>OX377203.1:71584732-71670314 GCA_947396885.1 Heligmosomoides polygyrus polygyrus | reverse complement strand
GCGGGGGTCGAATGAAATTGGAAAAAATCGTGCCACACAAGCTTTTTTACACCGCTGTAACTTTGTCGAATCATAAGCTGCGTTGCTCTGTTTCAGCGCACTACTAGAACATTTTACTGCCTACAAAACACGCAGGCTATTACCGGAAAGGTTAACAGATAACAGATTTATGGCGTTCAGAACACGCCAACGCGTGCGATTAAACACAACAACGGTGTGTTCTCCTCGCTCTTACTCGCCCAGTTTACAGTTTTTTCTTCTTTAAATAACATAGTTCAATTCAGCATGAAAAGCTCTATCAAACGTTGCCAAGCACGACACAATTCGAGGATATCGGTTTTCGATGGCTTCCTCGTCCGTCTGCCGCGGCCTCGAGCGGCCTCGTCCTCGATGCAAATCTGTCAAAAAATCGATGTTTCCGGAATTGGTCAAAACTGGTACCATTCGATAGCGTTTTTCACACTGAACAGAACGGTACAATTGCGAGTTTCGAGCACTCGACCCTGGGCGAGTAAGAGCGCAAGAAACTCTAATCGCTATCTTCCGCCTCTTAGCACGTCATCGTGAAGTACCTGAAGCGCTCTGTTCTTCCAGACATTTTAAGGCCGTTAGCTCGCTGCGTTTTCCCGCAATGGTCCACCGAAATCGGGAAATCCCGGACCTCACCTGCATTTTTGCACCCCTTCAACTTTGTCCAGGAATAAGCTGCATTACAGTGTTTTAACGCATTACTAGATGTTTTTGCTGCCTAAAAGACCCACGAGTTTTAGCCGAAACGGTTCGAAATTGACAGAGTTATTGCGCTCCGAACACGCCCGCCCGTGCAATTTGCGAGCGGTCGCTCCACTCGATTGAAAGGTTTGATCCTATATACATTGTTCACTGCGCCCTCCTAAGTCTCGCCGGAACAGAGTACAGCAATTTCTGAGTAGGCCGGCTTCAAACTTGCGATAAAACTCCTCAAACGCTCACTCTACAAGCTGTCCCCCCCTCGATTGATAGGTTCGATCCTATATGCATTGTTTCCGGCGCACTCCAAAGGCTAGCTGGGCAGCCCCTGAGCAATTCCTGAGTACGGCGGCTGAGAATTTCTCATAAAGCTCCCAAACGCCCACTCTACAAGCTGTCGCGCCCACTCGATTGATAGGTTCGATCCTGTATGCCTTGTGCACGGCGCACTCTCGAAGGATTCGTGGCATGTCAGAGCCTTTCATGCCATGCTTAAGATACCCCGAGAACACGCAAGTCTCGGAAAATAAGCTTATACAATCGCAAAGAGCCCGTTCCAGTCATTTTTGGCCACCCGCTGCGAAAATGCGGTGATCTGGTAAAGCTGTATATACGTTTGTGTAGATCTCGAAGAGTCGAATCGAACGGTACCAACCGTTTTTCAAAAAACCTCAAATTGGAGGAATTATAAGCATGCAACAGTTTTCGACGACTTGTGACCGATAATTCGTCCGCGATCGCCCTTCGCAATGGAGCGCAGGTTTTCAATTTCGAACATTTTCACGACTCCATATAAACATTGTACACCACACGATAGCGCGCGAGCTTCTGAGCTCAAATATATCCTTGGTTTTTAAAATGAACGAACACTAGGCGAGTTATATCCAAAATACGCAAAAGCTGGGAAAACGCGGCTTTTCCGGGATTTGATCAAAAGATACGGCCATAACTCTACGTCGATTGGGACAGTCTAAAAAAATCAACAAAAAAAAATGAACGACATCCAGAAAGAACGATTACTTGACCAATATCGATTGATTGCGAACGATACTTCAAAAACAAACTTCAGATTCGTGTTCACCGACTTCGACTACCCCAGGGCTGAAACTACGGGCCGTTGTTGATCGCCGTCAATCGTCGAGTATCCCCAATACGGCCTTCCCCCACTCCAGTTGTGATGGAAACACACACACACGCTTACTCCTCTATATATAGTGGGATTCATTTACCTGAGACAAGCGCACCGTCACGCCTATTGGCGTGTCTCGCACTTGCCTTAAACCTTATTACGTTCCAACCTTGCTCCACTTTCCCTAAGGTCAGGTAAGTAGTTTTGCCATATGAAGCCATCCAGACCTTCCACTTCACCACCACGCTCAACTTCGGCATCTCCAGCCGGTTCAGTGATGTCGATGCTTCCGCTAATGCCTTCGTCCCAAGTCCTTCGACAACCCTCTTGATGCTCCACAGCACGGTCCGGACGAAAATTATCATCGTAACTTTGCCACCCCATCTTCCCGAGGACAGCGACATCTCTGAGGGAAAGACCCCACGCCCTCTGAATAGATCTCCTTCACCTTGCGACGCTGGCCCTGCCAAGTATCAACGCCTTTGGAAGTGTCAAAACATCGGGGCTGAGGAATAATGCCCTCAAAGAATTCCTAGCTGCGTGGCTCAGAAAAACGGTTAGAAGGGAGAGTTAGAAGGGCACGGATAGTCCCTACATGGTACAACCTTTGACAAGATAAAGAGAATTTTCTCCAGTTTCTTTCGAATTTTGCTGTCGAGCGGCTATAGAAATCAGCTTGCCTGATTTACTGTATACAACTCTCAATACAAGCTTCGGCTCAAACAAACAACTTCAGGTGGAAAAGTCTTGAGGTTTCTCAATTCGGATATGCGGGTACCCCTTCAAGCATTTCATTGTTAGCTCCGTCTCTTCTTCAATTGTAATCGTGCAAAGTTTCTCCTCCCATTCTCTTAAATGGTTTCGTTTAATGATTCGAAACTTTTAAATAGAAAGCAGCACACCCTTCTAACAGCAGCTTTGGAGGTTCTTCGGTAGATAAATTTATGAGGCCAGATGTGCAGCGGAAAACGGTAGCAATCTCACGGCACAGATTAATGAGAAAAAATAAAATGAAAAGGATGAAAACAGTGCGAATATTTCCAACATTCCTGGTTCGTCTTAGTACAGATAGTAACAAAATAAACGTTGCTTGACGTCTCTCCCTCATCACTGATGTTGCGCCTATGGAACAGAAGTAGTTCTGAAGAGCTCTGCTTATCTGTCCTTCTCACTATCGTTTTGTTGAAACCAATCAGGAGACTCGCCTTCGAGCTCACCGATCCTCGAACCGGTTCTCCTCCCAAAGAACGCAGGCTAATGAAAATAAATACGAATTGATACAAGGATGTTTGCTTGCGATCAAAACTCTAGCGCCGGGCGGGGCTCGAACCTACAACACATGCTACCCGGAAAGGACGCCCGACATCACGGGATATGTTCACTGGCTTACAAATGTATGAATGCATGAAGTTGTTGACGTTACCGTTTCATCAGGCGAAAACCTGAAGACTGAAGGCTACACTTTTACATTTTGTTACTCGATCGTTATTCTTTTTAAAGATCTTTGAAGGTGTTCCTAGTGCAATACGTAGACAGTGGAGAAGTCCCTGCTACCGAACATAAGAAATGCGAAATATTTTGCAAAGAACGCAGGAAACACGACATGTGCGATAAAAGAGCCAGAATGAAGCGGATGGATGGACCCGCAGCGCTCGAGTGTCGAGGAAAGCGCGATTTCGTTGGCCGGAGACGGCGTGCACAAAATGGAATTGGTGTTCTCGATGGCACTTCGGCGAGCTTATAATGAAAAAATGCAGCCCATTGAAGAGTTGCCGATAGCGAAGCAGCGCCCTATTTGGAGGAGAAGATGGCATGACGAAGAGAGTTTAGACAGCTCGGGTAAATATTTGAATAGTAGCCCCTGCCGAACACGTATCAATTGTTAGACAGGAGATGAGCATGAGGGACTCTGAAGTCACACTTACAGGTATCTGTGTTGATTGAGGGCAATAAATCACCCGGCACGTGGATGCTTCAAAAACAAGAGGCAGCTGATGAAATGCGTGGAGAGGGCAGCAAAGAGCTGACAACTTTTGGAGGAAACAAGAGATGAGGAGTGATGAGGATAAGCAGGAGAGGATGAAAAATGAAGGGATGAATCGGAGCGGTTCCCGAATGGCCCTTTTCGGCCCCAGTGCTAAACGAGCGGTGAGACTGTGTAGTCGTATGTAAATCATTCCATTTTCGAGACTACATAGATGAAATAGCTTCACCACATCTTGTAAACGTTGCGAATTGCTAATTTGTGTCGTGAAATAGCATTCACAAAGGTTTCTCGTTCTCTCTTATAGAGCTGGCACTTACCATGTTGGGAACAAACACGTGAAAGATTCAGTATGAAGAGCATGTCACCTCTACATTGAGACTTTTGCCGTCAAAAGTTGGACCGTTGCCATGATTAAATTTCACACGTCGGAGCACGAAGAAACTATTACCTGTTTCGCTGCATACATTCAGGAAATGTTAGTAAACAGAAGAGAAGAGAAGAATCATAACACACACTGTCACATGAAAAAGTGACTCACGTTTTAAAACCAAATCGAAATGGATGAATGAATGAATAAACTTAGGTAGTATTTGTTTCTCCGTAACTCCTATCATACACTGATACTAGACCCATCGTCCCGCGTCTACACACGTGCCTAATAACTCGGAGCGCGCTGAGATACCTGCCATGCTTAGCCTCCGTACATATGTAGTAGAAGTGAGAAGGCGGGCTCTACCGTGTTGAATAAAATTCTCCCAAAGGAACTCTCCTTGGATCATGTGGAGCTTCTTTTTTCGCTTCATGTACTACCAGTTGTAGAGGCAAGCCTAGATCGTATTTTCTAAGACTGCAGTTTTGAGACTTCGAGCTTGAGTTCCCTAAGACTTCCCCACCGACGGACGTCTTAGGGAACTCAAGCTGTTCGTCGGTGATAACGAACGTTCTCCTAACCAGCGTTTGCCCTACATCAATCCTTCGCTTAACCGCAATGCATCCACAAAGAATAGCTACTGTCAGTTGTTGTTAACGATTGCACAAGACAATATGTCAGAAAAAAAAACTCAGCGGCCATTGCACGAACACCGTCCAATAAAGGAGAAGTCAGAGAAACAAAGCATACAAACAAGTGGAAGACAGCTCGCAATTGGGTTCTTGGACGAGCGAGGGACAGCTTATTAGTAGAACAACCTCTTGTATGGTTTCTGGAAAAGCAATTGATTCTGAGAGATAACAATAAAGACATAAAATATGTAATAATAAATACGTATTAATAGTAATATGAGCAATTATGTGCTTTTTTCAGAATCAGCTGTACACACTGCAGGACAAATAGTGCTTTTCCGTTTTGCGTTAAAATATTGCGGTCGTGGAGTTCCTCAATAAATTAGAATCATCTGGTGTCTTGCAGAAATTGTCAAAAATTCATTGTCCCAACGAATTCAGGGTAAATCTTAATGATCGTAACGATATGAATGGAACGATTTAAGCCACCCTATTCAAAAACTTCGCTGCAAATTACGCGAACTGCAGGTGAGAACGGCAATCAAGCCCCGCTTTTCCTCAATTGACGACTCGAGCGGCATCGTTCGGTTACCACGACGGCAATAGACAGCAATTTGGAATCTAAGAGCTCTAAATGGAGACGCTTCAATCAGAAGAACTAAGTATAAAGCTGAGATCAACGCTTCTTGAGGATTATTCTTAAGTACGTCAGCGGTTCTTCGCGAGAAGCCTCAAAACAACGGTAGTAGAAGATTTAATGCTTGTGAGCAGAAGCACGGAAACTTCCAAGGAAAGCAACAAGCATAACGAAAAAGGAAATCGGATTGAACGCCCATCTACAACCAACATCAGCGCTGGTGGAGCACACTCAGTATAGCGCATCTCTACAAGAGTCTGATGTTGTTGAGACCATCAGGAGGAGCTCCAACTTCTGCTTAGGTTAGTTCATCCTCGCCTTCTACACTATGGCAATTTCCAATGCAGACTTTCATAGTGTAGGCTATGAAAGAAAAAAGCGTCTGCCTTCAAAATAGAATTATCATCTTAACAGTGCTAGATTAACCAGCTGTATTGCACTGCGTGTGCATTCTAGGATTGTCGTCCTATTTCAGTTCAAGGCATCCACTCAACACCAGGGTTTTTGAAGATTCAAACAGATTGGCGCCAACTTTGCGGCTATTGTATGAGCTATGTACAGTCGAAGCGCTATTCCAGCTTAGCTCAAACTTAATACTGTCCGCTCTCGATCAGTTCATCCAGGCCCTCCTTCTGGTCACTGCCAGAGCTGCCGCCCGAGGAAGGAGTTCAAACTCCATGACGCCTTCGCGAAATCTCTACGAACCATCACTGATCCCGAGTGCTAATGCTGCCTAGACAAACCCATTACTAAATCAATTGATTAATTCAATGCAACAAAATAAACAAGGCACTGGAAGACCATAATCAGCAAGAACACCTTCGAGACACTAATTGTTCACGACAGCCAGATCGCTGTAACAGCGATCCAAACGTCCCAGTAAAAAGTAGCTTCCTATGCCCACGGTGTAGGCCACAACGATCGCACTGTCTCAACATTTCCATCCCTAACTTGCATTTCTGCTCCTCACCAACCGCATCAAGGCGAAGGAGAGTTTTTGATATCAGCATACTTCCAGCGGCGGCATCCTCTTTGGACACATCAACACATGATCAACGAATTAGTCGCGGAACTGAGCGGAAGGAAACGAGCGAATTATGGGGCCTCGAGGAGCGACGAACAAGATCTGAAGTACATGGTGTGAATAATCCAGATCACTACTCATTGCTGAAGGACAATAACTTCTTAAGGCTCTCTTGCTTGATAAGTACATATGGCTCATAATTAAGATTCACAAAGGAAGGATACTACGTGACCATGGGACTTTGAGATGAGACCTACATCACTGGATGCGGCTTCCAACTCTGATTCCAAGTATATGTTTCGTTTCTGCTGTGCGTATTTGTGAACGGAGTTATGGGCCATTTTCATAGCAGACTCCTTTGCCCTGTGGGTCAACGCAGAGCGGGGCAGTCACAAGAGAGCGAGCTCAAGTAGGGTTGAAACTGCGCTGCCGTCCGAGCAGTGGTGGCGAAGGCGGTACTGGAGCGAAGTGTGAGACGAGGTGGTTTACGGTTTGACTCCCCTATCGTACAGGATCTCTGCACTTCCTAAAAAAAGATCTGCCACGATCAACCAAAGCTCTCTATGGCGAAGTTTGGGTGAAGTCGACTACCATGATCCCACCAGCCCTACTTACAAGTAGGTGATCAATGCCTGAAATACCCCCTTAGGCGATTTTTTTCGACACACGGGGTCGGTAAGGACAGAACCGACTTATCTTCCATACTATGCTTTCACCAGCTGTTGTGTTGGTGGGCTTTTTGGAGGAGTTCGGTCCTTTCGATACTTCACGCGTTCCTAAAAGGCAAGAGAAGAAGATGGCTAGCAGTTTCGCATCCATTCAGCGAGATGTGCAATGCGAGAGCATCGAAGTAGAGGACGAAGAAGGTATCAGTGTGGAATCAGAAGCAGTAGCAACTATTCATGATAATTGAATCTTCGTGCCAGTATGAAGTTTTCAGTAGGAAGACGAGCCCTTCCTGGCGACCATTTCTGTTGCGATTTAACAGATAGCTTTGGTTGATCGTGGAAGATCTACCATAGGAGGTGCAGGAATCCTGCACCATGGGGGAGTCGAACCATAAACCATCCTGTCTCCCCGTGCCGCTCCTCTACCCCCTGCGCCACCGCTGCTCGGCCGGCATCGCAGTTTTAACCCTACTTGAGCTCGCTCTCTTGTGATTGGCTTGCTCAGCATGGACCTAGAGGGCAAGGGAGCATGCTATGAAAGTGGTCCATGACTCCGTTCACAGATGCGCACAGCAGAAACGGAACACATATTTGGATGCAGCGTTCGAAGCCGCATCCAGTGATATACGTCTCAGCAGCGCCTCGCCCTTCCCAGACGACTATAGCCCCATGGTCACCTAGTATCCTTCCCTTGTCAGTTTTGCGCATGTGTCGTGTGCACCCGACACAAGGTTCCTGGATCGAATTTCCCGCCCAGGCCAACCAAGCCTTCCATCCTGCCGGGGTCGGTGAATTGGTGCTGGACTCGTCTGGGAAGGGCGAGGCGCTGCTGACCTGTTCATCGGCTGGCAACCGCAACTCATTGCGTGGCCAAAAACGCATTCAAGTCGCCTCCACGACAACCCGTAGAAGTAGGGATGGATGGATGGATGGACAAGATGTATTCAGTAACGCCTTATTCAGTAACGGGCGTGTGGATGGATGGACAAGATGTATTCAGTAACGCCTTCCTTTATCCTTTATGGCTCAGTTATTCTTAATGACCTTAGAAATCCTTATATTTGGGCCAAAAGAGTAACATGACCAAGGAATGCTCCTAACGATAAAAGTAGCGGAACAGGAACTTAACTGAATTCAACAATGTCAGCAATGAAATCATTTTAATTATGTTCGGTAAACTCCACCTCCTACATGCTATTCTACAATGAACGATATGCCAGAATTTTATACCTCAATACATTTCATTTCAGTCTGTACTGGCTCTCACAGGGGTTGCCAGCTGTTTTAAAACTGTCTGGTCCTGATCAAATCTCTGCCACATCCAGGGACCTGAACCCGCACACCCCTGCCAGAGTTTCACGCCATTACAGAGGCGGCGCCGTTCCATCCAACGGAGAATTCATCAGAGGACAGCGTAAACTTTCAGCGGCTTATTCATCTACAAATAGCGAGTTAATGATTAAAGAAGGCCCTGCTTTTCAGTATTCTTCGACAATTTCCTGTTCATATACTTGAGAGATGAGTTGAGGAATCAGAAGCAAGAAGTAAGCCAATCTGCTTTGTGAAGAAATGATGTTATCACTGCACGCGTACTTGTTAAGGTTCACTTTTCCCTTTTTGGCTTCTGATAACGTAGAATTAGATATACAAAGCAGTCAAAAGAGTGGCAAGAGAACAGTGTGACTGGAGCCCAGTAGCAGATGTGCTTGTAGTCCACAATATTGCACAAGAGTTTTATCTCAAGTAATATCTAACATAACGTTAAGGGCTGGATCCGAATCCATGCTTCATGTGGAGAAACAAAAGCAAGAAAAGGAGCTGATGGGAATTGCTATGACAATGCACCAAAGAATACTGCGGAAAAGTGGCAGCGGTATATTACTATGTACACATAGTCCATAGCAGCTAAAAAGACGACCTCTCCTCAAAATCATGGAGAGGAGGTGGAAGGGAATGAGGATGGAACGAAGTCGGAAGGCATGGGCTCGTTGAAGCGAGAAGCACATCTGGTCGCAATTTCTCACCGACGGAGGCTCAAAGTAGCTGTAAAGTGCAGCGAATTGATGGCTACTAGGCTGGAAGTGCGGAACGACGCTTTGCGGAGAAGGTAAGGTGCGCCCTTAGAGAAGGAAACAGCCAGAAAGAAATGCGAGGCAAGAGTTCATAGAAAAGCAATTAAGTGCAGGAGGGGGGTGACATCTCACGGTCCGTAAGACAGGCGAGCCGTGAGTGCCCTTAAAATATCGCTGAATAAGATGGGATCCGAAGACGCCTGGTAACCCCTATTTTGAGCCGAAATGAGCTCGTCACTCTAAAAAACGCGCGGCCTCTCTAACGGAGTGCCGGGTAGCTTCCGACGACAGCAGCACTGCGGGATCATGGGGATCCGAGCGGAAGGGGAGCTGAGGGGAAGGTCATGCATGGGAATGGAACAGGATCTATGAGAGTTGGCTACCGTTTTTCAACACCTTTGGGAGCATCAGCACATTTGCATGTAATGAAACTCTTTAAAGGCACCAGGCACCTAGTTTTTTAAAGCAAAAGGCACCGAGTGGGCACCATGCAAGCAGAAATTATATGCATGCGCCTTCAAGTGTAGGGCCATTCCACACGCTTTTGAGAATTCATCTTCTGATATTTGCTATGCGCCTCACAAAAACAAGTTCAGCTATATATTCCCACCATATTATACCATAAAGGCGCAACCAGTAAGAGAATATATTGAGGCTTGACTGGCCAGTCGTCACCAAGCATCAATATTAAAATCATTGTAGGTGTACTCTCTATCAGGGATGTGCGGAATTTCCGTTTCCGTGTCCCGAATTCCGGTTTCCGGCCATTTTTGGCGCTTTCGTTTCGTTCCGTGTTCCACCTGTTTTTGGATGGCGGAAACGGAAATGGGCACTGTTAGACACTACTTTTGACTACAATCGGCTTATCAATAAAAAAGAGTTCTCCTTCATATAATTGTGAGAGAAGTACTGTTTGACAACTCTAGTAATATTCTCGGAATTGGTTAGACTACCAAAAAAGCACTCAAAAATAGCAAAGACTGAGTGCAGGGCAAAATTGATGAGCCAGGAAACGCTATGTATGCATCGTATGCTAATAAAGTGCACTCAACATCTGAATGATCATAAAATTCTTAATCCAGTCGTTACAAATAGCTACAAAAACTTTGTAAGCATATAGCTCAGTGTCATGAAACAAAGGGTTCAGTGAAGGTTGTCCCATGCGGTTGTCTGCTCCAAGATTACATCAGTGTTCCTGATCGAAGGTGCAGATTTCAATTTTTAATTTCGTTAGGTGTGAACTTATTCAAATGGAGTTATGCGATTCATTTTTAGATGAAACATCACGATTGTCTAGCATGAGCTGTTACTTTGATTGGCTATGGTGAGTTATTGAATTCTGACACAAAAGTATTGCTTCGAGAACCATCTTGGAACTGTCCAGCTGTGTCACCTTGGGCGTAGGAATTCTAGGCTGGCACAGACAGAATATGTATTCCTACGGAAGTGTGGATCCACCATTACTAATCTGTCATTCAGTTATCATCTTAGATACCAGAAGCAATTCTGAGTACTAGTTTTGGTGATTACAATGTAACTGCTAATGTTGACTATGCAGATATCTGTGCAGTCACCACGTCGTCCATGATGCCACAGGTCTCCAAAAATGTTGAGAGGAATCTCTTTCCTGGTCGGGAAATGATCTATATGGCTACTCCAGTTTTAGACTACACCCGAGTTGGTTTTTTTTTAAATGCGGGTCTGTAAGTAACCTCAACTGGTTAATTCGGCTAAGGTTCAGAAAATTGCAGCACCACAAAGGTCAGCGAAAAACCCGTCGCAGGAACTAGATATGGAAACAGCGGTAAGACTGCATGCTGAAATTGTGAGATAAGACCCTGAATTTGTTGTCGGTTATTGCTCTTGCCATAGCTTAAACGATATCATAAAAATATTATGCTTCGTTATGCTATGCTTCGTTATGATGAGAATGAGCGTTAATCTGTGGAAGATTCTGCTGCTCGCAGAATTAGGGAAGGCTATCGGATGTGGCTGAAGTGATCGCGCACGCCGGATGCAAATGCGAGGTGCGGTTAGTGCTGCCAGTAAAAGGCAATGTTGTGAACGCGATGTGGACGCGGTTAAACGATTACATGTCTCCCTCACGTCGCTTATTTGGATCTAAAGAGCTAATTTAGTAAGAATTGGATGATTGATCCATCAGATCAAAGTATGTGTATGCGACGGTATAGCAAAAGTTCTGCTTCGAAACCAGAAGAAGCAGTATCAGTAGCATGGCCACATCAAGAGCGATCCTAAGAAACGAGTTTTTGGCTACTCACAGTTTTATTTACTATTTATTCAAAGCACATGGTAGTGCATTCAATAGCAAGCATTAAATCCAATCATTAGAAGAGCATGGCAATGATGAGGAATTGTTATACCAAGCTGAATGCTGGGGAACAACTCTGAAAAAAGCAACAAAGAGAGGAAAAAGAAGGTACAGTTTGCTAATTGATGCTTTTCTAGGAGTGCCGAGTAAGCGTTCTTTGTATTTTATAGTGATATTTTATATAGTAATAAATGCGAACTCAATCTTGTGGATAGCGATTGGGAAGCGATGGTCCTATGGCCATTTTTTGGGCAAGCCCCACTGAATTTGACACTGGATTTTGGAATCGGGTAGGTGTTCCCCACTTCTACCAGTACAGCACCAGATCCTCCTAGATCAATTTTTTTCAAGCGTAAAGAGGTGCTTGAAAACTTGGCCAGGTTAAGTTGGCATACTTCGGTAACATGACCTGTCATGGTGATCAAAGAGCTCCTACACACGGTTTGCATTCGAATAACCTTTACCAGGACAACTCAGGATTGACGGATATCAGTTACTCGAAGGCAATTGTGTCAAGTGCTACGGAGAAGACTCTCTACTCCAATCTCGAAGTCTCTAGTTGACTTCCTTGGCTTGTGGGAGAAAACAGTCCTACACATCCGTCAAGAAATAAGAGTGAGGCTTTCTTCAACAAACTGAATAGCGAACAACCTACTGGGTCATTACGCAGAAGAATTTGGAGCCAATATCTACTTACTTTTGCAAAGTAAAAACAGATTTTGGCGAAGTGGTTGCCCAGACAACAAAGAAAACGATGAAAGCAGAGGAAGCTCAGGAAGAAAGCGCTGCGATTATGCTTTGAAAGAACGAATGCGCAGCCATGAGAGAGCGGAGTTGCACTTTGGCATATACAGGTGCGCTGCTGTCGATGAAGAGCTGCGAGTGGCGCTGATCACCGACAGTCGTCGTCGCCTGGAGCATCAGCGATGCCGTCATCAGAATCGATGCGCCGACACATCTACGACGAGTGAGGAGGGGGCATTCGTCCATGAAAAAAGCAGCCTGGTCCGGCCCGGCCAAGGAGGAGCCCTCGAGCGCTGGAACCCGCCCAGCCCGTGAGGAAGGGAGAAGTCCAACGGCGGCGGCCGCTCACTTCGGAGCTCACGATGACGCCGATAGATGACGTCACCGTGCACGATCACCAGGACTGCCTTCGGAAGCGTCGTGGCAGCTTGGGAAGTGCTGGGCATCGATCGAGTGCCTGACCTTTTTCATGTGAGCGCCTGCTGCAGCTAACAAATTGAAAGCTTCAAGCACGAAATCTCCACTCGACGACGCTCGGCGGGCGGCCACGCCTAAACACCACGCACTGACCATCCTCCCACCTCCTCGGAGCTCGAAGGGCTCGAGAAGGACGAACAGCAACAGAAGGTACGTTG
The DNA here is from genome assembly GCA_947396885.1 of Heligmosomoides polygyrus polygyrus. Classification (NCBI taxonomy): domain Eukaryota; kingdom Metazoa; phylum Nematoda; class Chromadorea; order Rhabditida; family Heligmosomidae; genus Heligmosomoides; species Heligmosomoides polygyrus. The sequence goes on along the minus strand of OX377203.1, from coordinate 71,657,355 downwards.
GAGTGCGTGGGAAGCCAGGTCGCTTTACGAGGGCGTGCGGCGATGAAAATAGACCGTTAGCTGGAAAAAATGGTAGCAATCGATTGCGCACGGTGGGGAAGGCTCTACGAAGCATTTCCCACGGGCAGGCACAACTGAGAAAATGTATCCATGGCGGAGTCAAGGAACCCGTGCCGATCTTCTAAGAGAGCTTAAGACCAGATAACTGCAGTGAATAAGGTGCTTCGCGTCAGTGGGGTCCCATAGATGACAAGTGGCACAATGTTGAACATCAACAGAAGGTGGGGCGCTGGATCTGAGCGGTTTCTTCCAAGACCTAGTCCAGCCGTTAGTCGTGCTATTTCCTTCAGAACGATTTCCGATGAACATTCAGAAAGGCGTCGTAGAAACACAGTCAAAGTCACGAGTCGAAGAACTGTCGCACGCATGTCGGATCGAGGTACATGGTTCAGCTAGCGCTCAAACCTACCTAGCCACCTTCCCGAGGAAAATGAAGCACTGACTTGCTTATGGCTGGCCACTGCTCGTCAGTGTAGTGTTTGGAGAGGGATAAACGTAGAGGTAGAAGACATTGGAAATAGATTGAAAGACGAATAGATCGGAAATAACAAGGTTGAAACTTGAGAAAAAGCAAAAATGAGGATGACGTATTCACTTTATATCCATTGGCGCCCGCACCTCAGCTTGAAGAACGTACCTGCTCCTCTGACACAACCAGTGCTCGAGTTTCTACTATTCCCGTTATGAATTATTACGTACTAGACCGTTACTGGACCCGTGATGCACTGGTTCCTCCATCTGCTAACGCATGGGCTCACTGTGTTGGCCATACCATGTATACTCATTCTAATTGCGTTCACGATATCCCGAGAATGTACGGGGCATCCCTCAAATCCAAACGTTACCTTTTGGTCATTATCTATACGACAAGCCGTTGGAGTTATGAAACGCCGAGCCATTCGCTCCCGTGCACTTTTCTCTGTAAACCCTATTATGAAGTGCTGCAACGTGGAGGCAGTCGCTGCATACTAGCCCTGCTTGGCCGTTGAGACATGCAGTAGCTCTCGAAGGAGATCCTCAAGCCAAAACGCGCTGTGGTACTTCCTATGTCCAGGGTAGGCTGTCCGAAGATCAGCGAGCAACTCTGACAAGAGTCTCTTGAGAATCGCTTCCATTTGCACGTGGTAGCTCAAGATATAGGCGTCTGGAATGGCTCTGAGCAATAAGATTTTCAAAGAATGGTAGACATCTTCCAACGTCGCACCTGTTTAACTTTGTTGCAACTCTCTTACCCCTCACAGGAAGTGAGTTGGGAGCGTCTTCCAAGAAATGGAGATCTCCGAGCAATCATTCGAACCGATCGCAGATTCCTGATCGCCCAATAATTTGCTCTTCAAAATGAGAACTAGCAAGGGAAGGGTTTGAAGCGCATATCTGAATGGGGAATGAGAGTCAATCACTATGGGAAAATATCATTCCCTCAGTTAGTGTAAAAATGGTTTCATTTTTGCCAAGTTGTTAAACCCATGAAGACGGGGGTCTCGAATTCAATGTGGAATTGGCGGCCGTTCAGCTACTGCCGTCGGGTGCCTCGGGGCGCGGTTGACAGTGGCTTCATGCGAGGGAAGTCGGGGTTCGGTTCTTGTGGCTCGCAGTGTTTTTGCAACTGCTTTTTTCAACTGTTCGTTGGAGATTTGAGGGGTTCTGACATCTACACAATTTTCAGGCGTTTTCTGCTCAATTTTCAAGCTGTATGCTGTGGAGAGTAATTGTCCTGCGGCTCGTTTAGTACTGACCGGTTTTTAACCAAAAGACAATGGGAAAGGTATTCAACCTAAGGATGTATAAACGTTAAACTGTTCCATGAGCCACATCAGAAAATCAACGCTAAAACGAGCACGAAATGAACAATAAGGACTCTTAAAATGGAGTCAGTGGCTTTAGAACTCGGGCTGCATCGCCTCATTTAGACACCAGTTGTTTGTATAGATCAAACATCACATTTACGAAAATTTGCGATTTACGGCCCAAAATGTCGTAAATCGTACAAAGGTTGCCAAAAATCGCCTTTAATCGTAAATCATAATTACGCACACCCTTGGTCGCGGGTAAGGAATGTGCGTTACCCTGGGAATGTGCGTTACCCTGGGAATGTGCGTTACCCAAAATGTGCTGTTTTGTGCGAGGGAGAGCAGCGACCTCTCTCTCCTGAAAGGCGTGCTGGAATTCACAGGAATAAATGAGCATTGCGATATAAAAAAAAGAGTCCCAAAATCAATTTCAATAAGAACGAGATAGAGGGGAAACACAGCGCTGCGATAACTGAGAAAGCGCCGGCGCCGGAGAAGTTCACAGCCAAGTCGGCTGCTAAAATATTCAGCACTTTCATGCACCTTATGCGGAGCCATTTCGCTTGTCGTCAATACGCAAACGCTCGTCGTCGTCGACTAGATTGAACACTGAAGCAAACTGCTGCTGCCCGAGGTGTCAAAATAAAAAGCACTCCAATTGATGGGCGGAGCCGGTTAATCTCGAGCGAGGCATGCTCCCAGGACAAAAAACTCGGAGAAAGAGGCCTGACAGAGGGAAACCTAGGAATGCAGACACTTTTTCCGTGGTCAGGTCGTAACAAATGTGCAAGGTGAAAAGACCTGCATGAAGCTGAAAAAGCGCGGCAGTGGCTACGAGCCCAGAGATATAAAGCCGCTCTTATGATAACAGCCCGAGGGCGCTGTCAGATGAAGCCCGCAGGAGAGTGGAGGATGAACCGAGCATGATTCTCGTCCGACAGGAGAGCGTTTAAACAGCGCATCGCTGTCGAATTTGTCGCGAACGTTGACGTGAAGACCGCAGGCAGCTGTCATGTCGCACACGATGTATGCTAGTAACATACCCGTCCGGCCCATTCTCGAGTCGGCCGGTCGGCCGCTCTTCAGCGAGCAGAAAAGGACGCAAGCTCCTGAGTTGAGAGCAGGAACTGGCGCTTTCTGTCCGGTTGCTCACTACTTTTCTGCACCCCGAACAATGCTCTCGAAGACCGCAATCCGCTCTTTGTTGAAATGTGTGTGGGAGGCTTGCAAAAATTTTCTAACTTCCTTCAAGCACGGAACTTCGGGTTGCAACTCTTCGAGAAAATGCAATAATCACTCTTTTTCCGCAGATCAAGTTTTATTCACAACTATTGATCTGCAGAAACCGCATTTTCAGTGCATATCAGTAGAACACGTATGACCTCACTCAAGCATGTACTTGTCCGGCAAAGCACATCGATGGAGGCAAGCAAAATGTGCATTTAATTTACATTTGCATTGGGTGCATTTAAATTTAAAATCAAGGGCAGAATCATTTATTTTTGTTCTAAAAATTCTTAAAATCAAAATTAGACTTACTCCAAAGTATCGTCGTATTTTGGCATTCTACCTTCAACTCCTCGGATCTCCCTCGGTAGAGAGCCTTCGGGCTCTCTTGTTAAGAGAGATCTAGGGCCGCTTGTCGGAGGACCACGTGACGCGTTCCCGAGTGTTGGATAGGAATTTTCAGGAGAATGAATCGCGAACCAAATGCGACCGCGTACTGCCCAGAGATGCAGGTGGGGAACAGGGGATGGATTCCTCGCTCCTGCCGTGTCGGTTCGACTCGTCCTTGTGTGCGGGGGCGGCATGTTCATGCACACAGTACGTAGATGCGTTCGCGCCTGCACAGATTGTAACAGCATCGGCCAGACCAAAAGGCTTGCACTCGGTAGACTTGGCGAACATGTAAGGTGATTCGAGGCCGCCTTAAAAGTCTCGTCCCGTCCCTTCGGGCAGTCTGACTGGCTCCCCGAGTTCTTCCCCCGCACGGCAAAGCCGGACTAGCTACCCGTGTGTACTACAGTCAAACACAGCAGCACTAAAGAGCCTCACTCCTCTGACCCCATTTCTGAAGCGATGGGAAGGACGAGTACGGAGAGCCTGCTAAAATCTGAGGGCCTAACTGGGATGCGCAAACTGAAAAGAACTAGGATGAAGATCTCTACTTGCAACGCCCGTAGACTCCTACCGGAAGCACCAGTCGAGAACATGATAAGCTAAGAAGATCAGGTACGTCGTCCTCGAATTGACCGAAACGAGAAGACACTACTCTCTACATCCCGCCTACGACTACGGAGAAGGACTGATACTAGGAACATGCGACAGCAGGAGAGTAGGCGACTTTGGTGTCGTCAACACGCACTTGGCCATGAACATCGATTCGTACGAGTCTCTGGCAATCGGACGTGTGCGAGTGAAGCGATGCGGCTTCGTGCCAGCTTTGACAGTGTTCGTCGCGTATGCCCCAACTATGACGACGAAGAGGTGGAAGACTTCTACGTGGAGCTGGAAAAGTTCTATAAGGAAGATCACACCTTCTACCAGTTGATCGTCGCCTACTTCAGCTGCAATATCGTAACACGAAGGTCGTCGGAAGGACTTCGGGACCCACGGTTTGGAGTGGAACGATCAAGGTGAAAGGCTGTCTGAGTTCATCATGTCGACCAAGACCATCGATAGACCATCCATAGAAACTCACAGCTCCAGAAGCCTCCTACCCTACGATAGACCTAGGCATCCCGGTGGTCAGTTCCACAACGAGGTCGACCACATCATCATCTTCAACCACAAGTATTGCCTTACCGACTCCTCCGTTGTCCCCAAATTCTACACGGGATCTGACCATCGCCTCCATCGCGAGAGGTTCCACTTTCCGCCTCAAGGAGAGAAGGCCGCGAAGTTCAAGAAGAGGAGTCCCAGAACGACCATCAGCTGGGACCTCTACACCTCTCTTGCCGGCCTTTGGGAAGATGCCGTTATGGACAACGTCGACGAGGAATACGACCGCTTCGTGCACCATGTCCACGATAGTGCTAAGGGAGCCGAGAGCTTGAAGACCACCAAGACTTCGATAGCCACCTCCACCTGAAGACATTGAAAGCCCTGCTCACTCAGGGCGTTCCTACTCAGTAAATCAGAGTACCATACTTCGTGAGCTGTAGAGTGTATTCACGACCAAGATTTCACCATTCTGCAACGACGTCGTCATCGACGTGAAGAGAGGGCTCGGCAAGGGGATACCATATCCCTGGTGCTCTTCAGCGTCATCCTCGAAAACGTCATGCGCGAACTAGAATGGGAAGACATGGGAGTGATGGTTGACGGCCGGCAACTGCACCATATTCGCTTCGCTGAGGACGTTGTGCTCATAACACCGATCATCAGTCAGGCAGAGCGAATGCTGGCCGACTTCGATCGTGTATGTGGAAGCGTGTATGTGGAATCTTACGAAGACGATGTTCATGAAGAACGGATGGGTTTCTGATGCCCCATTCTCGCTCAACAGAACGAACATCTCCGAATGCTCCAGCTATGTGTATCTGGGTCGCGAAGTTAACATGGCCAACGACCTAGCACCAGAGCTGAGCAGGAGGAAACGAGCGGCTTGGGGAGTTTTCATGAGCGTCGAAGAAGTCACGAAGAAGACGAAGAATATCCGACTCCGTGCCCACCTATTCGACTTCACTGTTCTTCGTGCCCCTGAATACACCTCAAAGAGCAGGGCCATACGAAAGCAGGGTGAACATGCGATCAGCGTCGCGCAGCGTGGAATCGAGAGGACGACGCTTGGACTGACACGGGTCATGCAAGTGAGAGAAGGCCTCCGAAGTTCCGTGCTTCGTCGAAGATCAGAGACGCTGTCGCATGGCCAAGTCGTCGAAAATTAGGTTGGCCGGCAAAATATTGCGTTTCGCAGACACCCGCTGGACGAGAACCGTCACCGACTGGATTCCGCGGGATGTCAAGAGAGCGCCAGGACGCCCACCAACGCGTTGTTCGGACTTCTTCGTGACAACTCGATGATCAACGGGTCGACTAGTGATACCTTCATCTACCTACATGTAGCATTAAGAATTTAAAACTTTCTCATAACATGTGGAATATTTTTTGAAAGGGCAGGATTTTCTCTAACAAAATCTTAAAATCTGTTCAATAAAGTTGAAAAGTTCAAATCTTCAAAACGTTTATTCTGACGTAGAAAGTGAGAATATACATAGGGTGTTTTCATTTCCTTGTCTTAAATGCTCCCTATAACCACGCAAAGAAATCGTGGAATATAATTTTCATTCAGCCAAGATATCTACAGCAATTGCTCCGAACTGATTCGACATCAGTCACGCCATAGAGAAAACCTGGCGTGTAATCACAGATTAGGCGTGAAAGGGCCGCAGACATTGTAGAACGCCTTGTGGAGGGTCAGTAGGGATAAATGGAACAGCGGTGAAATTGAGACAACACATCTGTACAGAAGGAAAATCGACTAAGAATTAGCTCAGGCGTGGGAGTGATAGAGTCTAATTCGTTATTGAATAATATTAGGTTGTCAAATTATAAATGTCGCCTGCTTTCGATTTGTCATTTCTCTGCTATTGTTGTTTCTTGGATCCTGTAACTTTAGGTGTTCAATAAGCATTTCAGAAGGCATCTTTCGCCGAAGTTTCGTTCCGATTCGTTGACCCTTTTAAGGAAATTTTCAGATTAACGATGATCGAGCAAAAGTACCGAATGCGACTTTGCTTGTTGTACGACTTCAAGCAAGAAAGAACTGCTGCAGAATCCCATCGCATCTTGTCTGATGTATTTGGTAACGAAGTTCCATCATTACGTCAATGCCAGCGATGGTTTCAACGTTTCCGAGACAGTGATGAGAACCTTGAAATCGAAGAACATCAACGGCGTCCTAAAGTTGTGGATAGCCAGAACTTAAAGGAAGCTTGAACACATTTGCTTAAGCCTGGAGCGGCTGGTAGAGAGGCTATCTGTTGTCACAGGATGTTTTGTTGCGATCAAAACCCTTGCGCCAGGCGGGACTCGAACCCGCATCTCCTGCTTTCCGGGCAGCGATGTTCGCCTTACACCACCGGTGCTGTTTGACCGCACGTAACATCCGCGATATCCTCGAGGTCTGTCAGCACTCACCCGTGCTTAAAGGAAGCTGTCGAGTCGGATCCAACGCAAACTACACGATAAGCGCGCACAGAGGTTCGGTTGTCACCATTCTACCACTGCCGATCGCTTGCGCGCAGTAGGAAAATCAAATCGGTGTGGAAAATGGGTGCCACATCAGCTCAGCTACACAAACAGGGCAGCATGAGTCGCCGCCGTGAGCTGCCGAGCACGTGAATCAACAGGGCGCCAACACGCGACTTCCGTCGCCACTAACTCTGCGCAGAGTTGTATTGGGGTCGAGATACCTGCAGTTTGTTACTACCCAGAGAGAGGCGGTTCTGCCCATATACAACATTTGCGCCGTTCCGACCTACCGTTGGGATAGGTCAGAGCAGCGCCCCCTTAAATATAAGGGTGTCCCATACGGGATGTCGCCTACATTGTAGATTCCTTCTCAGAGTTATTCACATCGGTTGTGACTCACTTGAGGCTAGTTTTTCGCGGTGTTTCATCTTCTACACTTACTGTTTTTACTACTTACATCATTCCCTTATCTGTTTCTGAGTTTACAGCCTTCCGACTACAATGGACCTGAAAATGTTTCTGCGCGCGTGCCTGCTCTATGACTTCAAATTAAAGAAATCCGCTGAGGAATCGCATCGTTCGTTGGTAGCTCTATTTGGCGAAGATGTCATTTCCAAAAGACAATGCGAGCGGTGGTTTCAACGTTTTGCCGTCGGCGACGAATGTCTTGAAGACGAAGAGCACGGAAGACAGGCGCCTACCCTGGATAACGACCTCTCACGGACTGCCGTTGAAGCTATGCGACATGATCGACTCGGGATCTTGCATTAGAACTTGTCTGCTCCAAATCCTCCAAATCCTGCTCCAAATTGAAGTCCAAAACGAGTTGACACCTCTTCTATCAACTTGCTGCATGATAATGCGAGGCCTCATGTCGCAAATGTCGTTCAGTAAAAAACTGAGGAACTTGGTTGAACCGCTTTGCCTCATCCGCCGTACAGCCCTGACACTGCCCCTCCGACTACCACATATTCCGCTCGATGCCGCACGCCTTGACTGGGAAGAAGTTCGCCGACTACGACGAAATCCGGATTTGGGCGACCAACTTCCTCGATTCGTGGCCCGCTCATTTCTTTAAAGGCGGGATCAATTCGTTGCGTGTACGTTGGCGAAAGATTGCTGATGTTGTGGGAATTATATAATCGAGTAAAGTTTGATGTTAATTGCCTTGCATGAATTTAACTTTTCGCTTTTAACCGCCATTCCGTGTTGGACACCTTAATATTACTGGAGACGGATCCAAAAGGCCCGTACTTTTCTTTGCGAAAGGCACTTTAAGTTATCTATGCCACCTACCCAAGGTGCCGCATGTGTTACCAATTCAGCACCAAACCATGCATGAAAAATAAGTGTATTCAACAGATAAAAAATGCCGAACATTAAATGAGGGTGGACATATATAGGCTGTGTTTCTAATGAACACTTGTGCTTACCTTAAATGCCACTCATAGAATACAGTACCAGCATAAAATTTCGTACTGCTTCCTAAGGTAGAGATTATGCCTGAGGGTTGTGTTCGAGGTGGCGGAAGAACACAATTTAGGCAAATAACTAGGTCGTGAGCTCCAAGCAGCCTAAATAGCAGACTTACGCACTCATAGGAAAACTGACAGTTTCTGACATATGAGCGTTCAGGAATGCTCCACACATTCGCCTGAATTCTTGCATTATACACCTGATTGATTGAGCATGGACCGAGTGCTTGCTACAGTTTTGTTATTAATTGACCCCACCAATCTGTACTGTGCTTCTTTTAACGTTGTGCACCTCATGTGAACCCTTAATAACTCCAAAACCTTTTTGCAGTAATGTTATGATGCTTCGGCTAGCACTTATGTTTTTAGGATAACCGCATGTTGCCACAAGTTGTAGCCCTTTGTTCGAAGTCTTAGAAGTGAAAAGAAACACATCATTTGCTAATCATCATCATTTTCATTAGCGTCCGTCCGGCTTGGAGGCGGAGTCCACTCTTCTGGTGTGGTGACGCCAGAAGATGATAATGATTTGCTAATGTGGTTAACTAATAACAAGATTGTAGCAAGTCTTCAGCTCATGCACAATCGAGTTGATACGTCTTCATCATGGAGAAATTGTGACAACTATTAGGTTGTCCGGAAGGTTCTCACGTTTTGTGTTACTATTTTACATTCGTCTACTATTAAGTAAAAACTCAACTTGCATTGTGCGTTAATGCTACTTTCTGTACTGAATTTTTCGCTCTATCTGACTAATAATTTACGTTTCAACGTTGTTTTACATATCCGTTGTTGAAGAGTTTATTGAAGCATGTCAAAGGAGCAATACCGAACGATATTTTATTTTAACCTCAAATTGGACAATCTGCAGCCGAGACAGCTCGACATACCAATCAAGTGTGGGGGCATAATAGTGTTGGAGAAAGCACTGTGCGCCAGTGGTTCATTGGATTCGGACCGGAGATTTCAGCCTCGAAGAGGACCCCCGTAGCGGCCGACCTAATGCAATCCTGGGCGACGAGTTGAAGGAATTGGTGGAAGCTGAACCATTCCAAACAGTTCGCGGGGTCGCGAAATAGCTGGACGTCAGTAAAACTGCTGTCGTGGATGTTTTGAAACGGCTTGGGAAGGTGAAGAAGCTCGAAAAGTGGGTGCCCACGACATGAGTGAGCGGCAAAAATTGTCACGTTTTGAGATTTGTTCCTCCTACTTTCACAGAACAAAATGGTTCCGTCTTTAGGTCGAATCATCACTTGTGATGAGAATTTGATTCTGTATGATAACAGGAATCGTTCCGGACAGTGGTTGGACAGCGACGAACCCCCTAGGCGTTTTTCAAAGGCGACCTCCACCAAAGAAAGGTAATGGTCACTGCGTGGTGGTCGGCGGCTGGTGTGATCCATCACAACTTTTTGGCACCAGGCCAAGCAATCACAGCACAGTCTTACTGTAAGGAAATCGACGAAATGGACCGAAAATTGCGTCAACTTCAGCCTGTATTGGTCAACAGAAGAGGCCCGATTCTTTTGCACGATAAAGCCTTTCAGAACACTCTCGCTGGTCAAAGCTTCACCAATCAGGACCAAGCCACGCTAGTGGAATAGCTCGGCTGGATGCTCGTTGAAAAAAGTGTGGGGACTCGAACGGTGCTTCGACTAAATCCAATAAGATTGAGAAATTTAAGGTAGTTCAAGCACTCAAAACGCGGAGAACGGAGAACTTTACGGACAACCTAATACAAGCGAAACACAGCCAATGACGTGTAAAAAGCAAAATTTCAGCGAAAGGAGCGAACTGACTATGAAACAGAGCTTTTCATCACAAAAAGTTGGGGGGCAAGCCGAACATACAAAGGCGTGCGGCGGGTGCGGCGACTGCTGCGGCAAACGCGACGTCCACATAGTGTGTGCTGCTACAGTCACGGAGTCTAATGTTCTTGTAGCTGCATAAACCTCTTCTGCAGCCTCTGCCCAGCTATTTGAGAGTCCACAGGTGCACTTAATCAGAGAAAATGGGTATTTCGAGAGGGAATTCGAATAAATAAACAATTACTTCCGTTGTGAAAAGATTTAGGGTTCCTTTGTAAGAAGAAACTTCATTTCTAAAAGCGGCATATCTAGACACAGTACAGCATACCTCGGTAGTTCGTTAGAACTCAATTTTCACGTAACTGCCCACATAGGAGCTCTGCGTCTGTGGCGGTTCGCAGCGCGTGCTGCAGAGGCCGCAGCGCGCGCTGCGAAAAATTGTACGTTCGTACTACCAGCCCAAAAAGTTTTCGCTGGGGTTAGTGATGTTTTAACTCAAAATTTGGTTCCATAGCTAGACAACCGACGAGAGTGCATATGATAGTCAGCGAAGAGATCGTACTATTAAAGCACGGCTGATTTTAGAAAGCAGATAAAGCGAACACCAGAACTGCTTGCGTCATCTGTTATAACTCGCTTTGCAGAGGCAAATTCGCAGTGGGGTAATTTCAAATCTTCTGAGACATGCAGATTTGTTCAGCTTTATTACGCTTGACGTTTCAACGACATCGTCGTTATCAAAGGCCTGAAAGAAGTTCGGTGTTTCGTAGAATGTACACTCATACCGTCAGTTGCTCGAATTTTCACAACCCTGCAGTACTCATGGTGTCACAAGAGTGTCACGAAGAAGTTACTCCGATGCGAGCGCAACTCACCGCTGCTTTAGCAGTACTGGAAGACCGCCCTACTATACGATGCGACAACCATGTTGCAAGTGAAACACACTCGAGCTTCTTCTCGAGGACTTCGAGAAGCATTGTGTCTCACAGCTCACACAGTGGAATAAAGGGTAAAAAGTCACTTGTAAGGAAACATTGTGTCTCACAGCTCACACAGTGGAATAAAGGGTAAAAAGTCACTTGTAAGGAAACACACTCGTTCGTGTTGTTCATCGTTGGATTGCGTCCATGGATACAGAAGGCCGTGAGGGTCTTCCTGGGGCCGGTCTGATTTTCGTGCAGTAGTATCATGCATTTGATGTTCAGTGTTTAGCCTGCAATGAGCTGTGCATTGGGGAAACAGGTAGAGTTTTAGGTGTTCGCGTCAGACAGCATCTAGCTGGTCAGCGAAGGCGAAGCTTGTTAAGCTCACTGGGTAGGCACCGCGAAGAGACCCACGACCGACACGATTGTAACATCAAATGCACGATACTACTGCACGAAAATGAGATCGGCGCCAGGAAGACCCTCGAGGCCTTCCGTATCCATGAACGCAATCCAACGATGAACAACAGGAACGAGTGCGTTTCCAATACCAGTGAGTTTTTGCCGTTTATCTCACTGTGTGAGCTGTGGGACACAATGCTACTCGAAGTCCGTGTATTCCTGTACACCGTGTGAGTTTCACTTGCTACATGGTTGTCGCATAGTAGGGCGGTATCCCAGTGCTGCTTAAGCAGCGGTGAGTTGTGTTCGTATTGGAGTAACTTCTTCGTGACACTCTTGTGACCCTATCAGTACTGCAGTGTTGGGAAAATTCGAGCAATTGACCGTATGAGTGTACATTCTACAAAACTCCAAACTTCTTTCAGGTCTTTGATAACGACGATACCGAAACGTCAGGCATAATAAAGCTGAATTTAACAAACCTCCGTGGCACAGAAGATTTGAAACTTTCCTTCCAAAAATGACCAGGTTTTATGGTAGTCGATCATGGCGACTTGTACAGTATTTTGCTTTTTGACTATACTAAAAAAGGCCTTGATGTTGTGCCTTGTGCTTGAATACCTTTTACTTCGAAATTTCGTTTTTGGGATGAAGATAAATTTTTACGGCTGAGAAGGCTCACTTTGTACCTCATTTATTAATAGTGCCTAAAAAGAAGAAAAGATGCCTAAAAAATCAAATTGGCGTGGAATTTCGGGAGATCAAGAGGCGCCCAATAATTGTGATAGGCGCTGTAGTACAGCAAGAGGGCATGGATGTGTGCTGCCGAAGACGCATCCTTTTGTTTTTCTTTCGAGTTGAAGACTTCAGGGAGATTTTAAAGTCTCTGGACAGGTGTCAGACTCGATTGCCTGGAGTGCTTATCTGTGGTTTCGCCTGTACTTTCCTTTGCATCAGTGACACTTGCTCGCTCTGTCGCCGGAAGTTCACCGTAGGCTTTCTGCTCTCCGGAAGTGAGTTTCGTACACTTTTATATGATACAATAGCTTAAGGAAATAATGGCTAATAGATATAACTCCGTGCCCGCTTTAGCTCATGCGTCAGCTTAAAATTGCGAAATAGCGTCTGAAGAGAGAATTTGTGCAGGCGGAGAGTAGGAACGATAAGCGGATGAATAAGCGGACATCTGCGGACAATTTAGGTGTTCCAAAAGGGAAATGCAATAACCACTGAAGATGAGGTCCAAAGATGCCCATGGGGAATTCAGTCCCGTGGAAGTGTTTCATGAGAGTTGGAAGGAGCGTTTTGTGGAGTGTCGGATTGATTCTCTGACAACCTCTATAAGTGAGTGCTCTCCTGAGGAATGGCGAACGAGGGATTTATAAACAAGCGCGAGGCCAACGGCGTCGCCGGAAGCATCAAGTGCTCCTACAGAGGTCGGCAATGAGCCGGAATTAGCATAATGTTGCGTGATGACTGATTGACTCGGTCCAGCTACATAGAGCTGGTGCAGCAGAGATACCTGACCGGAGGGCTCCAATCGGTTAGCGCCATGCCCTCTCTGCACGCAGTTTTTTATGCCGAAAATGAAGAGCGAAGAAAATGCTGTAGTAATCCCGAAGCAATGATCGATGAGGAAATTTTAAACATTCTAGTTGGCTGTGCCGCAGGGCATTTCATCTCTGCAACAACGAAGGTTTCAGAGGCTCACGAAGTCCGTGAAAACCTTTCCATCTAACTTATATATGGCAGCTTTCTGCCGTTTAATTGGTTCAGTGCATGCATGCGCTATTATTTCTGCAACTTTCCACTTCACAAGCTGCTCAGCGATACATAGTTCACTGAATGAGTGAAACGGCCGGGTTTTATACTGAATTATTTTAAAAACGTCGCACGGACTCCATACTCGTTCTATCGCGGCCCAATGTGTTCGTATGAAACAATCATTTTCGAAATTCATAGAGACCCTATCAGGACAGGATGCCAAGTAATCTGAAAAAATCGAGTCAAATAGTAGGAAACAGTTCCCTATAGTGCAAGGGGCACGCCAGAACATTTCGAGTAATCCCAGTTCTTGAGCCTCTATGGCGCAGTCGAACAAGGTGCCGGCCTCTGCTCGTACCCCGAATCAATGCATGGTTCAGTGCTTTCCACTCCCACTCAAGCTAATCAAGTCTTTCTTCCCTTCGGGTTCGATGAATTGCTACCAGACTGTTTTGGAAAAGGTGAAGCATTGATCTGTTCACCGCTAGTCATTGTGTAGTACGCACTCAAATTAACTCCACTATATATGTATGATATATGAGTAGGACGCGTGTCGCATCCTAAAAAGGGATTAATTATCGCCGTCTTTCATCCCTTATCCTTAAATTCTAGGTTTGGCTTTTTCCAAGAAGCTTGTGGTTTATCGTACCGAAAAATGCGAGGCAGTTTCTCTAATCGGTTGCAAGCGTTGCTCTCAATCGCAAGTATGTTAAGACAGGATTCTACTAAAACAGTGGTACAAGGAGACTCGCATAGAAGGTCCTTTTTGAATCGACCATTCACGTTCGATCACATGTTTGGCAGCTAATCGGAAAGGCGCTAAGCGAGATTGAACTCAGAGAAATACCGTGAATGCTCCACCATTAGGAAGCTAAGATTGTATTGGTATTAATCGGTTCCAAAAAAGAATTGAAGAATTGAAAGTAACGGTACCGCAAGCTGTTGCTAAGATTATGGCTTAGCTGGTCAGGATTGAGAATCAATGCCAGCCTGTCGCATGTTTTAGCCGATGGAGTGTCCCACAGATACACCACGCCACGATCTCGATCGTTCGACATGCTCCAGACCAGGATTTGCGTGCACGTTTCTCTCGCCCTGAGTTTTTTGTGACTTGCTGAAAAATTGCCGTTGCCTAAGGGAGAATAAATCACATGTACGCATGCATTTCAGAAGGAAAAAATGGCTCAGAAAACTAATGGATTTCTTCGATGTCTCACTAGGCGTCGACCAGTCAGAACGTTTAGTGTAATATGCGGAGGGGCGCAACGAATACAAGTGAGGAAGGTAGCAGTGGTTACAAAGTACAAAGCGCCTCCATCAGTGATTGAAGTGCTCACAGTAAAACGTCTTTCTCTACACAATGGCGCGGCATTACAATCAGTAAAAGTTATCAACCGCCGATGTGACTCTGAAGAATGAAGGTGTTTAACGACGAGATCCGTGCCTATCTGCACGACACACTGCTCATGCTGCAGTAACGTGTGGTGCAGAAAATTGGACTCGACGGAGGAAGGAAGAAGCGGGAGTTGAAAGGACTAGGCTCAGAGTTGCATATTTCATGCAAGTGAGAGAAGCACTCAGAAGGAATAGCCTCGTTGAAGTTAGAGCACACATGCCAGACTCCACCACGCTATCGCTTTGTCCGGTTATCGTCCAAGCAGCCCCTATACGAAACGCGTAACCAACTGAGTTCTGTGGGGTATCGAAAGAGCACCCTGGCACAGTGAATATATTTTTTCGTGAAAAGCTGGATGAGTGACCCTTTTCGTGTTCCTGGTGCAGAGAAGACTTACAGGTTCATTATCGTAAGACGCAACAGGGACCGTTCGAGCCACTTTCAGCACCCATTTGAGGAAACCGATCACGAAAAGGAATTTAGATGAAACGGCCAAGTCTCTTCCCAAATTAGATGCATAAAAGCTGCATTGCTAGTGAGTTGCAGTAATCAAAGAATAAAGGAAGAGTGCCGCTGTTACTCAATCCGTTCAGGGATGCGTCACGCATTCTATGTCAGCGGAATAACGTGAAGGCTATCTGAGTTCGTAATTGGCCTATGTATCATCGGATCGCGGTGGCCAGTCGAGAGATAAGCCAATGTTGTATTCTTCCCAAAAAAGTCTGGCACCCAATAACAGACAGAAAAGGATTGGATGCGAAGCAGGGTTACTGAGAGCACAACCCGTAACAAACCCAGTTCGAGTGAGTTCCACGGCCCAGGGTCCCCCCCCCCAACTACTAACCCCAACTACTTCACGCCCCTAGTCAACAAACTATTTAGCGAAAAATACTTTCTGGAAATCTATTATTCAGACCAATAGACTTTCTCGGTATTCTGATAACTAGAATGATGCGAGGAAAGTTTAGGCTGCGAGTGTGGCAAGGTAGGTCTTGGATTAGGGCAGATTCCCTTAAGTATAGGAGCATCAGGAAGCTAATCTCGTTACTGAATGAAAATAAACGCTTACTGAGATTGTTTCTTCAAGTTTTTAAGGCATTGCTGCCTAGAATCCAGCTAGAGAGTTGGGTGCAGTAGTGGAATATTTTAGTAGTTTGTGTTGGTTGAAATAGAGTTGTATTTGTTCTTTTATGATACTGCCTCTCCTTTTTAGCAAATTATTTACGCGTATGACACCAACTCTTTAAACAAAAAAAGGGTGCCCTACTAGTCACGCTTATACTAAATCGTTTTAATCACAAAGCTCTACTGAAGCAAAGTTCATCGTATTTTCCTCTTCTCCTCTTATACATTTGTGAATTGACTGAGTGGTTCACATCTTCTCTCAAAATGGGCTTCTTTTATAAAAAGCTTGCAGAGCAAGTGCTAGAAAAATCCAGTCAGTAACTCATAATGCGACACCAATATGTACGTACGACAATTGAATTTTGACAGACAAAAATAATATATGTAGTTGTATTCTGAGTTGAAGTGAGTGACATGAACTGCAACCAAATATAGATGTCGCAATTTTCCTGAAAAGGTTTACAGAAAACTATAGCAATGAAAAAAAGTCAGGAAGAAGCGCTAATAGACGAGTACTCAAAATAATAGACTATCAAATATTCCTTTATAGAGCTTGCGCACAAAAAAAAAGAATGAAAAATGGATGACACATAGAAACAACTTCAGTATTACGATGGAATTCCCTCCTTGCTTTGCACCAACACAAGAGATTTTTCAGAACAGGTTGTAAGGAAGGCACTTCAAAGTAATAAGTCAATAGACGGCTGTTTCGAGTCCGCTGATTAACTGCTGTTATTGTTGAAGCAAATTAGAGGCGGTGATTGCGGAGCGAACCGAGGACACAAAACATCTTCGTTGTTGTTCAGCTCGAGTCGACGACGGTGTTGTTCTCCCGGCCTGGCCAGGCTGCGCCTCCTACGAACAGCAAAAATAACGCACCGCATAAACCTAATTTGTATTTATTAGGTAGAACGAGCGAATTCCCTGCAAACTACCAATTGAGCGAGCTGTTTTCGCGGCCCAGCCACGACTGCAGCCCAAATCATGGACTGCTTTTGGAAGCGAGCTTCAGGAAGACGTCTCGTAGGAAGACGTCTCACAGCCTCTAAGTCGTAAAAGCACAATAAAAGGATACGGCGTTAAAGAACCTCTCTGTGGCGCGCGCCGCGCATTCCACTTCGATGGAGTTTTAGTAGTCACTAATGAATGCGTCTGCGGCAAAGCTTGTTATCATGAGTTTATTACGATGGTTATCTTCAATGCACAACACGAGTATCACATCACAGCAGATTATATAGACAATATATGTAGTGCAGAGGCGGAAGTAGAAGTATCTCCTATAGTAGTCAATGGGGATAACTGCCCCTGGTCTTGAAAGCGGTACCGCGCCTAGTTCAGACTACTTCAGCATAAACTCTGTCACCCACGTACGGGTACCCCTAATTCATGGCTTCGGATTTCAGTCAATGATGCTTAAGCCAGAGTGTTCACTCAAGCATCTTAGCTCTTATTATTCTTTCTTGTTTGCGCTATGTTATAACGCTATGCATTCATGTGTTTAGATGTAGACCCTACGTAGCTGGGTATTCACGAGACTGAGGATAGGAGCAAGTAGCGGTTGCGTTGGGTATAGAACATTATAATATGTACTGAGAAAGCGCGAAGGAACTGATAAAAGTGATACGGCAGATAAACACAGGACAGCAATTTTGTAAGGTTCGATAAAAAATTTTAATGAGCGTTTCCCGTCTCGAAGTCCATGTGTGAAAGTGGGATGACGCCTTTGGAGGACAGGATTCGAGGAGTAGCCGACGTTGAGGTCTTCCTTCAGGCACGTCGTTTTAATCGCGTATCTTTCTGAGGTTCCATATTCCTCCACTTGAAATGAGCCGTCTTTCTTGTTCCCGAGTGATTGCAAATTTATGATGATGTGAACAGAAGACCTCGTCTCGTTCACTCATCCATCATCTCTTCGGAGAGACTGCTCAAGCGGGAAGTTTCATCGACGCCTCGACAGTGTTTCAGATTTTCAGATTTTTGGTCATTGAGGCCAAAGTGTCCGCTTCTGCGCTTGACTCTGCCGTTGCTTTGGCTCTGTTCTTCTCCACAGATTGGAGTGGACTTTGAAGTGTGTGTCCCTCACCAACTGTAATCGGCTGCAATCGAGCTGGGTGGACCACCAAAATCCTTGCGAATTCTACAAACGCGTTCATCACATAGTCTGGTGCTACTGATTCCCCAAACTTCGTATATGAATGCCACCTTGAGCCAATGTAGCCATGCCTTTCGAATGTTTGCTTACTTCTGTTTCATGAAGTCAACTGCATTTTTTACTTTATATTGGTAAATCTGCGCGTGCCATTGACACCCCCAAAAATGGTAGGTGCCAGAATTAAACCATATGGCAGTCTCATTGTAGGAGCCTCGTGAAGAATGATCTGATCATGAGATCTTGTCTAATTACTAAGACCGGAAAAACCGTCGTTGAGACAAGACTTCTTTGAGCAATAAAAAGCTTCTTATTTTTGATGAGGTTCTTGTCTGCTGATAGTAGGTTTGCGTTGACGAGACGATCAGCCTCTCCTCGGTGAAGATTGTACTCACTTTAGCTTACTGGAGCGAGTGTTCTTTAGAGTAATTTTAACTTCCGTATATTCGAAAGTTTCTTGAAGCTCTCCCATTCCTGTGGATACGAATGAAGCTGAGCCTCGACGCACTGGTTTCATAGCACCAACGATCATCAAGTTATTCTTATGATCGAGACTGCTACAACTTAAGATGGAGATTCAACAAATACAATATATACAATACGTGAAATCTGCTATTAGGGTGTCCAGAAAGTAGCTGCAGAAATTAGACAATTTTTTCAAAATAACGCAATTATTTATTAACATTTTATTAATCAACCAAATAATTTCGTCAACATCGACTACCTGCCTTCAATGTTCCACAAGACTTCGAATTCCAATGGCGACTTGGAGGCGAAAAAGCTCGGAGGTCATTTTCGAAGTGGTTACGATCATCATAATGCTTCCCTTCCAAATGATGCTGAAGTGATCGAAAAAGGTGGTAGTCACTTGGCACCGGATCTGGGCTGTAGGGTGGATGCTGCAGAACTTCCCATCCGAGTTCCAGAATTTTCTGAGAAGTCGTCTTCGCGATGTGTGGGCGTGCGTTATCGTGCAGCAAGCGAATTTTGTCGGGCCTGCTGCTCCTTGCGCATCTTGTCGGACGGTCTCTGCAGTTGGCTAGCGTAGACCTCGCCAGTGACAGTCGTGCTGTCAGGCAGCAGCTCGAAATGGTTGATCCCATAAACTCCCCACCAGACGCTCAGCATGACTTTGCTCGCACGAATTTCGCAGTTTCGGCACTTCATCGCGTTGGCACCACGCACGTTTACGAGCGTTGTTGACGTAGAGGACCCATTTTTCGTCTCCTGTGACGATGGTGTCCAGCCAGTTGAAGGTACGACTTCGGGAGAGCACCTGAGTGCATACGTCCAGACGTCTTCGCCGGTTGTCGTCGGACAGTTCGTGTGGGAGCCACTAACCGACCTTTTTAACCATTCCAAGAGATCGCAGTCCATTGTCCACGGTGGATCGGGAACAGCCAAGCGTAGCAGCAGAATAACGCACACCTTCATATGGATGCTGCTTCGCCAGTTTCCTCAGTTCCTCCAAAGATATCGTTGTCGGTCGACCAGAGCGAGGGTCACCTTCGAGACTCCTATTGCCGCTTCTGAAGCGTTCAAACCAGCTATACACAGACCGTACAGAAGGAGCTTCAGAGCCGAATATACGACACAAGTTTCGATAGTCTTCTGCACCGGGGTGCCCAGATTGAAACTTGTAAAGGAGTACGTGTCTAGTATGGGTAGACAGTTCGGCCATCACACAGTGAAATAGGCAAGGAAGACGGAGCTGGATATGCTATGCAGATACACTGGATAGTGTCTTTATATAACACTTATGTTGAAATCTTCAGAACATTCTAGAAAATCAACAATCAACATCAACAAAATTAATCAGACGAGGGCATGGAGCGAGTTCAAATGAAAGCAAACAGCTTCTTTCAAACTTTGAATAGCCTAGAAGCATCTTCTGTTTGCTGTGGGGCTCCGATGTTATACTACAGATTGAACTCTGGGGTGACCTATTGCCAAATTTCTAAGCCATACTATGTTCTGTTTTATGACTCATTTTGGCCATTTTCCCACACGGCAGAAAAATTGCCCAAAATGACCAGGAATGCAAAGAACTGAAAACAGAAGTTCCGCCCATGAGCCTAATTGAAACTACCGCAAGTCGCAGATGTTGCGTACGATCAAAAAGCGCCGTGGTGAAAGGCGTAGCACCTTATCTGCCAGAGCAGCAGAGGATGCGTGTTCGTGTAAGGCGTGTCGCAAGAGCTCCGATCACAAGAGACCCTGTAACAGTATGGGACTCGAAATCGAACGTAGTTCCAAAGCATGGAATCAAGGAATCACTAAAAATTGACGGAGGTTCAAACCAGTTTCTAGAGCTAGCACGCCTTGACGGGAGAGCAACATCGCTGTTGCGGCACGCCTCGAACAGCACCCTTTTCCATCATAACCTGCACAAAGACGGCGTTACCTTTATGAGGTGAGACGAATGGAACAATAAATCGGCCGAAACGTAGGAGGTCTGATGAGGCGCATCCGCTCACCAGTGCATTTCTTCGGAGAATTAGGCGACTTTCGGTGCACGACGTTTGGAGCAGGAGAAGCAGGCTGGTAACCGCGTTGTTGGGGTGCTCTCACAGCGCAATAAATAGCGCTCAATTTACAGTTGAAGAAACGTTATGAAAATGACGTGTCCACACGTCTTCTAGGGAGAATTCAACGGAATTTCTCGTCTGTCGCAATTTGATTAAGGCTGTAGGGGCCGAAATTGTGGCGGGCGAGAATTGCACTTGCAAAAGAGCTCCGTACTCCACAAATGTAAAGGCGTCGGGCTTCCAAGTTGTGGAAGCTTCCTTCTAACAAGGGAAGGGTCTGAAGTGTATGTCTGAACAGGGAGAGCAAATCATATGGGACGAACTCCCACCCCTCAATTAGCATCAATATGTTTTTTTGCCAAGTAGTTAAACCCAAGGAGTAGGGGGTTCTTGAAGTCACAATGGAATCGGCGACTCATGAGTTTGGCAGCCTTGTACGCCGGCGATGCCTCCGCGTGCAAACGGTTCGGAGCGCTGTAGATGATAGCGACGTTGCAAGGGGGTTGGAGGTTCGATTCTTCTGAGCTGCTGCATTTTTGCACTTCAACTGATTGGGAAGGATTCTGACGTCTTTCAGAGTTTTTTTCATTCGACATTCGCAGTTTGTTTACCTGCATGGACCAATGACCTCGGTAAAAACCATCCTGCTCGGGTTCTCAAAGGGACCACGATGTGGCGTCAGAGGTGATTAAAATGTGAAACGAGGTTCACCTGGAAATCATAGGTCTATTGAAGGTTTTCTAAAGCCTAACACCAACAATGTCGCCGATGCTCGAGTGGTGATCAGGGATGGGCGGAATCTCTATTTTCCTCCTCCTGTTTTCTGATTTTCTGGCCATTTTGGGCAATTTTTTTCTTTTTCTGTTAGTTTTTGGGGAAAATGGTCAAAAATTGGTTAGATAACAGAAAATGGAGCTGCGAGCAGAATTATAATATTTAATAGAAATCCAATAAAAATAATCCAAAAAGTACCAAAGAATCTTTCCAAAATAGTGCTTCTAGAGTACTTTAAACGCAAGCAGGTGGTTTTTGGATGTGCTCATGTGGTAATTGTGCCATATACTCACGAACTGTGCCCCTTTATTTGCTTGATTGATTGTGTAAATGCTGCTGACAAGGAGTTCCTTCATAGGATATTTCTCGACTTTCATAATTTGGCTTCGTATTTTTTCTATATTAGCAGTAGCTTTGATTAACGTTCATTTGACATTTTTTATTAAAGCTATAAAACTAGAGTTCTGAGGGGCATTCAACTATGTATTAACTACCCGCTTACTAACCAGTCGTCCTAGAGTTACTGTGGGTAGGATTATTCTCCGCCTCCGACTTAAAAATTGAAAATTTCTGGCCGGTCATCCCCAATGATCGCTTTCTGCAGAGCCTTTGGCCAAGTTGCTTCTCCAACTCTGAACAATGCTCAGCTTTTAATTGTCAAAAACTAGAGACAGAAAAGTTTTAGTTAGCTTTGATTTGGTTTGGCAGAGGTAGTGATACAATAGTGACACATGAAATTTTTCATGAACAACCTGCATCATTTCTCGTCTGATTGATCATCGAGTTGTTCAAGCGGGCACCAGCAGCGTATCCATTCTCCCTGCCGCATGCCAGAGAACTCCATGGATCTTTTTCGCTCGAAGGACACGAAGAGCGTCATATCGTTCGTTCAGGAATTTCACGAAAGTTCAACCAACGCGTTGGTGGGCGTCCTGGTGTTGTCTTGACGTCCTACGGCATCCAGTCGGTGACGGCTCTCGTCCAGCGGAGTCTGCGAATCGCATCACGTGCCACCTAATTTTTGATGACTTGGCCAATGGGACAGCCAGTCTGATCTTCGAAGGTCGACGAAACTTGGAAGTCTGGGGGCCTTCTCTCATTGCGTGAGTCGTGTCACTCTGAGCATCGTCCTCTCCGCGAACCTGATCGCGTGTTCATCCTGCTTTCGTAGCATAGCCGAGATCTCTGAGGCCTTTTCAATGGCACAAAGAACAGTAAAGTAGATTAGTTGAGCACGGAGTCGGATGTTCTTCGTCTTTTTCGCGACTTCTTCGACGCTCTTGAAGGCTTCCGAAGCCGCTCGTTCCCCCTGCTCAGCTCTGGCCCTAGGTCGTTGGCCATGTTGACTTCGCGACCCAGATACACGTAGCTGGAGCATTCGGAGATGTTCGTTCCGTTGAGCGAGAATGGGGCATCAGAAACTTGTCCGTTCTTCATGAACATCGTCTTCGTAAGATTCAGCTGCAGTCCAACGTTCCCACATACACTATCGAAGTCGGCCAGCATTCGCTCCGCCTGGCTGATGCTTGGCGTTATGAGCACGATGCCGTCAGCGAAGCGAAGATGATGTAGTTTCCGGCCGTCGACCTTCACTCCCATGTCTTCCCATTCTAGTTCGCGCATGACGTTTTTGAGGTTAGCGCTGAAGAACTGCGAGGATATGGTATCCCCTTGCCGAACTTTTCTCTTCACGATGCCGACAACTCGTTATGGAATGGTGAAATATTGGTCGCGAATCCACTGTACAGCTCTTGAACGACTCTGACGTACTGAGTAGGAACGCCCTGAGTGCGCAGGGTTTCGATTTCGCTTTCGTTTCGACCGGGTCAAATACCCTCTTCAAGTCGATGAACGCAAGGCACAGCGGCATCTCGTACTCTCGCGACACTTCGATGAACTTCGTAATGGTGTGTGTGGTCGATCGTGCTGAATGCTCTCTAACCTCCTCCTTGTTCGGCTGTCCTTCGCCCAACGTCCTGCTAATCCTATTCAGGATGACTCAAGTGAACAACTTGTAGACTTCGGACAGCAGGCAGATCGCGCGATATTTGCCAATGTCGTGCACGTCTCCCCACTTGTACAGCAAGAAAGCTCCGCTGGTCTTCTACTGAGATGTAATATGATATGTAGATGTGAGGAGAAATAAAAATCATAATAATATGATGTGGTATATGCTAAGGAGCAACTAGGTGCTGTAAACAGTATTGGCGAGTGGGTCTGAAAGCTTCCAGCTACGCCGAAACTAGGTCACATACAAAGAAAGATATTCTCGAGAAACGAGACGAACTAGGAAGTTTGGTTCTGGTGCAGGCAATAATACTCAACGAATCTCTGCACAGCTTTAGATTACGAGGGTGTCTATAAACTCAAACAGTAGAGTTGAAACATGCAAACAGTGGTCAATGAGGCTTCATCCCGTTCGGTACTCTGAAAGGTAAGTTTTTTACTACAATACCGCTCGCGCCGCACGGTCAAAAGTGGGCGAAAAAACGCCAACATAGCGTCGCAAAGCGTCGCACGCTCATAACTCCTTCAGTTTTAGGTTTCTTGAATAAAGGTTGGTACCATTCGATTCGCCTCTTCGAGATCTACACAAACATTTGTAAAACTTTACCGGAACACCCGTATTTTCGCCGTGGGTGGTCCAAAATTGGCTGGACGGGCGATTAGAGCAGCTTATTTCCCAGGATATGCGTGCTTTCGGAGTATCTCAAAGATGGCGTACGCCGCCAGTGCTCTGTCATGCAAGGAATGCCCCGATAGTGCGCCGTGCACAATGCACACAGAACCTAACCTATCAATCGAGTGGGAGAGCGCATGTCCCCTGCGTTTCTATCTTCTCTCACTGGGAACTGCGACGTTTTCAAAACTCTTTCGAGCCGTTTGGAGAAGAAATTTCTCGCCACCCCACTCAGGATTAGCTCCAATCTGTCCCAGCGAGCCTTTGGAGTGCGCCATGAACAATGCATACAGAATCGAACCTTTCAATCAAGGGGTGGGGACAGCTTGTAGACTGAGCGTTTGGGGAGTTTTATCAGAAATTTCTTGCCGCCCTAGTCAGGAGTTGCTCTAAGGCTGTCCACCGAGCCTTTGGAGTGCGCCATGAACATGCATAGACAATCGAACCTTTCAATCGAGGAGGGGGACAGCTTGTAGACTGAGCGTTTGGGGAGTTTTATCAGAAATTTGCAGCCGCCCTAGTCAGGAGTTGCTCTAAGGCTGTCTAGCGAGCCTTTGAAGAGCGCCGTGAACAATACATACGGATTCGAACCTTTCAATCGAGGGGGCGACCGCTCGAAAATTGCACGAATGGGCGTGTTCGGAGCGCAATAGCTCTGTCAAGTTTTAACCTTTCATGCTACAGCTTGTAGGTTTTGTAGGCAGCCGAACGTTTCGTACGTACACCAAAATAGAATGGTTTAGCTTAGGAAGGGGCAATGTTATAGGGGTGCGAAAATGCAGGTGAGGATTGTGTGAAGCATTTTTTTCCGAATTCCGTGGAGCACTGCGAGAAGATGCGGCGAGCTGACGGCTTTAAAATACGTACGTGAACAGATGCCTAAGGTACTTTACGACGATATGCTCATAGCTCCTCAGTTGCCTAAACTGCCTTAGCCTCGGCTGGCGTTTTAGAGCGGCAAAAGCTAGCGGTTAGAGTTTCTTGCGCTCCTACTCGCCCAGATTTGAGTCTTCGACACTCGGAATGGCACAGTTCCGTTCAGCATAAAAAGCGTTATCGAACTGTATCAACCGCGACCGATTTTGGAATCACCAATTTTTTGACTGTTTAGTATACTTGTGCTTTTCCAAAAATTTTCGAATGAACGAATAATCGAATAACCTCATTTTTCGGTTATTCGAATTTCCGAATAATCGAATAACTCCATTTTTCGAAAATTCGAATGAACGAGTAATCGAATAACCCCAATTTTTCAGTTATTCGAATTTCCGAATAATCGAATAACCCCATTTTTCGTTTATTCGAATTTCCGAATAATCGAATAACCCCATTTTTCGCTTATTCGAATTTCCGAATAATCGAATAACCCCGTTTTTTGGTTATTCGAATTTCCGAATAATCGAATAACCCAATTTTTCAGTTGTTCGAACGAACGAATAATCGAATATTCGAATAAATCGAATAATCGAATAAACTGCACACATAATAAGGACGCTGAGATTTTTCGTTTAACTAAGACGTCGTTCAACGTGGGTCGAGGTTCAACAGATAGGCCGAAAACGTCATCCAACGTTGGTTGGGTTCAGCAGACATGCCGAAGACGTCGTCCAAAGGTGGTCGGAGTTCAGCTGACGTGCCGAAGACGTCGTCCAACGTGCTTGGCAATTTGGAAGAGTAAGCGAGACCCGTAAAAGAGGAACCACTAACCGCGGAATGCCTTCAGCTTCCCATGCAGCGTGGACGCAGTGTTGCGTAATCAGCGTGTCGTTAACGGCTTGGCCAATGGCCACCTTAGGCGGAGGCGCAGTAGAAGTTTTCTCGCTTCACAGAGAGTGATCTTGGGTTCGATTCCCGCACACCAGTGTTATTGCGTTTTGCGATTTATCGTTAGTGAGACTTTTTATCGCCATTTCCAACACATTTTTGAACAAAAGCATGCCAACAAATGTCATTTACGTTCATCGAGCTCCTTGTAAGTGGAAAGGTGAGCATTTCTGATTTCCCTGTTGAGCAAGCCAAAAACTGTATTCATTCGGCGCGCGAGAAAAACACGCGTGTCGTGAAAGGGTTAACCTGCCATAAGAAACCGGATATTCAGAAACCGATGTCTGATTCCTGATGAGCAACCCAATCCGTATCGAAGTATGAATAACTATTTTTTCGACCTCGGTAGTACAGTGCATGGGCCCTTTTTGATTTTACAACAGCCAAGTTGTTTTAGGATGAAGAGGTGTTGTAGACAAATTATATTCTTTACATGAATGGAATCAAAAATGTACTAACCAACTGGCAAGTATAGCTAATGTTGCAACAGCCTTCTTCAGCGGTGACGGAGGAATGCAAAAAACTTGTGCTTTACAGCGAGTGAAAGGTTTTCATCGAGAGGTCAATATCGATCGATATTGTTGATTGTAGCTTGAAAGTGACGTTTCTTTGTTTGTATGTCGATGACAGTTAAGCAGTCCGTCCCTGATGTAGCGGCCCCGTGTGGAAAAAATTTTCTGTTCAACTTAGCACTATTAGATTGGTGCCAAAGGAGTGCAGGTTTTCTGTCTTATTGGTTTCAACACAATTTTTCAATCATGTAAGACTTTTCATAAGGTATTATATATTGTTGGAAAACTCATTATATGCGATTTCTATGTATGTATATGGAATTTAGTTTAAATCGCGTATTTAAAAAATAATTTGGTTTTTATTTTCAGATGCCTAAACGCGATTTTCGTCAGATTTACTTCTGCGAGCTGAAACTGGGCCGGACTTCCGCTCAGACCGCACAAAATATAAACGAAGTATGGGGCCAGCGAACCGTCAACGAATGCACAGCACGAGACGGTTCCAAAAGTTTCATGCCGGCAACACCAGCCTCGAAGACGAACCACATGGCAGCCGTTGATAATGATCCACAGAAGGCGTCAGTCGAAGCTGATCCGCGCAAACCACGCGAGATATTGCCGAGGTGCTTAACGGCGATCACACTACAGTTGTTCGCCATTTGAAGCAAACTGGGAAGACCAAGAAACTAAATTGACCGAAAGTCAGAAAAAATCGTCGTCTTGAGATATCGTCGGCCCATCTTTTGCCCAATGCCAACGATCCGTTTCTCGAACGGATTGTGACTTCCGATGAGAGGTGGATACTTTATGATAACAGGCGCGTTTGCCTAGTGGCTGAACCAAAAATAAGTTCCTCGACATCAGCCAGAGCCGGAAAATTTGACGAAAATCGCGTTTGGACTTCTAAAAATAAAAACCAAACTATTTTTTAAACAACCTACTTAAATCAAATTCCATATATTAGGTTGTGCGGAAAGTTCTCAGCGTTTTGTGTTACTACTGTTTGTTCTTGTTACTGTTTGTTCTTCATCGTCTATTATTAAGTAAAAATTCAACTTGCATTGCGCATTAATGCTACTTTCTGTACAGAATTTTTCGCTCTATCTGGCTAAATAAATTTCAACGTTTTTTTACAATTTTGTTCTTGAAGGACTTTTTGAAGGATGTCGAAGGAGTAATTCCGAAAGATATTTTATTTTAACTTCAAATTGGGACAATCCGTAGCCGAAACAGCCCGACAAATTAACCAAGTGTGGGGGCCTAATAGTGATAGTGAGGAGAAAGCACTGTGTGCCAGTGGTTCAGTAAATTTCGGACCGGAGACTTCAGCCTCGAAGGTGCTTTGAAACGCCTTGGGAAGGTGAAAAAGCTCGAAAAGTGGGTGCCCCACGAGTTGAATGATCGGGGTATTGTCACGTTTCGAGGTTTATTCTTCTCTACTTTTTTTTTGAATTGTCACGTTTCGAGGTTTGTTCTTCTCTACTTTTACGCAACAAAACTGACCCGTTTCGGGATCGAATCATCACTTGTGATGAAAAGTGGATTCTGTATGATAACAGGAATCGTTCCGGACAGTGGTTGGACGCCGACGAGCCCCCTAGGCATTTTACAAAGGCGATCCTCCACCAAAAAAAAGCGAACGGTCACTGCGTGGTGGTCGGCGGCTGCTGTGATCCATTACAACTTTTTAGCGCCTGGCCAAACGATCACAACAAGGTCCTACTGTAACGAAATCGACGAAATGCATCGAAAATTGCGTCAACTTCAGCCAGCATTGGCCAACAGAAGAAGCCCGATTCTTTTGTACGATAACGCCACACGTTTCACAAATCACTGTTCGAAAATGGAACGAATTAAGGGTTGAAGTTCTGCCTCACCCACCGTATTCTCCAGACCTCTCGCCAACCGACTACCACCTTTTCAAACATTTTCAGATCTTTCTCGCTGGTAAAACCTTCATCAATCAGGACCAAGCCAAAACAGCTTTCGTGGAGTTTGTCGAATGTCGACCACATAATTTCTTCGCTGATGGAATAAGTCGGTTGTTGGCCCGTTGGTAACAGTGTGCTGATTCGAACGGTGCTTATTTCGACTAAATCCGATAAGATTTGAGAAAGTTATGGTAGTTCACTCAAAACGCTGAGAGCTTTCTGGTCAACCTAATACATACTTAGAAAGCGCATGTAATACCATTTCCAACAATGTATAATACCTTATGAAATGGTCTCAGTTTATTTTTAAAAAATATTGTTGAAACAAGGGGGGAGGGGGGGAAACAAAAAAACCTACATTACTTTTGCACCAACCTAGTAGATGCGCTGGGAACGATCGGTTCTGACAAAAAAGCATTTCGTCCTAGGATCAAAATCGATCAGAAGCTCAATACCCATAGAGAATTTCAATTTTTGCCCGAGGTCGACTGTTCGAGGATGGGGAGTGGAGCTGCCTGCAGTCATTTTGGGGCTAGAGTGAAGTGGAGGACCGTGCTTCGGGGCATCAAGTGGGTCGTCGAATGACCTTGGGGACGAAGGCACTGATCTCTTTTTCTCCTACAAGAGGTGCTCAATGGAAAATTCAAATTCCCAGAGCAAAAGCAAGGTAAGGTCCGCATTTTTCACATATGGAGCAGGGGTTGAATTTTTGAAGCCTTCAAAGGAAAACAATATACCAAACACCCAAAGGCAATTTGAAAGGCTGGTTGACGGGTATCACTAGAAAACTTTGTAGTTTGCTATTGTTTTTGAGGTTATTGTGCAAGCCACAAGTCACTTATTTAGTCACCTGTTGTCTTGTGTTTGAATCATATTTGAACTTATTTTGTCAGTCCGCGGACTGACAAAATAAGTTCAAAAAAAATAAGTGACTTGTGGCTTGCACAATAACCTCAAAAACAATAGCAAACTACAAAGGTTATTGTGCAAGCCACAAGTCACTTATTTAGTCACCTGTTGTCTTGTGTTTGAATCATATTTGAACTTATTTTGTCAGTCCGCGGACTGACAAAATAAGTTCAAAAAAAATAAGTGACTTGTGGCTTGCACAATAACCTCAAAAACAATAGCAAACTACAAAGTTTTCTAGTGATACCCGTCAACCAGCCTTTCAAATTGCCTTTGGGTGTTTGGTATATTGTTTTCCTTTGAAGGCTTCAAAAATTCAACCCCTGCTCCATATGTGAAAAATGCGGACCTTACCTTGCTTTTGCTCTGGGAATTTGAATTTTCCATTGAGCACCTCTTGTAGTATGCAGACTCGCATGACCTCACCATCGTGAATATCAAATTTCGAAAGCGTGACTCCCACCTTATCTCGCTTTATAGCGGGAACGCTAAAACGCAGATTGACTACGTCCTTGTTAGGCGTCGCGACCAAGGCCTTGTCACAGACGTGAAGACCGTGCCGTATGGCCTTTGTCACACCATCGCTCACTCCGAGCGACGCCTAATGATATGCACCCATATCGATCGGGCGGCGCGATAGTGTGACAAAGGCCATACGGTATAGTTGTGCTTTTTCGAAATTATATCGAACGAATGAACGATCGAATTTATTCGACGTCAAAAATTCCCGATCGAATGATCGAGCGAATTTATTCGATGTCAAAAATTTCCGAACGAATGAAACTCGATGTCGAAAATTTCCAAACGAACGAACGATCGCATTTATTCGACGTCGAAAATTTTCGAACGAATGAATGATCGAATTTATTCGAGTCGGGATTTTTCGAACGAATGAACGATCGAATTTATTCGATGTCGAAAATTTTCGAATGATCGAATAATTCGAATGAATATTCGAATAAATTATTCGAATAATTATTCGAATATATTCGTTCGGGCACAACTATATTTCGTACTACCAGCCCAGGTTTATCCGGTATTCGAATAAAATTATTCGATCGAATAGAGTTTGACTATTCGATTCGAATAATATTCGAATATGGCTCCCTTCGATGTTCGAATTCGAACGAATATTCGACTTTTGAAAATCATCGATAATCGAATTCGAACGAATATTCGACTTTTGAAAATTATCGATAATCGAATTCGAACGAATATTCGACTTTTCAAAATTATCGATAATCGAATTCGAACGAATATTCGAAAATCAAGAAAACCGAATGATCGAATAATTCGAATGAATATTCGAATAAATTATTCGAATAATTATTCGAATATATTCGTTCGGGCACAACTATACCATACGGCACGGTCTTCACGTCTGTGACAAGGCCTTTTTCGCGACGCCTAACAAGGACGTAGTCAATCTGCGTTTTAGCGTTCCCGTTATAAAGCGAGATAAGGTGGGAGTCACGCTTTCGAAATTTGGTATTCACGATGGAGAGGTTATGCGAGTCTGCATACTCAAGTATGCGCTCATCATTGGAGTTGCGTGAACCATAGCCAAACCACCATGACAGCTGTAGCCGTCTTTCTTTGCTCCGACGTGACTATTAAGGTCACCCGCCACAAAAATCATCGGCACTTCCGCTGTTTTCTCATCAAGCAGAGACCAGAACTCGTCCTTGGTTTGCTCGGAACAGCCTGTCTGCGGAGCATACGCAGAAAAGAAATATCGTCGTCGCTCCGCTACGGCGACAACAATCTTCATCAAGCGGAAGCGGCTTAAAACCGCGGGCAATGTCCCACGACTTGCGGCAGGACCACCTCGTCTCCTGCACCGCACAGAAATCTATACTTCTTCGCTCCAGTGATTCAACCATCTCGCACGAGCGGCCCGTCAACGTACCCACATTCAACGTTGCTACGCGGATCTTGCCTACGTTACGGGACTATCGGATTAGTGGACAGCTGCACCCCGGACAGTTGCCCCCCGATGCCGTCCTCGCATCAGGGACCTTCGCATACTTTTCACACTCGCCGGGCTTTGCGAGTGCGTGTCGGCTCCCGCGGACGCCAAAGCATTATCTCGAAATCTCTTGGACGTCATCAACCAATTAATCTGACACAAATGTTCGTAGGCCGGCCTGTCACTAAGACCTGTCGCCTGCATCCGAATGTACGTGTTTTGCTCGGCTCGCAAAAACAAGCAGTTTCCAGTGGCACCACGTGGAGGAACGTACATCGCCACCGAAGACGAACAGCTGGAAGCGGTGGAAAAACAAGAAGAAGATGGGATCTGTAAGATGAACTGATAGGCGTGGAGACTCCAACCAGTGGACACATGATAACGTTTTCAGGTGGAAGCCTCATTTTGGAGGGAAGGGTAAGTCTATGGAGATTGGTCGATGTATGAAAGCAAACTGTGAGGAGTCTGCAGCCGTTATACGCTGTTCGAATTGTGAACAGTGCTTCTGTTCCATGCACTTTGTGCCTGTGCATCACTGATGTTGAATGTTTATATCTAACCAGCGTCGGTTGCGGGGTCCGCCCGCATACCGATTCTGGTCGAGCGGTCCACGCTAGGCTAGACGGCTTCGCCGATGTCGGATATGGTGAGCCATGTTGAGCCAGAAGCCCTTCCCAACGTCGAGCCCGCTAGGGTCAACACAACCCAGCGTCAGTTGCGGCCTACACCCGCACCCGATTCTGGTCGGCCGGGCCACCCTAGGCTAGCCGGCTTCGCCGGCGTCGAGTATGGTGAGCCATGGGCGGTCAGAAAACAACGGAGGTAAATTGAATTTTAAAAAACGACATATGTGAGACATATGTGAGAATAGCAAAAAGGTGCAGAAGGGAGCAACCGGCTGCCATACTGCAGAGAGGGGAAAGAAATTAACTTTTGCAGTGGTAACATCCCTGGTAGTGGGGTAGTGGTAAAAGTATGACGGTAAACATAGTTGTAAATTGAATGCAAGAAGCGTCACCTGTGAGGCGAAGTAGCAATAAAGTGCAGCCGAGTGCAGCAAAGTGCTGTCCCGGTTTATGAGCGTATGATGGCACTCTGACGTGCACTACGAGTATTATGGCTCCCTTGTGCTTACCTCTGTGAATATAATAGCTACACAAAAAGGTTTATTGGGACCGTAGTGGCCAGTTGTAGAATATAAGTCGATATGAGCTCAATAGTACAGGCACAGGCGTGGCCTCTTTCTATCAGGCGCGGTCACGCTAACGTAAACACTTATGGCGGACTTCTCGTCATGGAGTAGCAGATAAGCACCCGAAGAAGGATGAGAGGGAGAGCCGACAGTTCTTGCGGAATGCCAGAACAAGTGCAGCCTGTTGTCATTCCGCACAGTAGAGCATGATTCAATATCTGGAGTCGTAACTTCCCAGGTAGTAGGGTAGTGGTAAAAGTATGGCGGCAAACATAGAGGTAAATTGAATTTAAAAAGGCCTGCCGTGGTGTACCAGCTTTTAGCGAAAACCGGGATATCCGCAAGGATAAGGCCTGCCAAGCCTCTGACCAGTTTTCGTGACTAAAGAACCCAATGTGCCCAAGCTCATGGTGAGTAGGCGCTCTCCTTGAGCAACAGAAAAGCCCCAGCACGGCTATCCTGTGGGACAAATTATGCTACAACGACTTCGTTCTCCTGCCTTAGTCCCCTGCAGGCTGTCACTGCCCAGTACGGTAGCGCTGGATCAGTAAACAGCCAAAGGCGAAGAAATCTCAGATCCGTAGGCTACCATCGGAAACGGACAAGAGCGAGCCATTTGATTGTTTGCACATACAACTGTCGTAGCATCAACACGGCCGCTCAGTTATCGGCCTTAATCGAGGAGACAAAACGGATTTCGTATCATGTAATTGGACTGAGCGAAACGAAACGTAAAGATCCTCTATCATGCATGTGGAACGATGGAACTGCAGTATTCCTCGGAGCGTGTAGAGCAGAAACAACATCAGGAGGAGTCGGCTTCATTGTAGCACCCGATTTTGCGAAGAACGTAACTAGTGTCTACCCACTCCTTATTTGCTTTGCCATTATTACGCTCCCGAGCAATTTGACGGAGCTCAAGATCTCGTTGTCTCTTCACTCTCGTTATGCTCTTGCGTACAAAAACATGAGAGTATGGGGAACCGCTTAATAAACGGACATTGGCAAGTACTAACCGCCAGTGGAACCTAGTTGGTAGTATAACCTTCACCAAACGCGGACGCTGCGGAGGCTGAGGGCTGAGCTTACCCAAGCGATAGCAGGTAACCGGATACTCCACATCAAGGAAGTCAAGGACATCACGAACCTTCTTCTCAACATAGGACTGACGTTCAGATGCTGAGCATTTGTCAGGAGCCTCCTGAATTCCGCTAATAACTATAGAGTGGTCGCGCTTATCGCTCCCAATGGCCTCAGCGAACACTGCAGGAATTTTTGTCTCAAGCGCTAGCAGAAGCTCATTGACCAAAGGATCCTTATTAATTTCGAGCGCCTTTGCAACGAGCTGGGAGACCGTCATCTTCCCAGTGTCATGGCTCCCAACTGCACCATCAGAAGCAGTAATATGCATCGCAGTAGGAGGGGAAGAGGGATTGAGATTGGGATTGGGATTGCCTTGGGATTGCCCACCGGCTCGTTGCACACGTCTCGCCATTTTGATCTTTGGACAACTACAGTACACGCGAATACAATAATAAAACACTACACAGAAAGCTAGGTCAAAAAGATTCAATCTATCAGCGCCTATAGAGTGGAAACTCCAACAAATAAAACCGGCGGATGAAGTAGCGGAACAACCGCTCACCAGCAAGACACGAAGTGAACTGAACTGAAGCTTTTCACGAAATTGTCAATTTCTAAACGTTAGAAGAGCACAGCATAGGTTATTGTGGCCATGTAGTAACAGGACCTTAAGAAGCAGTCAGCTCATGCAGAATCAATCAAGCTGAAATGCAATGTTCCAGGCGGGAGCATAGCGCAATCTTGACTATTTGCACGCCACAGAACTTTCGTTACCCCCTTTACACATTTTTTTAGGATACTCTGCATTCTTCGCAAGCCGTAGTGCGTTTTTAACGTTTGAACCTTTAAAGAAGCTCACATCAATCGAAACTGCCACTTTATGGAGAAATTATAACAAGCATTCAAAACAATCAATCGAGTATAAAATGCAAGGTTTCAGAAGAGTGCATGGCGCAATCCATATCGTCCGTTAACCAGAAAATTTCCACTTTCTTATGCTTACAGATGAGCCGTCAAGATTTTCAGTGCCTTTACCCTGAGCAAACTTATCAAATTTTAAAAAGTGTATACAATTTTTGAGACACTGTATTTGCGAACATAAAATTCGTAATTGAATTCTGCATAGAATGTTGGCTTGGAGACATGTCTTCAACTGTGTGATACACACAATTTTTTCTTCAAGAAGAGCTCCTCTAGAAGGTATTTAGACGAGGTAGTTAAATTCTGTGTGAATTTTTAGCCTGGAATTATACCATTCACAGCTTCTTCGCAGGTTCGCGTAGAATTATTTTTCAGTTTTAAATTACAAGAATATCGCATTAACAGTAGCACTCATAGAGCTAGAGGTAGAGCTCATTAAATAGAGCTCGAAATTCTGATGTAGCGCTATGTTTGTTTTACGCCAACATGTATCTTTACACTGGTTTTGTAAATCATCTGAACATCTTATTGACTGCACTCGGATCAAATCGGGTCGACCTGTGTGCTCCGCTCGTCCGTCGGTACCGCCGTCCTGGGGCCGCCGACGACGGCCTCCGTCGGCCGTTGTTCGCCGCGCGCGCGACGGGTGTCACAGCATGAGCGGAGACGGCGAACAGGGGAATGACGCCGCAAGTATGGCCACCTGGGCACGCGGGAGCGGCGCCTACAACCAGCCGAGGCGAACGCTACACATCCAAAAAGGTGGCAGTCGATTGGCCAAAGTCCTCGAGTATGGACAGAACTTCAACTCCTATTTCGCTTAATTTTCGCATGGTGATCTGCGAAACGTGTGGGTAGAAGTTGTTGTCAGAGGAATGGACATTTTCTGTTGACCACTGCCGGGTGCATACGTAGCAATTCTGCCATAAATGCCAGAGCGACGTCCGCGATCTGCCTCATCGTCAAGGTTGAATTCACCTCGAAGAACATTTTGAAACCAGCACATCACCGCGGATTCGTTAACACTGCCTTAACCCCATTCCTGGTTGATGTTCTAAGTTGTTTCCGCTGCAGTACGACCGAGCTTTATCTCAAAAAATCTGTCAAAATTCCTCCCAATACACGTTCATTTATATCCTACAAAATTTGCCGTGAAGTAAACTACATTAAAAACGAATAGCAAGGTGAGAAAGCGCACAAAACCAGTTTTGTAGCAGTGTACAATTATGCACTATTACGAGGTGAAGTTTTGCCAAAAAATCCTGCTATAAAATTGGAGATAGTAGACCTGCATTAATTTACGGACAACCTGTTACATCTAGAGTCCATCTCAGCGATTTCATCACAGAAGGACTAGGCTGTGATGTTCGGCCTGGTTCCAAAAAGTTGTCGTGAATCACGCCAACCGCCGACCACCACACTGTTACCATCGCTTTTTTGATGAGATTTCTGCTTTGGGAAGCCCTGCGGGGTTCGTTGAACTCAACCATCGCTGGTCGTCTTCGGTTATCGCACAGAACACTAGCTTCTCATCACATCAGAGTCCTTCTGTGATGAAATCGCCGAGATGGAGTGTAAATGTAGGATTGCGTTAGCTGTAGCCGGCAGTGGTCAACAGAAGATGTCCATTCTTCTGACAACAACTTCTGCCCACACGTTTCGCAGATCACCATGCGAAAATTAAGCGAACTAGGAGTTGAAGTGAATCCAAAAAACAGTTCCTTTTGGTTCCGGAAAAGCAAAAAATAATAGATTTCGAAACGCGACAGTTTCTGGCGATCACTGGAATCGTGGGGCACCAACTTTTCGAGCTTTTTCAATTTCCGAGCAGGGATGGGTAGATTTTCCGTTTCCTTTTTTTCTGTTTTCTGATTTTGTGGCCGTTTTAGGCAATTTTTTCCTGTTCTCTGTTTTCTGGGAAAATGGTTGAAAAATTGGCTAAAAAAACAGAAAATAGAGGTGCGAACAAAGTTATGTCGTTGAAATCTAATTAAATGGATGCAAAAAGTATTATAGAATCATGAGTTGGCAAGACAATGTCTCTAGATTTTTTTAATTGCAAGAAACTGGCATTTTTTAAGACCTGTTCGCGTCGAAATTGCGCCAAGCATCCATGATTCGTACCGCTTTGTTTGTTTTATTGATTGTGTAAGTGCTGTTGACACGAAGTAGCTTTATAGGACCTTTCTCGCCTTTCATATGTTGGCTTCGTATTCAATTCGACCTCAACAATACATGGTTTAGACCATCTAGGATTACTTACAACTTTACGCATATTAAGATTGCAATACTAGTATTCTGAGGTGCTTCTAACTATTTAACCACATAAGTTCCCAGATGAGAACGGTCTCTGAGCACTGAAACGGTTTCCAAACTTCTGCGACACACGTAAGTCGTGCAGTCGTGCTGAACTCCGAAACCCATCAATAACCTCATACTCTAATATAACCTCACAATGCTACTATGCTCATGTTATTCTCATTTTTTCTTAAAGGATCAGGGATTATTTGTTCCAGACATTCAGCATTATCCAGGTGGCGATGTCCGTTCCTCCACGTGGTGCCACTG
Organism: Heligmosomoides polygyrus polygyrus; assembly: GCA_947396885.1. NCBI lineage: Eukaryota > Metazoa > Nematoda > Chromadorea > Rhabditida > Heligmosomidae > Heligmosomoides > Heligmosomoides polygyrus. Next base: position 71,620,376 of record OX377203.1, on the reverse strand, counting down.
AAAACTACTCGCTGTGTGAGCTAAGCTAAGCACGGACACACGAATGCAGGCGACAGGCCCTTGTGACAGGCCGGCCTACGAAGACCCATGTCACATCACATGGTGTATGATAAGTCATGTTTTTCGAGATTGTGTTACGGCGTCCGTGGGAGCCGACGCTCACTCGCAAAGCCCGGCGAGTGTGGAAAGTATGCGAGGATCCCTGATGCGAGGACGGCATCGGGGGGCAACTGAGCTAGTCCGAAAGTCCCGTAACGTAAGCAGGACCTGCGTAGCAACGCTGAATGTGGGTACTTTAACGGGCCGCTCGTGCGAGTTGGTTGAAGCACTGGAGCGTAGAAGAGTTGATTTCTGTGCGGTGCAGGAGAAGAGGTGGTCCTGCAGCAAGTCAAGGGACATAGGACGTGGTTTCAAGGCCGTTCTATGTGGAAGTCCCAGGACCACCAGTGGTGTCGAAATAATCGTCTCCTAACGATTTCGTGACTCGATTGTAAGTGTCGAACGCTATGACGATCGGTTGATGAAGATCGTTGTTGCCGCGAAGGAGCGACTCTATCACTTCTTCTCTGTGTATACTCCGCAGAGTGGCTGCTCCGATCAAGCCAAGGAAGAGTTTTGGAGCCTGCTTGATGAGAAGACAGCAGAGGTACCGCCGAAAGATGTCATCTTAGTCGCTGGTGACCTTAATGGGCACGTAGGTGCTGCGAAGGACGGGTACAGCTGTAATGGTGGTTTCGGATACGGGTCTCGTAACGCCGATGGTGAGCGCATTCTTGAGTAAGCGGAATCGCATAATCTCACCATTGTGAACACCGTTTTCCAGAAAAGCGACTCCCACCTTATCACTACTGTAGTGGGAGCTCCAAGTCTCAAATAGACTTTGTCCTTGTCAAGGATCGCGACCGAAGCATTGTCACAGACGCGAAGATCGTGCCGTATGAGACGGTCGCCCCACAGCATCGACCGGTCTGCACTTTTAAGATCACCCCTACGAGGGTGCAGCAGGTTGAGCGATGCGGTGCTGCGAGAATCAAGTGGTGGCGAATGAAAGAGAAAGAAGCAGCCGTGATTCCCCGCGTACGGTTGCCGAAAGTCAGGACTGTCGACGAAACCTGGAAGAAAGCAACCGGCGCGATACGCCAAGCTGCAAGGTTGGAACCCGGCATAACGAAGCCTGGGCGACGCAAGGTCGACAAGCAGACCTGGCTGTGGACGGACGATGTGAAAGCGAAGGTTAGAGAGAAGAAATCGCTTTATCGTGTGTTTATCAGCGATAAAACAGCCGAAAACTGGCGGAAGTATCAGAAGGCGAAGAAGGCTGCAAAGAAAGCCGTGGCTGTTGCGAAAGCCACTCACTATAGTGATGTCAACGAAAAGCTCGAGTCGCGCGATGGTGAGCGGTATTTGTACCGACTTGCTGCAACCCGCCATCGCCAAACCGAGGATATTGAAAAATTCTTTGGCATCAATGATTAGAGCGGCCATTTTCTGACAGACCGCAAAAACGCGCCGAAGCGATGGCGTGATTACTTTGAGGAAATTTCCAACATGGAGTTTCTTCACCCGGCCATCTCTTCTGTGGATTCTGTTCACGGTCCCGACACAAGATCACTGTGGAGGAAACTGAAGCGGCTCTAAAGAAGATGAAGCCATGCAAGGCGACAGGACCGGATGAACTGACAGCCGATGTTTGGAAGTTGAAGCTCTGGTATCCTGCTGAGTGGTTGGCTGAATTCTTCAACCAGGTAGTAATGGAGAAGAATGTACCTGAGTGTTGGCACAACAGTACGACGATTCCGATTTGGAAGAAGAAAGGCAGTCCTGCAGACTGCTCCAGTTATCGTCAGATTCGCTTGCTTTCGCACAGCACGAAGATCTTCGAGCGAATCCTCGATAGACGAATTCGTGAAATCGTCAGGCTCTCCGACAACCAGTGCGGCTTTGTGTCTGGTTGTGGGACCATTGATGCTATACACGCCGCCCACCTCCTGGTAGAGAAGCATCGCGAGAAGCAAGAACCCGGTGCATATCGCCTTTCTCGACCTGGAGAAGGCTTTCGACCGCGTACCGCGTGAGGTTATATGGTACTCCTTGCGACAATACAACGTACCTGAGGAACTCATAGAGTGGGTGTGGATGCTCTACTCTTGCCCAAAGAGTAGAGTGCAAGCTGCAGCTGGAACCTCAATGGAGTTTCCCATCTCTGTTGGGGTGCACCAAGGTTCTGCGCTTTCTCCACTCCTCTTTGTTGTCGTCATGGATGCCATTACGCGAGATCTTCAGAAGCCTGTCCCATGGACATTGCTCTATGCTGATGACGTGATGCTCGCTTGCGAAGATAAATATGATCTCGAGCGGCAGGTGGAAGCTTGGTGCGACCGCCTGGCGATGTTCGGACTCAAATTGAACGTCGAGAAGACCGAGTACCTAACGACTGACGTAAACGAGTCCGGCTACATTAAGATTAATGGTACTGAGCTTTTACGTACTTCGGTGTTTAAATACCTGGGATCAGCAATGGCGTCTGACGGCGGTCTGATGGTTGAAGTGAACTCACGCGTGAGTGCAGCTTGGTCCAAGTGGCGCTCGTTGACTGGCGTGCTCTGCGATAGGAAGATACCAGAGCACCTGAAGTCAAAGATCTACAGAACACTCGTGCGGCCGGTAGCAATATACGGCGCTGAATGTTGCCCTGCGACTAAGGAAGTTGAAACGCGCCTCAGCGTCATGGAGACGAAGATGCTGCGCTGGACGGCTGGAGTCACCCGCAAGGACCGCATCAGAAATGATGCTATTCGGCAGAAGTTCGGTGTCGTGCCAATAGCGAATAAGGTACGCCAAGCTCGCTTGCGATGGTACGGCCACGTTCTGCGTGGAAAGGAAGACAGCATCCGCAAGATAGGCCTTGAGTTGGAAGTGTCAGGAAAGCGGCCTAGAGCACGCCGATACGTTACACATGGACATGAAAGTAACTGGCGTCCACCCTGATCAAGCGCAAGACCGGGAAAGGTGGCGTCATGACACCAGAAGAGCGGTCCCCGCGACGAAGCGGGACAAACGCTGAAGAAGAAGAAGAAGAAAATACAGCAATATCCAGGTGATTACAAAGATCAGGGGTTATTTGTTCCGGACATACAACAATATCCAGGTGACTATAAAGAACAAGGAGAGAAATGAAAAAATTCCGCGTTATTTTTATGATGTTAAAAACGCTCTTAACCAAACTGGGATGAGACCACTCCGTCAAGAATGTTAGCGATGCACCACATTAGCGAAATCAAAGAAAACTGAAACATCTCTGTCTTTTACCAATTTTTGTGCTAAAACTGAGCAAGGTTGAGAGTTAGAAAATCAGCTTCGGCTCTGCAGCAAACGCCCATCGGGTCTAACCTGCCAACAATTTTCAATTTTTAATCCGAAGAAGGAGATTTATCCTACCCATTCTGGGACAAGTAGTTTTAACTGTAAGCGTTTATTTAAATTTTACTGCTCTACTAATTCCACGCAATACAATTCAATAGAATAAAATAAAGTTATGTTTTGACTCATAAATCCTATGAGTCTACATTTGAACCTGTTGCCCTGAGTAACTGTGGGCATTCCAAAATTATTGGAGGTCATCCCTAACGACCGCTTCCTGCAGAGCCTTCGGCGAAGCTGCTTTTCTAAACCTGAACCTTACTCAGAATTTAGTACCATATAGTAGGAACAGAAACGTTTCATGTACTTATGTTTTCGAAAATGTAATGATGCACTGGTGATACATGAAGTGTTCCCGTAACAAATAAAAATAGATGGGATCCATCCTAGTCCGGTGGGCCACATAACTAAAAGGTATCATATGTAACGAATTCACTTGAGACTTACCTAGCGACTCCTACAGAACAGCACAGGACCCTATACAAGAAAAACTCACGAAGAAAAAAACGAGAATTACATTTGATGCGGTTGTAAGCCGGCAAAGTTGTGTGCCCTCCTCACCATGTTAAGTCCTGGTTATAACATGACAGGCGGCGGTCAGACGCGGCATACCTTCATTCCGTCGCTCTTTGCCCGCCGAGACCGTTGTCAACCGCGGCGACTTTTTATTTTTTGTTTGTTTTGGTTTTTTTTGGCTTCCAGCTCGTTCTCTAGTAGACGCTCGGTAAGTCTTAATCCATTTTGTCACCTACTTTCTAATTATATGGCCCCCGGACTACGATAGATCCAATAGATGATAGAGAGGATATGATGGGTCCCCATTCGGTAGCGTATACGCAATCAAGAAAGCACCCAAAAGCTAATGTCCTGGAAGCCCTTCATTCACAATCTCGTGTTGTTCCGTCAATTATCCAGCCAGTATCCAACAGCTTTAGTCTGCTAGGAATCTGTTATGAACTGGGTGTTGTAATGAGTATTGGTGAGTGGACCTAGAAACTTTCAGCTACGCAGAAACTAAGCCGCTTACTAGTAAAGGCGAAAAAAGAGGCGAACTAAGAATATCGACTCTGGCGCAGCCAGTAATACTCAAGGAATCTTTGAATAGCTTCAGAGCATGTTGCGAGAGTGTGTTCGTAAACCTAAGCAGTTGAATCGAAACATGAAAATAGCGGTCAATGAGCCCTCGTCGTGTTAGGTATTCATGTGATAGGTGAAATCCATCATTTACAAGCCGTTATTTTTGTATCTGTCTTTTTTAGCCTTTCCACTGGAGAGCAAAGACATTTATTTTTCACAGAAATGCTCGCCGTATTGAGATCAGTGGTGTAAATTAGGGCGTTACCTGTACAAGTGCGCTGATGAGTAATGTTTTGCTTCAAATGTCGAGACTCCTAGGACTTGTGGATCAGGATTTACAGTTTACTGATTGCATTGAATTTGGAGTGTAGAAAGTATGTAGAAGTGGAAAGTTAAATGAACGCTTTCATTTTTAAAATTTCCGCCCATCACTGTTTCCGAGGCGTTGCACACCATCTGTAACAGCAATTTTACTGACTCCTAGACCTGCAATATCACGGACTGCTTTCTATTCCACGAAGGCCTTTAAATCGTCGTCCTCCTTTATCGTGCATCTTCAAGTCAAAATCTCCAGGACGAATCTTCTCGAATCACTGTTACACAGTCCTTCTTATAACGCTATTCTACCTCCACTCATGGTTGAATTGTTTGACTGATTTGGTTGCCGGGCTGTTTGAGCGGCGGATTGGACCAGTTTGAAATCGAATTAAAATACCGTTTGGAATTGCTTTTCCGACATACTTCAATAGGTCTTCGAAGAAACTAAATTATTAAGCATAGGTGAGACACAAATTTATCCGGCAGATAGAGCGTGGAAAACCATACTAGACATTAAATGAAAATGCGAAGTAAGTTGAATATTGATTCAGTGAATCAGTAGAACGAAAAACGGATGCACCTAAACCACCGAGCTTTCCGGCCAACTTAATGCCATTTGTAGGGGCGCTATTCGTGTGTGCTTCACGCTTCCACTGCCTCGAACAGCTACTATTAAGGACGAGGTGGCATCACAATACAGCTTGTAGAACGATCACAAGAACGCCGTTGAAATAGGTGATAGAGGAGCGATGTGAAGAGCTTGAAAATATATTCGGCTTTTCTGAAATTGTCTCTTCTGGCTGCTACTATGTAGCGGGCGAAATTCCTATTTTTCACTATCGGCCTCCGAATCCACAATGCCTAGCAATGACCTCGAGAAGAAGCTACGAATTGAAAGAAAAAACAACGAGTTCACTTGTTCTCTCTGACGAGTCTACTATTGATTGATGTTTTCATGCTCTCGTACGGTCGTTTGTTCTGGAGTAGACAGAGGATAGCACTGGGCTTATGACTGAAGCCTCTACATAGTGTCCAGTGAGACCAGCCAAGCTTCGAAACGAATGACAATTTGCATATGAATGAAGACTCATATCCACCTTTGCCTCGTCCTTTCATGCCGAAGTCTAGGCATCTAAGCACAAGCTCATTCTTGCGTGCATGGATATGAGCCTCTAGAATAGCACCGGAAAATAACATTTACGAGAGGCAATCCAATAAAGGGCGTTTGTGGTAAGTTCAGTACAAGGAATGAGTGACCCAAGGTCTGTAGAAGCGTCGTATTGAACAGCTGGCAGCGCACCGTTTCCCTTTATGAACTCATAGACATTCTAATTACGATTGCTTTGGCTTGCAAAAGATACTATGAGCAACGCCTGACTCGCTTCAATGTCTGTTCACCGCTGGCGAAAGCCACTCCATAAACGCAAACTCCTACGGAACTTTTTCGGTGGGCCTTCCGTAAGAAATAATCAGCTGTCTTTAACTTACAGCACAACCTACAACCCCAGATTGAATTGCTCTGAAAGCATCGGAAGCCTCTTTATGACCACCACATGAAGTATATTTTTGTGCAAGCAAAGTCGACGTTTTCATTTCGGATGGTTTATAATCATTTTGAAAGGATTGCAGTAGACGGCTGCAACTAACTCGAAGCAAAAAAGGCGAGCGTGTATAAAACATGTCACCGAAGGACTAACGGTACAGAACACAAATGGGCGTAGTCGTCCTTCAGTAATAAAATAATAAATTTTCCGATTCGACGGCAGTTGTTTGACGACAGATGTTTTAGACATCTGGTCATCTGGTCTGGTCTGCTAGACATCAGGAGTGCAGGATGTACTTGGGTGGCGATGAATGAACCCCATAAAAACGCACTTTGTCGGAGCCCTGCGATTAGTTGGGTTCTGATCACTTTCTGGCTTAAGTTTTCAGCATTAGAAATTTCCCTCTGTGAATAACGGATTCGCAACACTTAAGCTTGGTCTTCGAAACAATTCAGATTTTATTGATGACCCTGGGCAGCGGATCTCAATATTACTTGCTTGGAAAATGCTGGAGCCTTCTCGCTTTTCTTTTACTTCCTCTGCCGATTGGTTGGCTTTTTCTGCCGAATGAATAGCCTAGATGAATCAAAGGGTTCCCTGCACATATCATTCATTTTCCTTTCACCAAAGGCTTGTACTGCACTTTCGCGAAGCTTTACCAGGTAACCGCCCTCCATCTTTTTCGTAGGGTTCTTAACGGTCGACGCTTCGAACTCCAGCGCTGATGTTATTGTGCGCCACCTCTGGCTCTCCATCCTAGGGTATAAACACCACATCCGCTACCCCGCTGCTTCAGCTGCACAGCTGCCGTCTTCCTCAGGGCTCTTGACAATTTTATTTCACACCCTAATCTGTCGGATATATGTGCATTCCCAGTGCCCAACAGTGCAACGAGTTTCGGTTCCCCTTCCTTTCAGTGTTTCCCAGACACCTGCTGAACTGAAAAGATTCATTGGAAGGGTAAACGCTGCAACACTCTCGCCGCATCTTCGCTCAAAATTTTCGCGCACCATTGCCAACCTGAGGGTGACGCAGAAACACAGATCACAGGAAGACGTGGTTTCTCGCAAGACTCGCTTAGCCTGTTGTGGAAATGTTGCCTCCTGGTATCTGCTAGATGACATCCTGGAACATCTGGTAGAGCGCCGCCTTAGAGGCATTCCGTTCGCAGAGCATGCAGATAAGAAGGTGCGGTATCCTTTACTCATTTCGTGGGTGATTAGATTCCTCTTCAAACAGCGGCTTCATACTCCAAGGAACTGTAGAAAAAGCGTCATGAACTGCAGTCATCAATCCGTTACTTTTGACATCTTCTCCACAATGAAACAACATTGCTCTTCTGCAGTCTCCCTATCTTTCACCTTTGCAAAACATTCGCAAAGATGAATGCAAATGGAATTTCTGACTTGATCTTGTATCCTCCACAGGAACAGTGTCCAATCCGCAGTCATACCAGCTGTTCGACGAAGTCGATCGCTTTCAGGTAGTCCTAGCGTGCTGGCGTCAGAACTCGAGTAGCTCTTCTGATAGCCACTCCCACTCTATCGGTTTCTATTGGTCGTCCTCCAACTATGATGACTTATGGTTAGAGCTGTGATCTGTTTATCACCTGCCCATTAACCTATTATCAGTGCTGGAAACGTTGCCCGTTTCGTACTTCGCCAGGGAACAACGTATGGACCCTGTGGTCCGTATCCTTTGTCTGCTACTACTCATTTTCAGTCCTTCGGTTCGGCTTTAGTGATCCAGCATTCGAACTGCTGTCTAAAATACAACCAGAATGTGTATCGGAGGTACTGGTCGCTGGCACTGTGGGGCTTAGCTTTGCTGTTTATATGAACAAAATATACCTCACTGCTTTCAGTGATTTTATTTCGTTCTAATAAAGGGGTGCAGTACATATATGGTAAAATAAGCTTCTTTATTTGAGCAAACAGCAGAAGAAGATACAGCATAGAAGTGAAATTCCAGCGTAGTTGGTTGGAAAGAATATTCTACAGCATTTGACGGATGTATTGAAGCAGTCTGGCACGCGATAGACAGGTGATTTGAAGGATAAAGTTCTAAAAGTTTCAATCATGATTCTACCTCTTCAGGAAATGAAAAACGGCACTGGCTTGGCTCACGACTGCTGCTCTACTTCAGCTTTTCCTTGAAGGGCTCTTCATCCAGAAAGCTAAAAAGGCTTTTTAGCATCCCACGTGTCTATCTCAAAGCTAGGGAACCAGTAAAGAACAAAAAACGAAATCCACACTTCGATAGAATTTGTGATGGTAATCCCAATGATATTAGCGATAGGCGAGGTTCAATACAGAACAACAGTCAAAAGAGCCGATCTGCGCTGGAGTTGACCGGTGTGCAGAACCCCTTCCCTTCACAACTGCCTACATTTCAGATCAACATATCCCTCCCCCAAGTCGTTTGAGTGTTGCCAGGAACAATATAATGGGCCAAAGAGTCCTAACACATCAATTGCGTCTTTGCGTAAAGCAGGATCGCGTGGGATTCAACGTTCTCACTATCATCACCCATCTCCTGGAGAAGCCGCCAAGAGATGCGTTTACACGAGAACCCCCGCAAGGCAGCGACGTCGTCAGTTACTTCTCTTAGACAGGGCGGACTCACTTCAACTCGGCTTCGCTTCTGGTGGAGGATGAAACCTTGCTAGCCTTCTTCATGGAATTGTAGAAATCTCTGTATTCTTCGTTATCATACTCCATGCGGAACGATTCCTGAACTAGATATTCATGTTCATTGCCCGGTTAGAGACTCGATAACAGAAGAGCAGAACTTCGCTTCGTAGCCGTCTCAGTCGTCGTTTCTTTCGCTTTCTACCCTCCCTGAAAAGGTGATTCTCGGATAGTTTGAAGGAGGCAAAGTTCCTGTACAGGTCGACCATTTGGGTTTCGCAACACAACAATCTTGAAGGGGCTAATTTTGAAGGAGAAGTTAGCAGGAAATCTATCCGTAATCGAATGAGCAGTTTCACTGATGCTGATATAAGCAACGCAGTGGCGTGCAGCACCGTGAGCTTAAAGGGAAACCAGGGTTTGCCCGAATAAACACTTGAGCAGTAGCACAGCTATTAAACGTCGCCCATCATATTGCGAATGAAAAGCTCTCTGCTAACTCAAAATAAGAGTAGAGCAGCTGAGAAGCTTTTCGATGATAAATGAGTTTTTTTCCCGTGTCTTCCGCCTAATTTTATAGTGTTGGTTGAGGCGGTCAACTTTCTAGAAAGAAATGAGACACATGTGTTGCTCACCCTTGCCTTCGCTGCAAATCCAGTCTAGCTAGTTCAAGGCAGTCGGCATTGCAGCATCCGTGTATTCCTTAGATTAACATATGTAAGATTGTGAAAGTCGCAGAAGAAAAATATTTTCTGCTGGCTCTAGTCTATCAGAAGGGGTATAACTTTCTAATATTAGGTTGGTGAAAAAGTCTTGCACCAAAATTTTTGAAAAATTTTCAAGATTTAAGAGGAGCTTCAAGGGACTGTTTGGTGCCACGTTTGTAGCACAAAAATTCTAAAATATTTCGCATACGTGGCAATTAGCTTCTGAAAGCATATAAATACTACGATTGCAGTGAAGGCCGACTGACTCCGTGACTCGGACTAGGCTTCACGACCGAATATCTCTCAGTCTCCCCTTGTTCGTTTTCGTAATAAGGACTTCCTCGAGAATGTCATCACGGGAGACGAATCCTGGGTCTTCCTCGTTAACCATACTCGGAAGGACCAGTGACTCCCTGAAGGAGAACCACATCTCAAGGGAGACATCCACCAGAGGAAGGTAATGCTGTGCTGTTGATGGGGTTCTCGAGAAACGCTCTATTGTGAGCTTCCCGACGACGACACCGCAGTAACAGCGAACATCTACGCTACACAGTTGCAGAAGCTGAGCGAGGACATGTCGCGCAAACGGTGGGGGCGGAGGGATGTTTACCTTCTTCACGACAATGCTAGCACCCGCATTGCAAGGTCGTCTCGCCAGAAGTTGCAGGAGCTTATGTGGGGGTGCTGCCCCACCCACCGTATATCTTGCGCCTTCGGACTACCACCTCCTTCGAGCTCTCAAGCAACACCTAAGAGATAGGTGCTTCAACGACCAAACCGAACTGGAATCCGAGGTGGAGCACCTCGTCGAGTCACAGCTGACTTCATTCTGGATGAAAGGATTTCATGATCTTCCCGTAAGATGGCAGAAGGTTGTAGATGTAAATGATAACTACCTTGTAGATTAAAGTCGTTCACAAAAGAAACAATAAAATTTTGAAAAAAATTACGCTGTGGTGAAAGACTTTTTCACCAACCTAATACCAGTCCTTTGAGCAGGCTTTGAGCAAACTGAGACTGCGAACAAGGATCTTTGCTACACATCCTACTTCGCAACTCCAGAAATAGAAATTTAGCCATACAAAGTTGACACGACAAAGAGCCGTTATGCTGGATTTGTGAGGGAATGCACTTCAGATCACTCAGTGCTTTTTTCTCTTTTTTCAACGGAGACTCAGGGGGTTACCTTGTGTTGAGTGGTTATCAATCTAGGTAAGGGCCTCTACAGAGTCTCGCGGCAGCACTGTGAGAACTCGTCCAAATCGCTCCCGCCGCAGTGGGACCCACGCTGCTACTGTGGTGGGAGCCGCAGCGCGGACGAGTTGTCGCAGAGCCGCCGCACGCAAGGATACTCGAGGGCTGCCGCAGTTCACGGCGGCTCTCACCCGCAGCGCCAGGAGCTGCGGGTGAGACCCGCCGGAGGGCGTGACCGGATAGGAAGCATAGAGGGAGCGGGGGTTTTCTTTTGTTTCCGACCGTTGCAAGCTTGGGTGGAGAGGATTTCGTATTGGAAGCTTTCCCACGAATCGAGATTTTTGGTTTGGACCTCGTCCATAGTTTTTATTCCGGGGGAGGGAGTAAAATGCTAAAATGCTGTTCTTTTCATCATCATTGCCTTCACGGTATGCCGCGAGATCCCGTAGGAGTGAAATGCGTGGCGCAACTTGAACAGGATTGCTTGCGCCGTCCTATTGTTTCATCCTAAGTTCTTTTCTCATTGTATTTTTTTATGTCAGCTCTAGGACACTACGCTTTGGAACAGAATGGTTTTGATGCATTGAATGTGTTTACGACTTGAAGGAGTCTGTTACTCTTATGTAGTTATGCATAAGTTCCTTCGATCAATCTCAGTGGTGGCTTTGGGTTTTTAAAGGCCGAGTGCTTCAGCTTTCTTGTAACGACCAGCCATCGCTGGTCTTCAAAGCTTTGCGCCCTTATATTTTCTCATTACCACATTACCGATGGCTGCCTCCAGCACATTCTTCTAATTCAGAAATGCTATCTGAACTATGCCGTGTTCTATATATTGTATATAGCAGTGGGACTGGTTTACGAAACACTTCCTTTGAGGCCTATTCACCGTGCTACGCATTAATGCGATATACTTCGATGTGTATATATAAACCTGCAGAAGAACGGACAATAAAGACCATTTAACGCGGAAAATAAAAAACTAAACATTTTTCTTCTTCAAAAATGCTCCGTTTCGCCACCTATGTGTCTTCGGACGAACCTTAAAAAGGTTATACACTATAAACACTCAATAGACAAAAAATCAGAAGCATTTCTTACGAAACGCTCAAACGAGCTGAAATAATCCAATGCCGCCGAAATCCATTCTGTATTTCTTCGTTTCTCCCGGCAAAAGTACGCAGTATTGCGTCGCGGGGCCGCCCCACCCGCCGTTGACATGGCGGGCCCGCGGTACCCGCAAGACTCTGCTGCTGGCCTAAGACGGCACGTGAACGCCCAGTAACATCAGACGTGGTCTAGTTCAGTTCACTACAGTGGTAGAATACATCAAAGTTGTATAAAATCATTAAAATCGTGCAGCACAAAACATCATGTAAGGACGTCATACATGCTGCCCCCACTCCCTCGAGTCTCTTAGCTCTGTGCTTGCGTGTTTTCCTCAGAAGACCAAACGGATTTCGGTGTCAGTAAGCGACAAAAGGTGCATTACCGTCGTGATCAGCGCTTTTTGCAGTCTCATAGCAATGACGGCAAACGTTGTGTTCACAGAGACCAAACTCGACGTAGTTGGCGTCGGTCATCCCACCGCATGGGCCATCGCAACGTACGGGAACGGTCAGAGCAACTGAAAGGAAATAGGAGAAATCCTTCGGAAACATGACTGGATAAAGACAACCCTATTCGGAGGCCGACCTTTTCCAGAGTTCACAATTTGTTTTGTTATCCACTGCCATTTCCCGTAGCTCGAATTTGTGTTGTCTGTCCAATTGACATGGTAGCTGTAGACTAACCTAACAAAAAGCGGTTTAGTGTGCAATCCCAAAGAGGGGGGGGGGGGTGGCTCGACCTTATAACGGGATGTGCGTTCTGCTCCTCGTCCTCTTGAGGTACCCGCCGGCTTCCCCATGAGTCTAGTGGCTGCCTCACGTTGTACATTATGTTGCATGTGTTTTCATTTCAACTACATATTATTTAAATGTGTGTATGAGGTCGACCCACCTTATTGGCACGGGTATAGATTGGTAGGGCTGCGTTTTCTATTATATATTATATTATACTATACTATTATTGGGCGTGTGTAGCGCAGTCGGAGGAGGCGCGACTGTCGCGTGCACCCGATACCAGGTTCCTGGTTCGGATTTCCCGCCCAGGCCAACCAAGCCTTCCATCCCTCCGGGGTCGGTGAATTGGTATCAGACTTGTCTGGGAAGGATAGAGCGCTGACTTGTTCATCGGCTGGCCACCGCAAGTCATTGTATGGCCAAATACGCATTCATGTCGCCTCCACGACATCTCGTAGAAGTAGAATGCGCTGGCGCATCCCAAGGGATTGAGTAACGCCGTCCTTTATCCTTTATTTATTATATTATACTATTATTTCTTCAGATACATTTGTAAAGCAAGCCAAAATTTATCGTTCAGAAAATATTTATAGGTTAGAAGAACCTTACCCTCTAGTATCTGGATCCTCATGAACGGTGTAGCCGATGCGTCGAAGCTGAGATTCTTCAGTAGTATTGGCGAAGTGTGGAAGCATTTCCTTTATAGACCATTTGTCGCTAAATTAGCAATGATCTGTATAACGTCAGGCCTCATTTTTTCAAGATCGTAAACCTGCTTTGCCGGTACAAACTGAAACGTACGGGGTGAAGTTACCGATTCTAAATATATCGTGAGAACAGTGAATTGGTGATTCGTGGAAGAGTGACTTAGTTGCAATAGCAATGTTTGTAGTTGTAACTGTGTTTATTTTATTGCAAATATTTGAGCTATCCTAGTTGGAGGGCGGGGGGCAACTACAAAGGGCGAATGGCCTAGTATAACCCATGCCACACAGCCATATCCACTGAATTGCATTGAACGCCCTCGCATTAGGAGACAGCAGCTGAAGCTCCTGTAAAACGTCAAGGTAGGGGAGACGAGACGCAAAAACAATGCTTGTGGCAGTTTCTAAAGGAATCTGTAGGTGGTGATTGCAGACTAGGTTTCTGACTACATTCTGTACGCTTCTCATGCTCCTCAGTAGAAGATGTGGGTGTATAACAGGGATGTGCGGAAATGTTTTCGAGAAAAGCGAAACACGGAATACGGAACAGAAGAGCTTACAAATGGACGGAAACCGGAATACGAAACACGAAACCGAAAATGACTCAAGGCTCATTATTTCATTTGATTTTTCATAAATATTCCACTATAGGGCGCGTGTAGCGCAGTCGGAGGAGGCGCGACTGCCGCGTGCATCCATGCCAGGTTTCTGGCTCGGAATTCCCGCCCAGACCAACCAAGCCTTCCATCCCTCCGGGGTCGGTGAATTGGTACCGTGTCTGGGAAGGATAAAGCGCTGACTTGTTCATCGGCTGGCCACCGCAAGTCATTGTATGGCCAAATACGCATTCATGTCGCCTCCACGACATCCCGTAGAAGTAAAATGCGCTGGCGCATCTCAGAAGGGATTGAGTAACGCCGTCCTTTATCCTTATCCTTATCCTTATCCTACTATATATAAAAATAAAAATGTGCGTGCATGCGTCCGTGCGTGCGGGCATGTGTGTTTCCGTCCGTCCTTCCGTCACAACTGGAGTGGGGCACAACGTAGAACGACTGAAGGCTTTCAAACTGTCTGAAAGTCGAGTTCGCTGAACATGAATCGTTTTTTTTGTAGGTGCCGTTCATTTTTCTTAACTTGTCCCAATCGGCGTAGTTAAGGTGTTCTTCTTACGGAAACCATGACTTGACAGCTACAATTGACGATGGGAAGTTATTACAACGGCGAAGCAGTTAAGAAGCTGTGTGTGCGACCGAGAGGCCGCTCTGACGGCTGGTATATACATAATGGTAGTGATAACTAAGTTGCCGTTAACGAATTTAGGAAACAGGCAAGGCAAGGGCAAGCCAATCTTTTCCAGCAACATATAACATCAACGAATATGTACTGTATTCGTATTACTACTAAGACGAATTTTGAAACATTGCCAGTGTAACAAATCGAAGATTATGCGAAATCTTTCCGTAAATAGAAAGAAAGCATTTTAAACACGATGAACTCAACTGACGAGTACGACGCCAGAGATTTTGCCACTACATAACACTTAACCGGTCTTATCGAATTTCCCGGTTCCATCCTAATCGGGAGGGAACAGCGGTTACAATTGCGTTCAACACTCACAACACGACACACGCTATCTGAGTGGGTACCGTTGAATCACCCGGCAGTAGCTGAAGCTCTGGAACAAACTCAAAGGAGGTGTGAAGAGGCAAGATACCGCATGTCCTCCTCCGACTAGGATAGATCCAATGTCCGCTATGGATACCAATGTTAGCAACCTAAGGGTGCTTACAGAACTCTGGTTTAGAATTGGTGTTCCAGGCCACATCCAACAAGACCTTTTGTAAGATCTAAGATTGCCATGGAAAAATATGAGCTCAACATAAGGAATTTGATCTTTGATTAGAACACTAGTATATCGTTTCAAGGAAAGAAAAGACAATCTGGGGCCGGATTCATAGCGCGGCTTATCAACAAGTGATGTGGTGAAGTGCTTCACCATATCACTTGTTAAACTGATCAGGGATTTCGGCTGCAAGTCTGCTAAGTCGTTGACGAATACGACCCCTGATCATAACACTGTTTGGACATCATGATGCACCACCGGTTTGAAAGCAACACAATGACAAAAAAGGCGACGCATAGATAATCTCTTTCTTCAGCCTTTCGTTTATGTTCAAGAGGTGAATGGAGGCAGTGTAAAACAATAAACGAGTGATGAGTCATCATTTCCATTCCGTATTCCGGCCCCAAAAAGAGCGGAACACGGAACGGAACCGAAGTATTAAAATGGCCGGAAACCGGAATTCGGAACACGGAAACGGAAAATTCGCACACCCCTGGTGTATTATGACCCACAGAGGCGTCTTGCGAAACCACGGTATATGGGTGTTCCTTGGTCTTGGCATATAGCCAAAAACAATAGAGACGTCTTTCGAGATCTCGTCATATGGGTGCCACCACCCGTCTGGCAGTGGTAAACAACAGAATTGGACAATTGCCAAATATCCCTCAAACTTACAGAAAGAAGTACACAACGTCCAGGGGCTAACTTCAGACCAAAAACCTTTCCTTTTTTTATAAATAGGGCGATTTGGTGGTCACTCATTACTCCCCTTAGTTGAAATCCTCCCCCAATACTACTGGTCCCCCTCAATGATCTTCCTGGGGGTTGAAGTTTCAGACCGCTTGAACGACATCCATAAAAAATCGATAATTTCATCTATATCGATTGATAGTGGTCTACGCATCAAAAACGAACTTCATAATCATGTTCAGCGTTCTTGATTACCCCCAGGGCTGAAGTTGGCGACGTGTTCGGCAAGTCTACCGAGTCGCTAGGCACGTTTGGCGAAGTGTTCAGCTCGTCTACTGTGTCGCCAGACACGTAGAAGGCGTCTTGGTATTTTCCGCTATTTTATTGCCTTAATTTGTGTTTCTGCCGGTGACGGCAGGTGGACAGAATCGTGAAAAACGGATGTCAGATTCGTGATCAGCACCCCAGATAACCCCGCTAGACGAAGTTTCAGCGGATTTTTTTTTGACCGAAGTCTTGTCGGTGGAGTCAGAACTTTTAACTAGTGCCACAAAATATCTATCGTTACATAACTACGGTCACACAAAATAGGCTTCAAACAAGTGACACACAGAAGTGAACCTTCTAGCTAATCTGTAGTTGGAAGCATATGTTATATTTAAACATGCTCTATAACACACTATAGTACCCCTAGGTGGACTACCTATATGATGAACATGGATTTTTCAAAAGTGCGAAACAAGCGTAGTCTACGGGATCCAAACCCCTGACCCCTCGCACACGAGCCCGAGCGCTTCCCTACTAAGCCACCTGAGCACTGCGCTGATTCTCGATACGAGCCCTCATCCCGCGCGCGCCCGTCAGCTGGGAGCACGTGAATCAACAGGGCGCCAACAGGCGACTTCCGTCGCTCCTACTCTGCGCAGAGTTGTATTGGGGTCGAGATACCTGCAGTTTGTTACTTCTCAGGAAGAGGCAGTTCTGCCCATATACAACACTTGCGCCGTTCCGACCTACCGTTGAGATAGTATCCTGGTTACGCCAAGTAGCTCTAAGCGCTCACTGTACGTCGGCAAGTGTCTCCAACCCACGAGGATGTAAGCTGCAGTCCACCAGTCTTGAGAAGGTTTGCTGCACCTTTTCCAGTTTACGTATTTGCTTTCTAGTGCATGGGCTCCAGACCTGAGAGCAGTGCTCGAGATGGGGCAAAACGTGAGATTTATACAGGCGGACAAGTTTTGTTGGGTTATTGCTGTGGACGCTGCGAAAGATATAGAAAAATGTGTTATACGAATTGTTCACGATTTGGTCAATGTGAGATGAAAAGCTTAATGAGGGTTCGAATAGAACGCCAAGATCCGTAGCGGTTTGACCAACCTCTAGTGAGACACCATTTATTTCGTATTGGGTTGCAGGTAGATCCCTGTAGTGCAGCACAAGGAATTTTCCAGAATTCACTGTTAGGCTCATTTTTGTGGCCCATGCACTGGTTCCATGTACCTCAAGCTGACTAATAGCTTTTTCGACAAATCTTGGATGTTTCAAACGCAAAGTCTTGAACTTTATATTGAAACTGTAGCGTCTTCATCTTGTTCACGTAGAATTTTTATCACTATTGTTTAATAATTTTATTTGTTCGTTAGTTGTTCTCATTATTTTTTGGCAGTTCTGCTTGTATTTGACGCTTGCCTTAAGCAACGTAATAAACTTATACTTATAATTATGCACTAAGCTTTGCAATAGCATGTTTTAAAGAATCTTTAACTGCTGCACAATTTACACTATTATAAATGCCGTACATTTTGATGTCATCGGCGTGTAACTGTACTCCTACATTCGGTGAGACTTTAAGCAAGGAAGGGAGTTCCAATGTAAAATGAGGAATAATAGTGGGGAAAGAACAGTCCCCTGTGGGACCCCGCTAGTGCAGTGGTATCGGATGGAGAACCTTCGACCAACTTTTACAGTCATATGTCTCTCATCAAGATAAGACGCGAGCCAATCAAGTAGGTTCCCATCTATACCGAGAAAGAGCAATTTTTGGAGAAGTTTGTAATGATTCACTTTGTCGAATGCCTTTGATAAGTCAATGTAAGCCACATCAATGGAATTTCCTTGGTTCAGCGCTAAGGTCCAATCATACAGGCTATCGATTAAATTTGTGGTGGCGAAAAAGGCCCTGTTCAGGTGGAATAAGGCAAAGCCTGTTGAAGAATGATAAGAGTTTTCCATTGATGATTTTCTCCATAACCTTTATAGGCAACTTATTGGGCAGTAATCAGATACGCACGAAGCGTCAGATGTTTTAGGAATTGCATTAACTATTGAATCCTTCCATATTTCGGGTACTTCACACAACATTAAGGAGACGAAGATATGAGCAAGGGCTCGCACAAGGAGGCGGAGCGCTTCTTATAAACAATTGGAGGAATACCGTCATATGGTTCAGTGGTTGATGGCTTCAAGTGCTTCAAAATCTTTTCAACTTCTGCAGGATGGAAATAAACATTGCTTATTCGACGCTTTGAAGGTAGTGATAAAGTAATACTTGATGAACATGATTCCTCCTTTGAAAACGCAGATGCAAAAAAATCTCCTAGCGCTGAGGCCTTACTAACAAGGGAGGTCAGTGAACATCCCGTGGCAATTTTAAAAGTGACCTATTGGGGGTTGTAGGGGATTGTATAAGAAGCACCGTAGTGGTTTTCAAATTTCCTGCGGACACCTGGGTAGGTCAAAAATTGCAAAAAACCATTTCACTTCAGTGCGGTCCGATAAAGCAATACTGACGCCTAAAACTGCCATGTCGTGGTTAGCATCTAACGTGCAAAAGGTTTGGGACAGGAACAGTAGCGTGTAATTACAGCGATTTCACAATTTGCTTGTTGGCGGTATAGTGACCGAAGTGGAACGTTGAGGTGCGCCGCGCACCACCAACGGCGCAGCGACCGGATGGCCGAGTGGATGTGGGGGTCGGGCTTGCGGGAAAAGTGACGGGGTTCGGATCCGGAGATGCTGCTCCTGCATTGATGGTCTTGCTCCATACTTTTTGTCGATATAAAATGTATCTTGACCACGGTAGTGTACCATACTGACATTATAAATTTATTTTAACCTGGATGATACGATATAAACACAAAAATAAACACCCAAAGCAACAGCGTTCACAGTACATAATTCGATTGGCCATTGAGGAGGAGCAGGCGAATTTTCTTTGCCTACAAAATAGATAACTTCAGAACTCTAAAGATCGAGGAAATATTATTATTTTATTTTTATTTATTTTTATTTTTATTATTTATATTTTTATTTTTATTAATTAATTAACTATATTCGCTGAACCAAAGAAATTCCATTGATGTTGTTTACATTGACTTATCAAAGGCATTATACCGAGGCTCTTGTCCAGCGAGTGTCTCCCATTACGTGGCCGGCCTACCTAATTTTTGAGGACTTTGCCCATGCGACAGCGTCTCTGATCTTCAAACGTCGGTGAAGCTCCGAACTCCGGAGGCCTTGTCTCACTTGCGTGAGTCGTGGCACTCCGAGTGTCATGACCTCCGTACAACGGAACCATGATACTTCAATCAATAATGGGCTCGAGAGCCGGCCAGCTTCCCGGCGCAATCGATCAACACCCCAAATAACCCCCCCTAGACGAAGTTTCAGCGAAAAAATTTTTTTGACCGAAGTCTTGTCGGTGAGCCGTGGCACTCCGAGTGTCATGACCTCCGTACAACGGAACCATGATACTTCAATCAATAATGGGCTCGAGAGCCGGCCTGCTTCCCGGCGCAATCGACAGACGGCGCGCCCTCAACAGGGGTCGGCCGTCAGATGCCAGAAACTTTAAGAATGTAATCCTGTGCCTTCCTGTATCTATATTATTTAGCCGAATCGTGAAAAACGAATGTCTGATTCGTGATCAACACCCCAAATAACCCCCCTAGGCGAAGTTTCAGCGAAAAATTTTTTTTGACCGAACTCTTGTCGGTGGAGTCGGAACTTTTTACTAGTGCCACAAAATATCTATCGTTACATAACTATAGCTTCACACAAAATAGGCTTAAAATAAGTGACACACAGAAGTGAACATTTTAGCTAATCTGTAGTTTGAAGCATATGTTATATGTAAACATGCTCTATAACACACTACAATACCCCTAGGTGGATTACCTATATGATAAACATGGATTTTGTAAAAGTGCAAAACGAACGCAGTCTGCGGGATCCAAACCCCCGACCCCGCGTTTACGAGCCCGAGCTCTTCCCTACTACGCCGCCTGTGCACTGCGCTTAGCCGCGAGACGAGCCCTCATCCCGCGCGCGCCCGTCAGCTGCCGAGCACGTGAATCAACAGGGCGCCAACACGCGACTTCCGTCGCCCCTAACTCTGCGCAGAGTTGTATTGGGGTCGAGATACCTGCAGTTTGTTACTACCCAGAGAGAGGCGGTTCTGCCCATATACAACACTTGCGCCGTTCTGACCTACCGTTGAGATAGTATCCTGATAAGACTACAAGAGGGTAATAACCATTCTAAACGCTCTACCATCTGGTTTCTTCCTTATTCACACATGTATCGCTTACACAATAAATATCGTCGGACAGCGCGTACAAGTCGACGGAAGAGATTTGGCTTAGAACCACCCAAGCCGTATTGGACCTTGATGTAGTCCAAACACCGAACATCGTCTTCTTGTCCACGTCCGGCTTTCCATAAATCTTGGCATTGTTAGCACTGATGATATGAAGTTGACTGCAGCTGTTGACCAAGATTGGTATCGACCTCTATTCTGGCTAACGTTTCGGCGATGTCGCCTTCGTCAGAGCCTGGAAGAGTCGAAGTAACATTTGGAAACTATTCGCCCAAACACCATTTCATCTTACAGAAACTAATTCCTAAGGAAACAAGGAGACAAGGAGCGATGTAGTAGAAACCAGCAACGCTAACCTTTACGGTGGGGGTCGAGATGATCCACCAGTCACCTTTAGCTGGAGGTGGGCTAACTCAGGTGGGTGGGCGAGCTTATATTTACGGACCACCTGCCCCTGGGACCCCCTTGAGCACGACCACGCAGGTCAAACCCGCAGAGGTCGACGAAGGGCGCCAGTTTTTGCGTCACCGCGATGCACTCCACCTTGCGGTTGATTTTTGGATTTTGGGCAGCGATCCAAAACGCTTCAAGTGTTCTGCGTGCCGAGATGTCGCGCTCGCGCGCCAAGATCGTCACAGCCACCTCAACCATTGCGCCACCATGGCTTCGGACCCTGTGTTCCCCCAAAGGGGTCGACACATTGGATTCTTTAGGCCGTCCAAGTGCTCCTTTACCCTTGTACAAAGGGGTCTGCCCGTCTCCCCTATATACCCCTCTCCACATTGACTGCAGGTAATGAGATACACCACCCCCGATGTCATGCAGTCTCCTTCGCTTCCAAACGGGCAGATAACACAGGATGGCGTGGTGCATGTCCTGTCGTACAGCCGATTCCGGACTAGTTGCCCCTTTAGGTTGGTGGGAGGAACCTCTATCACTCTCACCAGCTCCTCTAGACCTGCCTTGCGCAGGCATGTGCGGACGGCCGCACTTGTTTCGTCTGTCCAAAAAGGGATGCAGAAGGGTATTTTTCCATCGTCCTGACGATGAGCCGCCGCCACAGCTCGCCGTCTCCGCCATCCCTGAAACCTTTCCGCGGGATACCCGTTTGTTCTGGCAATACCACTCGCCAGATTCTTTGACGTGGCTTTCTGCTCCGCATCAGACGAAACTAAGGCCGCTGTTCGAAACATATTTCGAACCATTCCTCTCTTCGTACTGGTCGGATGAGAGGATCGGAAGTGGATATTTTTGTTGCTCGGCTTGCGGTACCACCTCGTCCTGAAAACTCCTCCAGAGAGGCAAACTTGCACGTTCAAGAATGGAAGCCAGTTTTCTGTAGGTACTTCTCTGGTGAGCTTTATATGCTCCGACTGTTCGTTCAGCAGGTGGAAACAGGTGTCCATCTCAGATTGAGTGGAACACACTACGAAACAGTCGTCTATGTACCTACAGTAAACGATAGGTTTGCGGTCTATGAGCGGAGCTTCCACTTTCGACATGAATGCTACCGCAAGCACGGGAGCCAATCGTTGTCCCATTGCCAGTCCTCTCACCTGACTGTAGTGCTCTCCGCACCACCTGAATATGTTGCACTTTAGGCACTCATTCAGCAATGTCATGATCTGCTCAATGCTGAGGCCGTAAAAGTTCAAACTGGCCTGGTGTTCGGTGAGGATTTCGATGACGGCCTGCAAGGCGCTTTCCATAGAAACATCAAACGAGGATACATCAAACGATTCCATCACATACCCATCCTCAACCCTGGTTGTGTTGAGCACTTGAAGGAATGCCTCAGTGTTTGGCAAGTGTGAGGGAATAAATTTGAACAGCTGTACCAGGACAAGATTGAGAAGCCACGAGATGCGATCTGTGGAACCAGCAACGTTACTTACAATGGGTCTAACCTTAAATAGGGTGGGGTCGACAGCGGTAGCACCCCCGGGAGGTAGCTTGTGTGTCTTAATAAGTACGTATAGCACTGGACACGCTGGTAGTTCACACCTGAGCCGTGTAACTACTCCTTTAGGAAGGTTTGCCGACCTGGCAATCTCTGTCCATTTCCTGTTTAGGCGGCGGAACTGCTTGACAAATTCCTCATGAGAGGAAGGGGCATAAACGGTGTCATCTTGAAGATGAATCCTCGTTATGGCCTTGTCCAGCTCTTGAGAGAGCACCACAAATTCCCCACCTTTGTCACTAACTGTGACTCTTATGGCACCAGATTTTGCCAGTTCCCTTATTTCCCTCAAACCACTTCTTTCTACCGCTGTCAGATTAGAAACCCTGGAGATGCAGGACTGCTCAGCACTCCGACGTAGCACCGTGAGCAGGGAGTTCGCAAATATGCGAAATTTTGCATCTACCACATGATTTGCCTCCTGTGGCCCAATGTACGTCGCTGGGAAGGGAGGAGGCGGTATTGTCGTGCTACTGGCAACACCGGACCCGATCCCCCGCGCATCGATCCTGGCCCTATGCCGCAGGTGATCATGCAACGACTGGAGGTTGCCTACGATCTTGCGCGCTGCGCTAGCAGAAAAACACTGAGCCGGGGCGAAACTGGGCCCCAAATCCAGCGCGGAGAGTGCGCCGCTCGACAAGTTGACATTGCCGATGACCGTCACACGTGCCGCACGCACTCCACCCTCGTTTTCCTCAACTGTATGGTGACTACTGGTTGACGCTTGGGGTCTAAAACATCGCTCTTGCTCCTTTAACCTTAAGAATTCTTCCTGCAATTTTACTTTGATCTTAGAGCGAATAGAATCACAGATGTTCTTCGACTCACCCACAATTCTCCTCCAAAGACGACTGGGCACGAACTTTTCACAGCACGCTTCCTTATACACACCTTTCGATAAAAGCATGTACAGATGATCTCGTCTGCTTCTTATACTCAACTTGAGTAGCTTCATCTCGATCTTGTGCGTTCTTCTGTCATCCTTGGAATGTCCGCATAGCTCGTGGAGACGCTTTCGACGGATGAATTTCGGCACGACTCCATGTTGTTCGCAGCGGCGGAGAAAATAGATGGACTGTCTTGTAGAGACGATCTTCTGTCTTAATGACAAGACATCCATCACAAGCCGGGAACAGCCAGCTGGTACACCACGTAGCACTGTTCACGTCCGACTTTCCATAAATCTTGGCATTGTTAGCACTGATGATATGAAGTTGACTGCAGCTGTTGACCAAGATTGGTATCGACCTTTATTCTGGCTAACGTTTCGGCGATGTCGCCTTCGTCAGAGCCTGGAAGAGTCGAAGTAACATTTGGAAACTATTCGCCCAAACACCATTTCATCTTACAGAAACTAATTCCTAAGGAAACAAGGAGACAAGGAGCGATGTAGTAGAAACCAGCAACGCTAACCTTTACGGTGGGGGTCGAGATGATCCACCAGTCACGAAGGCGGCATCGCCGAAACGTTAGCCAGAATAAAGGTCGATACCAATCTTGGTCAACAGCTGCAGTCAACTTCATATCATCGTCTTCTTGGTTCCCCGCTCTGCGACCCTGATCCTGCTTTCGTATGGCTCAGGTCTCTTAGTCGTATGTCAAGGCAGGAAAAGCAGTGGTGCCGAATAGATGGACACGAAGTCGGACGTTCTTCGACTTTGCACTTCTTCGACGCACTTGAGAGCTCACCAAGCCGCTCGTTTCCTGCTGTCCAGGTCCGGCGCTGGGTTATTAGCCATTTGACTTCAAAACCCAGATACACGTAGCTGGAGCACTCGGGTTCGTTCCATCGAGACAGAATGGTGCATCAGAAACCTATCCGTTCCTCATGAACATTATCTTTGAAAGATTCACCTGCAGTCCAACGTCCAAGTTCAGCGTTGGGAATATGACATCCCCTTGCAGAACGCCTTCTACAGTGTCCACGCATTCAAGAAAGCACTTTCACTTAAAAACTGTCGTGCTTACAGCCCCCGAAGTCGCATTGAAATACTAGTTTTTTACAATTGGGACCATTAATCGTCTGTTTTGTAGTTACACTTTTATTTTTGTATGTATCATGTATGTATGTATATTTTAATACAAATGTGATAAGTAAAATTACAAGCCGCTTTATAAGCCACTCTTTTTTGTACGTCTCTTCGCCCTAACCTGGAAGAACCAGAGAATTTATTTTTCACAGAATCGCAGTATTGCGATTATTGATGTAATCATTAGGGCACCAGCTGTGAAACGGAGCTGAGAAGTAATATTTTATGCTTTAAATGTCGAGAATCCTAAGATCTTTCAGTCATGTTTACAGTTTGCTGACTGTATTGAATATTGAGTGTACTAGAAATTTTTGTAAACGCCTACAAGTCGGAACGCTTGCCCTCGACCACAATTGTCTTCTAGTCATAAAAAGCATTTTCTACTGGAAAAATGAATCTTTGGATAGAATAATTAGGTGGCTGATAACTTTGAGGTTCAATCCCAATGAGGGGGGGGGGCACGGCGGCCTCGGGCCGGAACGCATGTGTGCGCGTCGACAGGTTCACCGTGGCGAGGGACACAGGGATCTGCGGGTTCCACGTATCGACCTACGCCTGCGGGCTCCATGTATCAACCCACGGCCACTGTACGGCTATCCCTGTACGTATCGCCACGGTGAGCCTGTCTACGCGCCTTTTCTCGCCTTTTTGTCTGGCGTTTTTTCCTTTAAATTTCCTCTTTATTTCAGGAGGAATACTGCAGTAGCTACAGTAGTGGTACAGGTAGGTATGTTATGTTACAAGTATTCATCTCTATGTAGTGTTTCGACGTGAGTATGGAGTGCCCCCCCCCCCCCCTCATTGGGATTGAACCAATTTTGAAAATTTCTTTTCTCTGATTTTCTGTTTTCTGGCGTTTTTCGCTTTTCTGCTATCTGATTTCTGTTTTCTGACGAGAGCGATTTTCTGTGTTTTGCTTTCTGGGAAGATTTTTAAAATTGCCGCCCATCCCTAATGGGGGCCTTTACGCGTAAGTTCCTAACTTTAGTTCCGTAACTTATCAGTGACGTTTCCAGCCGATGAGTTCCACAGAATGCGATTTCGCGCCCGACAAAGGCCGCACATCACCCACGGCTCCGCGACGGATTTGGTGACGCAAATAGGCTAGGTGGGGTCACCATCTGTGGATATAAGACATGGTAGGAAGGCACATGTCCAATTTATCAGAAATGACTAGCTCAGTTCACCACGGAGAACATACCGGTGTTGTGTAAAAAGAACATGCCAGTGTTGCATGAAATTTTTAGTTTTGTACATTAAAACGTTGTGTAGCGCAGCCCTACATAATGACCTCCTTTTCAACCTTATCCGCGCTGATTTGGGAATAAACGATAAAAACGAGGTTGAATAGGGCGGATTCAGTTCTATATGTTAGTTGCGCCTAAACTTCTTCAGAGCGTTTGTTCTAATTTCTTACCTGAAGAGCTTCAATTTTTTCACGTAGATGCGGTTGAGTTGATCGTTTTACGTGTAAAATGTGTAGAGGACGTGGCTTGCACCAGTCCAGCGTAAGTCATGACATGTTCCGCTCAATGACATGTACCATACGCGTGGCGAACGCGTGGGAAATTCCTCTAAAACTCACTTGGTGTCTAAACGGATCAGGCCCGTTCTGCCTTGTACGAAACTAAATTTCTATACAGCTCTGGTAATCTCTACACCAGAGGCGGGCTAAGCGACGGCTATGTGCGAACGGGGGGAGGGGATAGTCCATGGGCTTCGACCGCCTCGAGCGTAGCAGACTGATATGGTGACACGGAGTTTCCCACATTGTACACAAACTGACGAGTACGTAGTATAATATAAGCTGCAATAAGAGGGGCCTATGTCAAACGAGTAAAAACTTGTAGTATTTTTGAGTACTGGTATGCCCCCCCCCCTCCCGTTCGTGCTTTACGCCGACGCCACTTTTCATGTAATTAGGTATTCATGCATCGGCGCAACCCGGCTCGGGGTGAGCACCTTGTGTTCACTCGATATTCGCCTTAGTAAGAATATTCGTGTAAATATATCCAATTAATCATAAATGGTCTTGCTCAGTTCATAACAAGGGTGGAACAAAAAGGTGCCGCACACTTTCAATTTTGGTGCAACACAAAACGTTGAATGCAACTGTCCAACAAGGTGACTCCTTCCTAGCCGCTTTGCGCCAAATTTAAGCTACGATGGTGTTCTATCCTTCTGTTGGATTGCCCTCGGTCCTGAACCGCTTTAGCGTAGGTGTGCTTCTGTTTGGGACTGGGTTTACACATCGCGAATACACAGAATCCACCTTCCAATTCCTCTCCGATCACCTTATAGGCATCTGGCATACCTGCAAGTCGCTCAAGCGACAGGTAGCTGCGATAGTTTTGCGCGGGTAGCTACCTGGGACCTACGTAGCTACTCGCGCAACACTATCGCAGCGATCAGTCGCTGGAGCTACTCGGAGGTATGCCAGATACCATACGGATTCACTTCTTGTCCTAGCCTGCTATATAAAGCATATCCCATCTATTGCTGAAACGCCAGTTCGTCGCGGCAACCAGTCCCAATCGGTTCGCGAATAACTCGGCATAGCAGTGGAGCTATGCAATGTGCAAACGGCGGAATAAAAAGACACCTCTTCTCCGAAGGAGCCATTGAGGACGAGTACGTTGCTGTGCGAGCCGAATAGAAACGGAACTAACCGTTTCTTCCGCGATTCTTGATAAGACTCACAGATGTGCCGTTATCGAAGATATGATGTTGATACCGCTTCTATCTTCTAACCACAAGTGCGTCCATTTCACGCCACCTATATATAAGGGTTAGCGGACGATGGCGTTTGAGTGATCTTACCTGCGTGAGATACACCTCAACATCTACGGTTCGGGCACCATCGCCATCACCACCTATATATAAAAGAGTTATCATCACCTACATATAAAAGCGTTAGCGGTCGATGAGCTTTGAGTGATCTAACCTGCGTGAGATACGCCTCAATATCTACGGTGGTGACACCATCACTGAAGTGATCCAACACAAATATCCTGCCGCGCGGAATGTTGGTAGAAATACGACCACACGCGTTTGAGTCACCTCAAGCTTGGGTAATTACGCCTTTTTTTAATATACACAAAATACGCACGCAGCTCACGATCTAGAACACTAAAGCATGGCAAAGCAATACAATGAGATGGGATAATGTACATGAATAAATGTGAGGATAACTGCAAAACACAAAAGAAACCAACACGACATCAATACGAATAGCACTGAAACGAAACGAGACCCTGAAACAGGATAAGAGAACAATAGAAGACGCGACACTAATAATATGGAGAGAAGAACCCGTATGAAGATACGGTAAGGCGACAAACACGATAAACACAACATATGCGCCAGGGATGGGCGGAAATTTTGAAAATTTTCCCAGAAAACAGAAAACAGAAAATCGCTTTCGTCAGAAAACAGAAATCAGAAAACAGAAAAGCCAAAAACGCCAGAAAATCAGAAAACAGAAATCAGAAAACAGAAAATTTGGAAATTATCACACGATCTAATTATTTTACCCAAAGATTCATTTTTCCAGTAGCAAATGCTTTTGTATGACTAGAGATGTAGTCGTAGACCAGCGTTTTATTTTGTAAGCGTTTATAAAAATTTCTACTACATTCCATCTACTGCAATCAGCAAGTTGTAACTCTGGACTGATAGATCCTAGGAATCTCGACACGTGAAGTACACAACATTGCTCATCAGCCCCGTTTCACCGCGAACGCCTCAATCAGATAATGGTCCCACTAGTAAGAAACTTATAGAGTACCGAACACGATGAATCAGTGATCACTGTTTCCATATTTCAACTCAATTGCTTGAGTTTGTAGACCCACTCTCGCAACATACTCTAAAGCTGTGCAGAGATTCGTTGAGTATTACTAGCTCCGCTAGAATCTGTATTCCTAGTTCGTTTCGTTCTTGGTCATACCTTTCCTTGTAGTAGCCTAGCTTCCGCGTAACTGAAAGTTCTCAGGCCAACTTACCAATGCTCTTTACAGCATCTAGTTACTTCTTAGCCGACTAAAGATGATGTGCACTGGCTTGGTGCCTTACAGTACAGTACGAGATTTTGACTGAAGGGGCTGTCAGCACAACAGATCTTAGGTGAAGGTGTTTTTTTGAATGCGTAGACACCATATAATGAAGACCGAGCATATACCCTCTTTATCACATTATTATTTCATCTCATATCTATATATCATATTAAATCTCAATGGAAGACCAGTAGAACCGCCTTGCTGTACAGAGGAGTGCACGACATTAGCAACAATCGCCTGGTCTGCCTGATGTACGTAGTCTATAAGCTGTTAACTCGAGTCCTCCTGAATAGGATCGGCAGAACGCTAGATGAAGTACAGTCATGCGAACAAGCAGGATTTCAGAAAGGGTTCAGTACGATCGACCACATACACTCATTACGAAGCTTATCGAAGTGTCGCGAGAGTACAAGCTGCCGCTGCACGTTCACCTGAAGAAGGCATTCGACTCTGTCGAAACTGAAGCGGTCGTCGAAGTCCTGCTCGTTCAGGGCATTCCTACTGTGTACATCAGAGTCCTTCGAGAGCTGCAGAGTGGATTCACGACAAAGATCTCGCCATTCTACAACAATGTCGTTGCCAAAGTGAACAGAGAGGTTCGATGAGAGGGTACTATATCCCCGGTTCTCTTCTGCGCCACCCTTCAAAACGTCACTCGACAACTACAATGGGAAGACATGAGAGTGACAGACGACAGACGGCACCAACACCATCTAACACCGAGCGCTAGCCAGGCAGAGCAAATGCTTGCTGGCTTCGATCGTGTATGTGGAACATTGGACTGCAGCTGCATCTTACGAAGACGATGTTCATGAGGAACGGACAAGTTTCTGACGCCCCACTCTCACTCAATGGAACGAACATCTTCGAATGCTCCAGATACGTGTATCTGGATCGTGAAGTCAACATGACCAACTAACTAGCGCCGGAGCTGGGAAGGAGGATGCGAGTGGCTTGAGGAGCTGTCAAGAGAGTCGTGGAGAAGACGCAGAACGTCGGGTTCCGTACCCATCTTTTCGACTTCACTGTTCTTCCTGCCCTAAAAGGCGCATCAGAGACCTGGGCTCTACGAAAGCAGGATGAACAAGCGATCAATGTCGCGTAGCGGGGAATCGAGAGGACAATGCTCGGAGTGATACGACTCACGCAAGTGAGAGAAGGCCTCGAGACTTCCGAGCTTCGCCGACGTTCGAAGACCAGGGACGCTGTCGCATAGGCCAAGTCGTCGAAAATTAGGCGGGCCACGTAATGCGCTTCGCAAACACCGAGTGGACGAGAGCCATCACCGACTAGACTCCACGGGATGTCAAGAGAACACCAGGATGCCCACCTACGCGTTGGTCGGACTTCGTCAAAGCCCTAAATAAACAATATGACGCTCTTCGTGTCCCTCGTGCGAAAATGATTCTTTAGATACCCTGGCACGTGGCATGGACGTGTTAAGACGCTGCTGGTGCCCACTTGAACAACTCGATGATCAATGGGACGACAGGTGATATAAGTGATAAATGAGAAATTTCGTGTATCAGTACTGTATCATTACAGCAGCGAGATCGAAGGTAACTAAAACTTTTCTGTCTCTTACTAATTTGTGACACCAAGGAGGAATCTTCATAGTTAGAAAAGCAGCTTCGACGAAGGCTCCGCAGAAAGCGATATTGGGGATGACCGACTAACAGTGATCAATTTTTAAACCGGAGATGAAGAATAACCCCCTACCCACAGTAACTCTAGGACAAGTGGTTAGTTAGTACATAACTTAATGCCCTCAGAATACTAGTTTTAAAGTTTTAATATAAAAATTTTAGTGATAGTTCATGAGTATGCGGCGCAATTACTACACGAGCACATCCAAAAACGCCACATGCTTTCCATTTAAGATGCTCTAGAAATACTATTGTGGAATGAAGCTCACTATTCTATAATACTTTTTGGATTCCTTTCATTAGATTTCTGTGATAACATTTTGTTCGTAACTCTATTTTCTGTTTTCTGGCCAATTTTTGGCCATTTTCCCAGAAAACAGAAAACAGAAAAAATTTGTCAAAAATGGCCAGAAAATCAGAAAACAGAAAACAGAAATTCCGCCCATCCCTGGTCGGGGGCGGCCTTATATGCGGCCTAGCGATGGCTAGCTCCGCCCCCGACATCTACTATTGGTTCTCATTCTAATGCACGCGCCTCTTGGGCCATGGCGCCAACAACCCGGTTCTCTCTTAAGTCCCTGGTTCCAAAGTTGCGATCGAAAAATCCCGCAGAGATAGGTATCCGTAAATATTTTGCCGCCACTGTATGCTTCGTTTAAAATGTTTGAGGGCAAGTTTTATCAAACTGGTAGGGCGCGTGGTAGCGCAGTTGGAGGTGCCGGCTGGCGCGTGCACTGCTTCCAGGCTCCTGGTTTCGATTTCCCACACAGGGCAACCAAACCTTCCATCCCTCGGGGGTAGGTGAATTGGTACCATGCCTGCCTGGGAGAGTCAAAACACTTGCTTTCCACCGGCTTGCCATCGCAAGTCATTTTATAGGTCAAGTTATCATTGTATAGGCATTCAATTTGCCTCTACGACGGAAGTAAAATGCGTGGCGCCTTCTAGATGGTGTTGACTAATGCCTTCGTTTTATTCCTTATCATTTTAGTGAAGAATGCGGCAACTACGTACATATCGAATTGTTTAGATGAGAATCCGTGGTGTGGAGTGCAGCCTTGCCTGACGACTTCGGTGAATCGTTATGGACTGGCGTGCTTTCTTCTCTCCAACGTGCTGACTGGTGTAATTAACTTCGCCATCGACACTCATAATACGGACGATGTGACGGCCATGTGTATTCTCGTCGGCTACCTTCTCAGTATATGTCTGGCTGTACATCTACCCGCTTTCATCAAATGGAATGCGCAACGACGTTAATGCGTAGTGAACTAGCTCCAGCCTCTTCAAGGGCATGGACTAACTTGGTGCTCGTATTTAATCCTGTCTTTAGGTTTGAGGGCAATTTTGGGCCGGATTCATCAACAACAAAACCCACAGGTATGCAGGGTTTATGTGGTAGAAATAAGGAGCAGCTATAAATGTTTCGTCGTGATTGTGTCTGTCTACCGCGGGTTTACCTACGGGTTTAATGTTGATGAATCCAGCCTATGAAGTATGAGGTACAATTTATGCTTAACTCGCCGTGCGGCGCGGCAATGTTGCTAGTGATTAGACGTCATTACTGATTCACATCCGTGACTTCTGTGCTGATGCGCCGGCTGAAGCATAGAAAACGTGTTGCTTGTCGGCAGTGTGGCCTGCATGGGCGGGGAGAGGGGCGGTAGGAACACGTCAGTCAATCAACGACTATCCTCTCTCTGGCTAGCACTTTCTTTGGACGCTATCGGGACTGAGGAGGACATGCCGGGGCGCTCGGGATTGGTCTTAGTCGCTAATGTTGGCAGCAACGGGAGGTGGAGAGTGCTAGCTAATCAGGACGGATGGAATGAAAGTGCCGGTAGGAAGAGATGTACACGATCGGTGCTTTAATTGGCTGCCGTGTGATCGATGGCTTCCTGACTGATTGTGATTGGCCGGCGCGTTCCCACACCTCAGCGCTGCCTACATTCGCGACATGGACCGCTAAAATGTCCACAATCCAGACTTCCCTCACCTACCTTCCACCGCTGGCGCTCATCCCCCTCCCCCAATCTAACAGCTGACCGTCCGAATTGACAAATAGCTGAGGCGATGTAGCCTCAGCCGTATTGTGCCCAGAAGTCCGCTGTAGGTGCTTGGATTGGCGGCGGCGTTCCCAATACCCCATGCGAGCCAGATTGTCGACTAGTTCTAAAAACGCTAATTGGGCCCCATTGCTCGTACTGCCAGGTCATCTTCATCTGTTGCCATACTACTGTGATTGAACTAGCACACGGTTATCTCTGATAGAAATCGGTTTGCGTATAGGGCGCTGTCGCAAAAAGGGGTGGTACCCTTGGTGTTAGGGGTAACGACAGAGAAGGTGGAATAATCACGAGAAAACTGAGGAGCACAAACATCAGTGCTGCAGAGCCTGCAATGCCACTGTGAAAGGTGTCTTCCTAGGTTAAGACAAGATAAAAGAGCTCGCGACGTGAATTGAATTTAGGCACAATTTTCACTTCAAATTGTTCACTTTTCATACCAAATTGTTTGCTTGTTTGTTTATTACATGGATACACCACGTGGAACAACTAACAACTCAGGAATAGAATAGAATAAGGATTGGATACTCTTCTTAACAAGCTTGTCGCTTTTGTTATCCTACAGATTTTTTTCTGTGTGATTTCAAAAGCGTCAAGCTTGCTTTAAAGAGAGTTTTGGTTTGAAGTGTCCAACATGACGTGAAAATCGTACATATTCGGCGAAGCTCCTGTCCATACTTCGCGACGGGAGCGATTGATCGGCTGGGCAAACATACGTATCGATCTTTGAAGAGCGATCGCGCGGCAAAAATCGATACGCATGATTTGCCAAGCCGACCAATCGCTCTCGTCGCTCCCGTCGCAAAGTATGAATAGGTCCGAAAGAAGCAACAGGTCGCTCGAGCATAGTATACAAATCAATTGTTTTGGGGCGATCGCTGGGTTTTAATCGATTCGTATGCGTTGCACGGGCGGCTAAATTGCTATTGTGAGCCCTGTCGCGAGCCACGAACAGCTCTTATCATAGCGCGTCTTGTTTTATCTTCTTCTGACTTTGGTGATGCCACACGGCAGTGGCTTTGCCGATTCTTCTTTACCCGCCGTTACCCTACTCAGGGATTAACCACCTCTTTTTTGCGACAGCGCTGATTTATGCTGTTATACTACTCCTGGGTTCCTCTGTGTGATTATTCTCCAAATGACCAAAGTCGGTGAATGCTACATAATGATGATGTCGTTAACACATACGATCTCTCCCTGACGTCAGTTCATGCGGTGGCTGTGGTGGTGTGTTGTTGCTCGATCTGTTACTTCTTTTCTGGGTTTCTGGGGTACTTTATGTAGAGCTTCCATACGGTTCGGCTAACTTCTGCGCTCTTCTTTCATTGCATAACTATCGATGTAGAGGGAGTGAAGAATGCTCATTACTGACCATGGGATGGTTTCTGTTGCGGGTAAATCTACTACAGAACATCGTCTCCGAAGTATTCTGTTCTGTACTACTCACAGTGTCGTTTGTTTAGCTGTACGATTAGAAGACGTGTGTTCCCCAGTGTCATTTCGAGGTTTGCATCGTTCGTCTGCTTTTACTTCTCGAAGGTTCGGTGATTATGTCCCAAAGATTATTTCGTTTTGTGACATAGAAGTTTATTTCATAGAGTGATAAATATTGTGGATTCTATCTGTTCGTCGGTTTCCATCTGCACCACTAGCACTTGTCACCCCTCTGATCACAGAGTTGCTGGAGTTGACGCCAGGAACGTTTCCATTCATTCCTGTCACGTGCCAGAGTGCTCCAGTGGATCTTCTTCGATCGAAGCACGCGAAGAGCGTGACATCGCTCGCTCGTTCAGGGTTTTCACGATGAGGTCCGACCAATGCGGTTATGGTTGTCCTGGTGTTTTCTTGACAACCCGCGGAATCCAGTCGATGACAGCTCTCGTTCAGCTTCGAAGCGGCTTACGTAGCCGGCCCACCTAATTTTCGACGACCTGACCCATCCGACTGAGTCTATGGTGTTCAAGCGTCGACAAAACTCGGACCTCCGGAGACCTTATCTCACGTGAGTCGTGCCACTCCGAGCATCGTCCTCTCGATTCCCCAATGCGCGACGCTGATCGCGTGTTCATCCTGCATTCGTAGGCCTGAGGGCCTGTTCATACTTCGCGAGGAGAGCGACGCATCACAGGTGGAAGGCCTCGTTTATACTTCGACACCGAACGACGCGATGGCTATGCAAGGAGGCCAAATTGATTGATCGCATCGCCCAACTTTGACGCCAGCCGGCCGGAATGAATCGCGTGAACCCACGACCAATCGCGCCGCTCAGCGTCGCTCTCGAAATGGGCGCGATGCGACTGATCGCGGTGGACTGGGGCGCAATATTGCTGCTCAGCTGGTTCTCGCAGTGTGGACTCGCACTTGTCCGTAGTACATAACCGTGCGTACAGTACGCATTGGTGCGTAATCGCGTTGCCCGTTGTTTGCGAGTGCTCATCGACGTCCAAAACAAAACAGCGACGCGATAGGACGCATCGCTCCGTTCGGATTGCGTCGCCCGGCGATGGAAGTATAAACGGGCCGCAAAGCATGAAGTCGATTAAAACTGAAATCTGCTCATACTTGAGGAGCGCTGGCGGTGTTGCTGCTGTCGGTCGCTCTCGCCGCCGCTGTCGTCGCCTGTTCATTTTCATTTTCCGCTGCAAAGGGCAGCTGAAGCAGTAATATGTATAGTGCTCCAATCCACCGCGATCAATCGCATCGCCCCAATTTCGAGAGCGACGCCATCCGGCGCGACTGGTCGCGGGTTCAAGCGATTCACTCCGGGCGAGTGGCGTCGAGCGACGCGATCAATCAATTTGCCCTCTACACATGGCATTGCGTCGCGCGACAATGGAAGCATAAACGGAGCTTGAGTCGTACTTCAGCGCAGGAGGATCAGTGGGGTCGAGTACGTGGGCACGGAGTCGGACATTCTTCTTCCTCACATCTTCGACACTCTTGCTCCCAAGCCGCTCGTTTCCTCCTGCCCAGCTGCGACGCTAGATCCTTGGCTATGTTGACATCGCAACCAAGATACACGTATCTGGAATATTCGAAGACGTTCGCCCTGTTGAGCGGGAACGGAGCATCAGGAGCTTGTGCGTTTCTCATGAACATCGTCTTCTTGACACTCAACTACATGCTTTCCAGCGCTGAGAGGAGAGCAAGCAAATGAAGTGGGTGATGTAGGGTTAATGAAATACTAAACAGGGCTACAACCTCCTTTCGCCGACTATCAGCTGATGCAACTTTTGCCCAATGTTGACACTGACCCAGAGGGATCAGATACCTGACGCCTGCCTCACATGCACATAGCGCACAAGACAAGAAA
>OX377203.1:71555537-71584532 GCA_947396885.1 Heligmosomoides polygyrus polygyrus | reverse complement strand
TCACCACTCTCGCGCCAAATGTGTCGCAAAGCAAGCCTGCTGTGAGACCACCCGATTTTCCTTCCTGAGCGGGTTATGGCCCGACCGGCAGGCCATAACCCGCTCAGGGATTTCATTTTGCAATTTTAACACCCATTTTCGTAATCAGCATTCCGGGCTCTTTCTAACAATCCTGGTCTCATTTTGAAGTTCCATAAAAGGTCGAAACCCTTTCCTAGTTAGGTCATACAGCAGTAGCATTTTCGTCTTAGCTTTGGTTATGTTTGTGAAGTTTTAATTCGTACAAAGCGATTTTAGTGTTCAGATTCCACAGAACTTTGTCAGAAATACCCTTGTATAATGCTCATATGTGATGGTGATTGAGCCGACAAATTCATAACATAAAGTACACATTGTAGGATGTGTACTTTATGTTACGAATGCTGTTGGAAAACATAATTCATGGAGTAAGGATGACTGCCACAATTAATGTGTCGCACTTTTGAAACGGTTAGAGCAATAAACACTGCGGCCACATTACTGAACCAGCGCTTCAAGTTTTACGGAAGCCATATAAATGAGGTGTCCCCGGCAAGACATCAGAAACCTTACAGAATGCTTTCTCACCACGCTGCGGTAGGTCACTTGTAGAGCGGCAATCAATCTGTCGTCTCGCATTTCATGACACATCATTTTCTGCCAAAAGGCTGTTTTATAGGTACTGTGCATTGCTCTGTGCAGTTCGGTTGTGTTGGCTGGGAGTGAGTGGTTTTCTGTTTGGCTTCAGCGCGGAGTTGTTCTATGCTTTCAATGCATTTGCTCCATGTTACCGGATAAAATTTTCAGGTTACGAACTTTGCCAAGATTTGACGAAGTTTGTCATGGAGGACATTGTTGATGTTGTTGAGCAAGAAAAATTTCACTTGGTTAGTGTGCATCCGTAAAGCTAGCGAGCATACCTGATATAGTAAGGAAGTATGACTCTACATGTCCTGCAAAGAGGTTTTTTCAACTGGAACTGGCTGGCATGTGCTGCAGCAAATGATTAGCGCAATAGCCCACGCAATTATCTCGGTTGTTGCTACTCTTATTAGGAAGCGATAGGCTCCAACCTCAAACTACCGCCCACCATCCTCTACTCCGGTGAGCGCCCCCGTTCGAAACTGGCCAAATTTCTGAGAATCAATGCTTGAACATTCGTTATTATGAGACCGTGTAGGGCACTTCAGAGCCTCCTCGAGAATGGGCGTTGTATGAGTGCATCTGAGCTAGAGTTCAAGAACGGTATTAATTTGCTGACGATAACCAATGCAACAACGAGCTGGCACAAAGGTAAAATTCGGCCTTATGCTCAATTTTCTAATATATTTATATAACGTAGCCTTTGAAATATAAAACGAAAAACAGTTCTCCAAAAAAGCGAACGAGGCGAGGAGTCAGTTATAAGAAGAGAAGAGTGGAAAGGAAGAATGTGTTAGCGTAGCTAGAGCGCGTCGCACAAGCTAGGTATTGGGTAAGCGCGTCCTTTGATGAACGATTTCTCATAAATGAAGTATCCTAAAGAGGCTAAAATAATAGCGCGCTTAATACGGTGTCTAAAAAACCAGGTGGTATGCACGTAATGAGTGCAAACGCTCTTCCACGTCTTTCTAAACGTGTTTCCTCAAACACCTGAGGTTCAAGTGTAAAACAATTGAAAATGGTATAAACCTTTTCCCGCTAGGCACAAAAATATAGCACAATATTTTCTGTATTCAACCGCGCTATTTTAAATAAAGAATGCACATTCCGGTAGAAGGATGATTTTAACAACAAAACGAAAGGATCTGCTGGCGGTTTTCCATAGGTTCACCCAATTTCATACCTGCAAAGGCGCTATGAAATTCTTTGATTTTTAGACTTTTTAATTTTTGTTAATGTTCCAGCTTAAAGAGTGCATCCAACTCCATCTAGCCTGAAAAAAATTCAATACCTTTTTGAAAGAAACAAGAAATATATTTCCATAATAGGTGCTGCGAAAAAGTCATAATGCAAAAATGTTCCTTTCTCGGCCTGCAATGCTTGATTAGCAATCGTCACAAGCGGAAATGAATTCTAAGGGAAAACATTGTAAAAGATCCTCAGAAAACTCCGATCGCATAAGCTGTTTCGGATCTATCCTAGTCTGGGGGGGGGCACATAACTAAAAAGTATTATATGTAACAAATCCACTTGAGACTTGCCGAGCGGCTCCTACAGAACAACATAGCACCCTAAACAAGAAAAATTCACAAAGAAAAAATCGAAAAATTACATTTGTTGCGGTTGTAAGCCGGCAAAGTTGTGTGCCCTCCTCACCATGTTGGATCCTGGTTATAACATGTCAACCGGCGGTCAGCACGCGGCATGCCTCCATCCCGTCCCTCTTTGCCCGCCGAGACGGTTGTGAACCGCGGCGATTTTTAATCTGCTTGCTGTTCGTTCGTTATTGGTTTCTTTTAGGTTCCAGCTCGTTCTCTAGGAGGCGCTCGGTAAGCCTCAATTCCTTTTATTACCTACTTTTTAGTTATGTGCCCCCCGGACTAGGATAGATCCGCTGTTTCTATTGCTATGCGTCAGTTACCCAAGGCCTCGACATCACTTGGAGAGGGCACAACACAGTGAAATACCGCTAGTGCTTTGCCAATAAGGTTGCAGTACTGATAGGATTCCAGGAGTACGACGAATCTTTGTCCGCACTAGCCAAGCAGTATGGAACTACAGGCCAGAAGCCTCAAACAAAACGCGACTATATCTTCTTCAGAAAGAGAGGGTTAGTGTTTACGGGAGGAAAACCTACTAAGCGATACCCTTTCCAATGACGTTTCCTATTCAGAACTTTCCCGATCCGTACAATGCACGTAACTGATGCAACGCAGAAGGTCTTAAAAAGTATTTCAGAGAGGACCAAGACAAAAGTACGTTATGCTTCCTGATCCTTTGTATCCCTAAAACAGATGTTTTTGGGACGATTTCAATTGTTTTCAAATTTTCACTTGTTTCCATTGCTTATTCAGAAGTGTATTGCAGAGTTTTAGGTTCAAAAAAATCATCCACTTGTTTGCAGCGCTCTAGAAGCCACTAATGCCTTACTGGCTTGAACATTACCACGCTGCTTCACCTATTAGGTTGTCCCATAAGTCTTGCGGTTTTTTTTCAACGATTCACTGCAGATTTCGTCGTCGGTCTCTTGCGTAGCGCTGCATAGCTTTCGAAAGAGAATGACTTGCTCTATCAGATCATTATTGCATTTCTTTTTTCATCCTGGATTTTGTCAATTTTTAGGTCGTTGAAGTGAAAAGTGAAAAAAGTGAAAAAGTAGCCATTTGCGCACTTTTGTTCTCTCCGCTTAGGTTTGTAATTTCTTGCGCAGTTTTTTATAACATTTGGAAGACAATGTTCTGTACTACAAGAATATGTGTTAGTGCTATTTGCTCATTTGTCCTTTATTGCTTTTTAGGCCATCAAATTGGGACGTCCGAAGGAGGATCGTTATTTTTGCCCAACTCCCGCCCTGTGGTTGGACTTTTTGGATTGGTGTTATATGTCATTCGAAAGAAAATGTCTTGCTCTATAAGAGCATTTATCGCGTTTATTGATTTCTACTGAATATCAACAAAATACCAAAAAGGGAAGAATCGTCTTCACCAACAACTTCTCCTTCTTCAGTTGTCGATATTCGACAGAAATCAGCGTGAGTCAATAAACGCAACACAAATTCTTACTGAGCAAGACATTCTCTTCCAAACGATATATAACACCAAGCGAAGAAGTCCAACAACAGAATCGGAGTTCTGGGAAAAATTCGGATGGAAAAGTCGGAATTCCCAATTTGATGGCCTAAAAATCAATAAAGGACAAGTGAGTAAATAGGATCAACACATATTCTTATAGCGCAGAACATTATCTTCTATAGGCCGCCACAGACTTCTGCGGCGCCGCTCGGCGGCGCCGCTCAGCGGCTTGACTCATCATCAGTGGGAGCGGTGACGGCGAGGTACTGTACTGTTTCTAGTGGGGACCGACTGGTGCTTAACAATAACGCGCCCCGATGACGATCGCGCGCCCGCATCGACCGTCTCCGCTCTGGATCCCGCCGCGAAAGGGCAGAGCGCAGAGCGCAGACAGACAGACGCTGGAGCGGCGCCGCCGGGTGGAATGATTCAGTCATTTCCGCCAGCGACGCCGCCGGTGCCGCCGGTGCCGCCGGCCGGCCAGCGGCGCCGCTGGAGGCGAGCTCTGCGTCTCTGCCCTATGGTTAAGCATAGGGCAGCGGCGCCGCCGAGCGGCGCCGCAGAAGTCTGTGGCGGCCTTAAGTGCTATAAAAACTGCGCAAAAAATTACAAACCTAAGCGGAGAGAACGAGTGCGCAAATGGCTACTTTTTCCCTTTTTCACTTTTCACTTCAACGACCTAAAAATTGAAAATGCAATACATGTTCTCATAGAGCAATTCCTTCTCTTTCGAAAGCTATGCAGCGCTATGCAAGAGACTGCCAACGAAATCTGCAGTGAATCGTTGAAAAAAAACTGCAAGGACTTATGGGACAACCTAATAGAATGCAGCTGTTAATGATGTAATTTCAGCTCAGAATGCTGCAGGGCAAAAGTCAGTACGCATGTTTGGTTAATCGGTGCTTCAAAGCAAAACCCCACTATGATTACGACCTAAAAATCGCCTGCGTTGTTAGGTAGGGTTTTAGAAGACCTATTGCAGCCTCAGATGATATTTGATATTTAAAAGTTTTCAGGAAGGCAGTGGAGCAAAATTAAATCCAACAGGGATTTCCTCGTTTTATTAATGCTGAACGTGTTTTGAATAAACATCTTAAAGCAAGGCTTCTTCATATCATGGCTATCGATAAGAGAGCGGTACTGACTAGACTCTACCTTCGGTGATTATGATAGAGTCTGAAACGGTTATGTGATGTCGGATTTATTATCTTCTGCATTACCGCTCAGTGATGGAAGCCTGTTACTCTAAGCGGGACTGAGGAAATTTTTGTGTGGTATTGTATTCTTTTTCGCGCCCAGACCGCTTCCTTATTCTTTTGGGCGCGTGTAGCGCAGTCGGAGGAGGCGCGACTGCCGCGTGCACCCGATACCAGGTTCCTGGTTCGGATTTCCCGCCCAGGCCAACCAAGCCTTCCATCCCTCCGGGGTCGGTGAATTGGTACCAGACTTGTCTGGGAAGGATAAAGCGCTGACTTGTTCATCGGCTGGCCACCGCAAGTCATTGTATGGCCAAATACGCATTCATGTCGCCTCCACGACATCCCGTAGAAGTAGAATGCGCTGGCGCATCCCAGAAGGGATTGAGTAACGCCGTCCTTTATCCTTTATTGTATTCTTTTAAGGTTTAGTACCTCTGCGGTGTTAGGCTCATTGAGTGCTTGTGCGGTTGGTGCAGTCGCAATTGATATCTTTCCCGACAGTCCTATGAACGGACTGAGCGGAACGACGACCGGTTCGGCACCCCAGAAACAGGCTCTCCCAACAGAATCTACCGGTTGATATCCAGAATTTGATATTTGGATCTGATGTTTGCTAGTGTTGAGTTTAGTCCCTGGTGTCCTAGCCTTTTGTGAATGTCCTGTATGACTAGTGCTGTATATGTGTGATTTGGAGGTAGCAAAATGAGTTCCA
The DNA here is from genome assembly GCA_947396885.1 of Heligmosomoides polygyrus polygyrus. Taxonomy (NCBI): domain Eukaryota; kingdom Metazoa; phylum Nematoda; class Chromadorea; order Rhabditida; family Heligmosomidae; genus Heligmosomoides; species Heligmosomoides polygyrus. The sequence goes on along the minus strand of OX377203.1, from coordinate 71,578,890 downwards.
TAGATTGCATTGATAAGTTTGAATGCTGCAGTCGTCCATAACAGCGAAGTATACCTTGATAGTCCTTTGAAATATTGAGGATTTGAAAAAGCCATTGCATTTCTAGGTGACCTAATCTTTGCGTTCGCTTAGGCAGAAGTACCAGCGGAGCAGTGCTGGGCAGAAATTTTAGCTACAACCACTTCTGGAATGGATGGAACTGTATATCCCGAGTCTGAGTTATGAGTTATGTTCGGCTAGGCACGAATCTGCGATAAGTACTGATGGATAACGAATCTGTAATATCTATGATCTGCTTCAACGAATGTGACGCTAGGAATGGCAAACGGCACTGGGTGGGAAGCATTACTAGCGAATTGCGACGAACAGTTGGGGTTACATTTTTATTAAAGCCTTCCAGACCCGATGCCGATGAAGCTGGCAGGTTCAGCTCTTTGCAAGTCTACCTTTAATGATCGAAAACCGGGAGTACTCACTTAGGATTGTCTTGCTTAAATTGCAGTCGTGATTTATCAGCGAATTGTCCATTCCTCCACCTGGTGCCACTGAAACTGCCCGTTTTGCGAGCCGAGCTTAACATGGACAATCGAGCACAGGCGACAGGCTCTTGTTACAGGCCGGCTTACGAATACCGTTGTCACACCATATGGTTGATGGTGTCTTTCACGTATCGCTAGATAAGGCTACGGCCTCCGCGGGAGCCGACGCGCACTCGCAAAGCTCGGCGAGTATGAGCAGTACGCGAAGGTCACTGATGCAAGAACCGCATCGGGGCAACTGAGATAGTTCGAAATCTCGTAACGTAAGCAGGACCCGCGTGACAACGGTGAATGTGGGTACGTTGACAGGCCACTCATTCGAAGCACTGGAGCGAAGAAAAATTTACTTATGTGCGGTGCAAGAGACAAGATGGTCCTGTAGCAAGTCAAGGACATAGGCCGAGGCTTTGAGGCCGTTCTTGGTCGAAGTCCCAGGACCACGAGTGGTGCCGAACGTTTCCGAGCTCGATTGTAAGCGTAGAACGCTTTGACGCTCGACTGATGGAGATTGTTGTCGCCGCCATGGAGGGACTCTATCATTTCTTCTCTGCGTGTGCTCCAAGACTGGCTGCTCCAATCAAGCAAGGGTTGGTATTGGAGCTTGCTTGATGAAAACACTGCAGATATTTAAAATTTCGGGCGCTTGTAGTGCAGTCGATGTCGCGTACACTCGATACACGGTTGCTGGTTTGGATTTCCCGCACAGGCCAACCAAGCCTTCCATCCCCCGGGTCGGTGAATTGGTGCCGGACTTCTTCGGGAAGGAAAAGGCTGACATGTTCATCGGTTGGCCTCTGCAAGTCATTGTATGACCAAATACTAAATTTTGATTTGAATGCAATTGCCTCCACATCCCGTAGAAGTATAATGTGTAGAGCATCCCAAAAGCAGTTGATAGCGCCATCCTTTATTCTTATCTTTGTTAATATGTTAAGAAGTATTCAATCTATTCGGGCTGTTTTTTGGCTACAGATATAATGGTGCTTTTTCTAGCAGGAGTGGTCTTCAACAAATGCTTCACTATGGTTTTATGACGGAGCATAACAAATAGTATTTAAGCAACGGGAACTCCCAGGTAATGCAGAGTTTGGAGAGACAGCACTTTAGCTGCAATATTTCTTCTATGGAATGTACTGTATCCTTACGAAATAAAGGTGGCATCTGCGCTCCCACCACAATACCAGAAAAGTTCGTACTAGCTGTTAGTGTCGATGAGCGGAGGCAGAAAGTGCATTACTACAGAGCGTTCCCTGCATGTCATCAAAAGCAAAAGCAGAATGGTTGGCTTATTATTATTGCACTTTATTAAGAAGTAGTCGATTAAGTGGAGGCAAGCAGGAACCGGATTCATCAACGACTTGCATCAATTTAACAGAGAAAATTACAACCGAAATCCCTGGTAGAGCTGCTTACATAGCAAGCGATATGGTGAGCGATAAGCCGCGTTATCTGAGTCCTCCGCTGTGAATTCGCCGTTAAGGTTATGTAAGTCGTTGATGAATCCGACGCGGGAGCCGAGAGCTTAAAGACTACCAAGAGGCGTTTGTCTCCAGAAACTCTCGAGCTGATACGCCAGTGTGGAGCAGCAGGTTCATCAGGCAACTACCAATGACGTCCGATCTTGCGAAGCTATGCAGAGAGGCGATAAAGGAAGATCTTAAGGAGAGGGGCGGAAGTGTTGGCTGAAGCCGTAGAGGCAGGTTTGAGCACCTGCAATGCCTGCCGGACTTCAAGACCAAGATGACCGCTCTCCGACGTCCTGACGGAACTGTTACCTCTTCCAGAAGGACAATGGAAAAGGTCATCCACGACTCTAGTCCGATCGCTTCGATAGCCATGTCCACTTGCCCCCACGCCGTCTTCCGCAGGATGGATACGTCGTCCCCTCTGTTCTCCCTTCCGAGATCCGACACGCCATCTCGTCGGTGAAGAAACGTACAGCACCCGGTCCCGACAGGATCAGACCCGAACACCTGAAGAACCTACCGCCAGCGCTCATCAACACCCTGGCGCGGCTCTTCACGCACTACCTGTCGGAGTGCAAGGTTCCATCCCAGTGGAAGACCAGCAGGACCGTCTTGCTGTTCAAAAAGGGAGACGTGCACGACATTGGCAACTATCGCCCGATTTGCCTGCTTTCCGTAGTTTACAAGCTGTTCACTCGAGTCATCCTGAATAGGACCAGCCGAACGCTGGACGAAGGACAGCCACGCGAACAAGCAGGATTTTGGAGAGGATTCAGCACGATCGACCACACACACCATTATGAGGCTCATCAAAGTGTCGCGAAAGTACAAGCTGCCGCTGTGCCTTGCGTTCATCGACTTGAAGAGGGTATTCGACCCGGTCGAAACAAAAGCGGTATCGAAGCCCTGCGCCCTCAGGACGTTCTTACTCAGCACATTGGAGTCCTTCAAGATTCACGAGATTTTACCAATCCACAACGACGTCGTCGGCATCGGGAAGAGAGGGATTCGGCAAGGGAATATCATATCACCGATGCTCTTCAGCGCCATCTTCGAAAACGTCTTGCGCAAACTAGAATGGGAGCACATGGAGGTGAAGGTCGACGGTCGGCAACTGCACCATTTTCGCTTCACCGACGACATCGTGCTCATGACATCAGTACCAGTCAGGTGGGTGAATGCTAGCCGACTTCGATCGTGTATGTGGGAACGTTGGACTGCAGCTGAATCTTGCGAAGACGATGTTTATGAGGAACGGGATTTCTGATGCCCCATTCTCGCTCAACGGAACAAACATCTCCGAATGCACCAGCTATGTGTATCTGGGTCGCGAAGTCAATATGGCCAGCGACCTAGTACCAGAGCTGAACAGGTGGAAACGAGCGGCTTGGGGAGCCTTCAAGAGCGTCGAAGAAGTCGCGAAGAAGACGAAAAACGTCCAACTCCGTGCTCAACTATTTGACTTCACTGTTCTTTGTGCTCTTGAGTCTCCTCAAAGAGCAGAGCCATACGAAAGCAGGATGAACACGCCATCGGCGTCGCGCAGCGTGGAATCAAGAGGACGACGCTCGGAGTGACACGATTCACGCAAGTGAGAGATGGCCCACGGAGTTCTGGTCTCGTAAACGCTCGAATATCAGAGACGCTGTCGCATGGACCAAGTCGTCAAAGATTAGGTGGGCCGGCCAATGCGCTACGAAGATACCCGCTGGTTGAGGGCCGTCAGCGACTACAATACCGCTCAAATTCTTTGCAAAAAAGACGCTCTGCGACGGATTAATCCGGCACAAAGCGTCGCATTGCCATAACTCCTTTCAAACTTATTTGTTCAAAATCTAATTAACACCACTAGAAGCCCCGTCTCGTTTTCTATACAGCGATCTAAACATCATCTAAAACGATTGTGTCAAGTCCGGGTCCAGCGTCCATCGGACCCCCAGTGTCGATCGGTGTCGATATTTCTCTTACCGTCGGCACTCTCCTCCTTCGGAACACTATTTCCTACGGACCCCTCTCCTTCGCCATGACCGGAGCCGTCCGAACGAGGCCTGGGGGTTGATCGGCGTTGATCTGATACCGCGGGAGCCGCGCCGCATCGGACCATGCGCAGCGGCCGGGTCCCCAGAACAGTAGTCTTCGTTCTCTGCTGCGAAGCAGCCGGTCCGGCCTTGAGAGCCGCATTCTTCTCGTTTTCTTCATTTCGTTTTATCCTCTAACCGTTTTCAAGTGGGAAAAGGGGTCCAACATCTCACCCGGAGACATTCGGAGTGTAACGAGCCCATCATTACGGGCTAGGTTTTGCGTCGTCGGTTAGACCCGGCGCCGTCACACTAGCTTCGCCTCTCGTAGCCCCGGGACGCTAACAGGTGTCCCCCGGATAAGGCAGCGGTAGGGTTAGGCATATTCCCCCTCCGCTGAGAGTGAGTGTTTCGCTGAACGTGGCGACCAGGAGCCTTAGAGCTCTTGATTTCTTCTGTGCTCCACTCCCCACGGTCCCCTCATCCTCTCCCACTGTTTCGGCTGACATTATTAAATTACCTCTCCTACCAACCGTGTGCCCAGCCATAAGCGTCACAGCCGGCTCCGGGCTATTCGTGGCTAACACTTGTTAGCCCAATTCCCCTTCTTTGTGTAGTAGGCCAAAACTTGAGCCTCCGCAGTAGGGGTATTCATTGGGTGGAGACCCACTAAGTCAGGGGAAGAGTCTAGGTAGCTCTTAAGGGTCTTCGCACCCGGCTCCCCCGTAGTGTAGGCTCCCCAGTGAATCTCGGCAGGAGTTGCGCGTCCGCCTCCTAGCCTGGTCGGGACGAGTGTAGTCAGCCTGAATTTTAGTAGGCGCTAGTACCTGTGAGAAATAAAGGGGGTGCTTCTCGGGCGTAGCTCCATCTAGTAGAGAGAGTCTAACTATTTAGCAGTCGGCTAGCGACTCCTAGTGGTGTTGCCTTAGCCTGACCCTCCTAGGTGGGCTTTTTACTGGTACTTCACGTACCTTCTTCGCCCCGCATTTTCCCCGGGCTTGGGCTACGCAGCTACCGCTGCATGGTAGTCGGCCTCACTGCTAAGTGAGATTTGTCCTTGAGGATTAGGTAAGCACCTAACTCAGTTGGTCTCCACCTGGTGGCCTATCCCTGCTCCTCCCTTATCCCATCCGTCCTAGTTGCGTGAGTGGAGCCTAGAGGGAGTTAAGAGCGAGACAGCCGGTCGGATTCCAAACCTCAACAATCGGACGAGCCCCAGCTGATTCTCACATACTAACCAGTCTTGGTGGCATACTTTTGATTCTTTTGAGTTCATTTAATTCGGTTGAGCCCATTTAGTTCCCGTTGAACTCATCGATACCTTTTAACTATTTGATTTCACTCTCATATCATTTTACCTCGCTGTCGTTTCCGCATTCGAAGTTGTTGTGCCGTTGAACCGTTGTGTTGTTATTTTGAAGTTTTTTTAGTTTTATATAAACTTTATAAAACCTACGGTGTCATCACCGTCTGACAAACGGTTCAGCCGTCGGATTCCTAGAGGGGAGATAAAAGAAACGCTAGGGGACCTTAGGTGACCTTCTCTGAGTTGTCAAGTCGGATTAGGTACCGGTAGCTTCGGAAGAGTTTACTTAACGAAGAAGAACATAATGTCGGTAGACCTGCACGGTTTAAGTGCTTCTAGAAGCCCTTCTGCCTGTTCGCCTAGCGACGGCGCAGAAGGACACCGACTAAGTTCTCCGGGTGGAGAAGCAGGCAGGACAGTTGGCATAAATAACCCTGCATCCACCTGCGGACTTAGTCGGGAGACGAATGTATTATATACCAGGCTGTCCAATAATTTCTGTCCGAAAATTTTCAAAATTCTATAATTTTCCTTAGAAGTGTTATAATATCAGGCAAGTGTAAAAACCTTCTAGAAGATTCTCCAGAGTTCCACGCCAGGGGTATATAAGGCGTAGTCCCCGCGTCTAGCTACCAGTACAAGCTAAAATGGACCAAGGTCGAATTCGTACGTTCATGTACTACGAGTGGCTGCTGGGCAACGACACAGGCTCCGCGGTCGCCAACATCTGCAGAGCGTGCAAGGAGGATGCAGTGTCCCAACGCACAGTCAGGCGCTGGTTCAATCGTTTCGAGAGCGGCGACACGAGCCTCGAGGACAGGGAGCTCAGCGGGAGGCCTTCTGGTGGGACGCCAAGGGCATGCTGTATTTCGAGCTGCTCCCGCAAGGCAGGACGGTCACCGCCTCCATCTACACCGATCAGCTCGAGAAACTAGCCGCCGCCATCCGAGAAAAGCGTCCCCGACGGGCCTCGGTCCACCTGCTGCACGACTACGCGCGCCCCCACGTGGCGAAGGAGACCCAGCAGAAGTTGGCGACGCTCGGCTGGGAGACGGTTGCCCATCCGCCGTATTCCCCGGACCTCGCCCCCTCCGACTACCACTTGTTCCGCCCGCTGAAGCACCATTTGGCCGGAGGAAAATTCACCAACTACGACAACCTCAAATCCGACAGCGCGGACTTCTTCGAGTCGCAGCCCCCGGAGTTCTGGGCGAAGGGCATCGGCGACCTGCCCAATCGATGGGCCACTGTTGTGGATAACTGTGGTGATTATATTGTTGAACAGACTTGCTTTTCAAGAAAGTTGAAAAAAAAATTAAAAATGGTGAAATTTTCGGACAAGAATTATTGGACAGCCTGGTACAATACCTCCCTTGGCTCAATCAAATAATAATCAAAGTCCGTCGAACTTGACATGGGGGCCAATCCCCTCGTCGAACTTGACAATTGCACATTGACCTAGTTATGAAGCTTTTGCTTCCTCGGCTCCGTTAATTGATTTACGACCCCTCCGAAATCCCCAGCGGCACGTCCTTAAGGCTTTTCGTTGATGAGATTCATCGAAACTCAGAGATATTCTATTGTTTCAGTAGATCTGTATTTGTTACGCATCAAGCGTCATTGTGGTACTAAACAGTGCCAAGTTTGAATAACATAGGCCCGATTTCAGATAAGCGCAATCGCGCGGAAACCTAAGATTCAGTTAATGGTGCAGGAAGTGTGAATACTGTACGTAGGCGATATACGACATGTGGAGTGCCGCGAGAGGTCGCAAGGGCAGAGAGCGGCCCGCCGCCCTGTCCGCACTCCGGCCGAAGCGCAGCCCCAAACTTGTTTCGGAGGCCGAAGAGATTAAAATGGTTTTCAGTTTGAATGCGGACAATATTACATCGGTGGAAAGCTCGCAGCGGGCTGAGAAATGCTGTACAGTTGGTTTTTCGAGTAGGCTCATCCATAAAGAGGTAAGCGACTGAAACAAATTTTTCTGTTGTTTCGTCAAACTTTGACTTTGATGCTATGACAAAAGGTTCGTATGAAGGTAGTGGCGAAACGAACCTTTTAACTATTTTTTAGTATATTTAATTTGGCCGCATAGAAATCTACATTGGACGGCCAAGATCTTTTCGTTCTTCTTAGATTTGAATGTGCTTGTGGTCTACTGTAGACCACAAGAAACACGACTTTCGTACTTATCCTGTACAGGAGCAACCGAAGTTCAAAGATAGGGGAAATCCTACGCCGCATATTGAGATTGGACCAGTCCCTTGTTGGAAAAAAAGAAAATCTAGCCATTTCTGTCCATTTCTCAAAACCATTTTACATGTTTTTTAAAGACCATTGTTCTTACAATGGGATAGTAGAATACTGTTTTTTGTAGCAGGCTACTAGTTGGGTAATTCTTAACTGAATCTTAGGTTTCCGCGCGTTTGCGCTTATCTGAAATCGGGCCTATGTTATTCAAACTTGGCACTGTTTAGTACCACAATGACGCTTGATGCGTCACAAATACAGATCTGCTAGAACAATAGAAAATTTCTGAGTTTCGATTAATCTCTTCAACGAAAAGCCTTAAGGACATGCCACTGGGGATCTCGAAGGGGTCGTAAATCAATTAACGGAGACGACGAAGCAAAAGCTTCATAACTAGGTCAATGTGCAATCGTTTTAGATGATGTTTAGATCGCTGGATAGAGAATGAGACGGAGCTTCTAATGGGTTAATTAGATTTTGAACAAATAACTTTGAAAAGAGTTATGGCAGTGCGACGCTTTGTGCCGGATTAATCCGTCGCAAAGCGTCTTTTTTGCAAAGAATTTGAGCGATATTGTAGATTCCGCGGGATGTCAAGAGAACACCAGGACGCCCACCAAAGCGTTGGTTGGGCATCTTCGTGAAAGTCCTGAATGAGCGATGTGACGCTCTTCGTGTAGCTCGAGCGAAAAGGATCCATTGGAGTACTCTGGCATGCGGCGGGGACGTATGGAGAAGTTGCTCGCTTGAACAACTCGATGCTCAATGGGACGAGAAATGATGCAGGTTATTCATGAAAAATTTCATGTGTCACTACTGTATCACTACCTCTGCCAAATCAAAGCTAACTAAAACTTTTCTGTCTCTAATTTTTGACAACTAAAAGCTGAGCAATGTTCAGAGTTAGAAAAGCCACCTGACCAAAGGCTCTGTAGAACGCGATCATGGGATGACTGGCCAACAATTTTGAATTTTTAACCGGAGGAGGAGAATAATCCTACCCACAGTAACTCTAGGACGACTGGTTAGTAAGCGGGTAGTTAATACATAATTAAATGCTCCTCAGAGCACTAGTTTTATAGTTTTAATGGAAAATGTCAAGTGATCGTAGATCAAAGCTATTGCTAATATAGAAAAAATACGAAGCCAAATTATGAAAGTCGAGAAATATCCTATGATGGAACTCCTTGTTAGCAGCATTTACACAATCAACCAAACAAATAAGAGGCATACTTCATGAGTATATAGCGTAACTACTACATGAGCACATCCAGAAAAGCCACCTGCTTGCCATTTAAAGTAATCTACATAGAAACACTATTTTGGAATGAAACTCATGATTCTATTGAACTTTTTGGATTTATTTTATTGGATTTCCATGATATAATCTTGCTCGCAGCTCTATTTTCTGTTTTCTGACCAGACCAATTTTTGTCCATTTTCCCATTTAACAGAAAACTAAAAATTGCCCAAAATGAAAATCAGAAAACAGCAAAAAGAAAACACAAATTCCGCCCATTCCGCACGCTCGCTACCTTTAAGTCCAAGTGCAACAAATCTAGACAACGTTGCTTCGAGAGTACTTCGCAGAGACCTCAGGGTTCAGCCAGGGACCTCAAGGTTCGGGCCAGTCCTACGGATGGAGACGTCATTAACACGAGGGACGTGGCCATCCAAGATGAAGTTCGCAAAGCTTGCTGGCTATCGGGGCGACCCAAACCTCTGTCGTTTGGTGTCATTGGGAACGCGGTCCAATCGCGTTACTCCGCCGTCCACCTCAGCATCTTCGTCTCCGTTACACTGAGGTGGCTTTCAGTTTCCTTCGCCACGGACCAGCACTGAACACCGCACTAGGCGGACGACGGTTCTATATATAAACCTTCGATTTGAGGTGCTCAAGTATCATCTTGGCACACAGCACCCCAGTCAACGAGCGCCATTTGGACCAGCCTGCAGTCGTGTTCGCTGCATTCACCTCCGACCTCCGCTGCCGTCGGACGCGACTGTTGATCCACGATTCTTTAAGGATGTAACTCGGGACACTTCAAAATATTCGGTCTTTTTGACGAGCCCGAACAATGCCAAGCGCCATGCCTATGTCTATCGCTCGAGTTCGCTTTTCCACGCAATATGTGAAAGTTTTATTGCATGGAGCTGTATGCATCACCCATGCTCCACGGAGTCATGCACATATTCACACGTAAACAGCACCAGCGAAATGGAATACAGAACCATTTTACACTGTGCGAACATATCACAATTGAAATGAACCACTCAAGGAGTTGCAGTCGAAGTTGCGTATTACTATTATACAGCGCTATTTCGATTAAGATCGTTGACTAATAAGGTACGAGGTAAAACAACATTTGATGTGGAGATAATACCTGTTTCAGCATAATGATGCATATAAACACTGGGTATTTACATACAGATGGAGCAGGCTACAGAGAAAACACATGAAAACCTATTGGAAGGGAGCACTTCTCAAGAAAACAGCATAACACATCTCGAATTGAAGGCGAAAACTATTTCTAGAAGTCCATCTCGCGAAGAAATTGAGAATGGCCGTAGGAAAATGGAACAGTAGAGTTGGGAAACACTTTCAGTTAGTTTTGTTCATACCGACAGTGGAAGCTGATTTCCGTCTCATGATGCGATCCATACTTCCAGAACGTTCGCTGAAAAGTGGGCTTAGAGCCGATTAACATCGCTTAGTTTAGGCTAGCCAGAAGAAAGGATAAAGCAAGCTGCGGAAGTCGTGAATTCTCCAGACGACATCCGGTTACAACATACTCCTTGTACTCCAGAAAAGGCAATGGATTTAAATATTCGCTGTCGAAATTCTACTGAAAACCGTCTCAGCAGCTAGTCCACTTTGAACTTTTAAGGAAAAGGAATCAGCAAATCCGTGCCTTATATGGAAAGAGGCGGGACATTTCAAAGGGCTCTCGCTCATCAGCTCAAACCAGTCCTGGTTAGCGATGGAGAAAGGAGATCAGAGAGCACCAAGGCCACCCTTATAGCGAAGCCTACTGATTCAGCTTACCGAAGGGGTTGCAAGGGGAGAATGGGCCTACCTCGCACTGCTTTTGCTGCCTGGATACGACACGGTGACAGAGGCGGAGGCAAGTCCCTTCGGAGGGAATATCCGGTGCGGCGACGACGGCGATACGATCGGACTCGTGTTCGAGCAGTTCGACGATGACGCCCGCCGGCGCTGCTGGGCGGATGCCATCGCGTCGCGCAGGCGGTACGATCGCAGCTGAAGGAAGATTTTGTTCGTGCGTGCTCCATGTTAAGGGGCATAAGGCCTTCTGAATACTCCTAAGTCTGGTGGATTCAATGGCCGCAACTGTAGATATTTCTCCGCTTTCAGCAGAACTTCGTTATCTTTGTTGTCGAAGTTATCCCTCAGATGACGGCGCGTGCAGCTGACCTTTCCTTCATTCCCTGAACACAAAGTGTCTCAAAAGAATGTATACACACTTTGAAATGTGATTACCTTGCTCACACTAAAGGTACTGAAGAAGTTAAGAGATCATATGAAACTTAGGAAAATAGAAATTTTCTGGCACATAGGCGGTATAGAATGCGCCATGCACTCGTTTGAAATTTTGCATTTTACACTCGATTGGTTGTGTTTCGCATGAATACTTGTTGTGATTTCTTACAAAGTGGCCATTTCGGTCGAATTGTGTTTCTTTTAAGGTTTAAAACTTGAAAACATACTATTGCTAGCGAAAATGCAGGGTATCCTAAAAATTGCGGGTGCTATTTGAAATGTTCTACCATTGCTGGTAGCGAAGCGTTTGAAGACGTTTGAGACTCACATAAAAGCACAGGATAACGAAATTTTTGTGGCGTGTAAGTAGTGAAGATTGCTCTCGCCTGAAACCTTGCATTTCAGACTCGTTTAATTGTGCATGAGCTGAATGCTTGACACAGTCTTATTACTACTTGGCCACCTAAGCCTGTGCTATGCTTCTTTTAACGTTTAGAACTTGAAAATCATGTGAAAGACACGTGGCATGCGAATTTACTGATTGCACCATTTAAATATGAGCAGCAGCCCCATTTTCCGAGACGGATTCTGTGAAGTGATGAAGCAACACTCAATCTGAATGGAGAGCTTAATTTGCAGCTACTGGGCGACGGAAGACGTTAAAAGAAGCACAGCAAAAGATTGCAAAAAAAGCAACAAGCACTAAGCCTATGCACAATCAATCGGGCCCGAAATGCAAGGTTTTAGACAAGTGCATGGCGCAATATTGGCTATTTACACGTCACAGAAATGCCGTTACCCTGTGCTTTCATATGAGTCCTAAACCTCTTCAAAAACTTTACTAGCAGCGATGTTAGAACCTCTCAAACAGTGCCTGCATTTTTTAGAAAGCCCTACATTTTTCGCTAGCCATACTGTGTTTTAAGTTTTAAACCTTAAGAGAAGCACAAATCATTCGAAAAGGCCACTCCGTGAGGAAATCATAACAAGTATTCAAACGAAACGCAATTATCTAGTGCAAAGTACCAAATTTCAGACGAGTGCATGTGCACTCCATGCCGATCGTATGCCGGAGCATTCCCATTTTGTTAAGCCTTCATATGAGCCCTCAACTTCCTTAGTAACTTCACGGTGAGCAAAGTGATCACCTTTCAAACAGTGTATACATTTTTTGAGACACCCTGTATACTGTACGCAAGTCGAGAAGCCCACCCTCCTTCAAAAAATATTCCGGAGGAAGAGCCAAACCACGTGAGTCATAAGAACAGAGATCGCGGTTCTCTGCTTACACGAATTACAGCTACATACCACAGTAAAACTGCTGCATTCCTTTTCCAACTACCGACAATGGTGAGTAACATATGCAGCACAAAGCCCCGTATGAAAAAGAAAGTTGCGGCCGGGATTAGCTACATTTTGATCTGTGACGCTCTCGATGCTTCGTTGCTCCAACTTGATGGTTCATGGTAAAGCTTTCTGTCACCGTTCAACGGAACAACAGATCGCTGGTGAAAAATGTGGTTCACAGATTAATCGCTATAAGCAACTACAACAACACCAATTTTAGTAAAAATTTGGAGCAGTAAGTCTTCCTCCATCGATATCGTCGGAAGTACAGGAACACGTGGTGTTATCATCGGGAAACAAGCCGCATTTTGAAGGGTCGAAATAGTTTCCATATATTTATTGATAATGGGTGGCACGGGTGTCCTAAGCGTAAAGTTAATGCAATACAATTTAAGAAGCTAGAGACAGAAAATATCAGGAAAGGTCAATTTATCATGAAAGGATTCCAAATGTGCAGCCTACAATGGATGGGAACAATTAAACTTCGGTAGGCAAACTTAGATTGAAGGTCTTTCGAAACCTCTGTCTTCCTCTTGACATATTTTCCTTACAATTCAGCTGCCTTCTGCCACCGTTTAAGAAAACAAGAATTCGGTAAAACTGTAACCTGACTACTTAGGTGAGCTACGGTCTGGTTGCGCTCATTGAGTTCGGTGCTCAGTTGTCGGATTCGGTCAGCCTGGAATAAAAAGTCATTCAGGTGCCTACAATCTCACAAGGATGTATTTTCTGAGACGTTAAGAGATGACGATGTGAGAATAAAGAAGGGCGTTAATCAATCACTCTGCGGATTCTACGGATTTTCTTACGCATTCTACCTCTTCGGAATGCAATTTGAATGCGTATTTGGCCTATACAATGACTCGCGGTGGCCAGCCAAAGTACAATCTAGTGTTTTATTCTTCCCGGACACCTCTGGGATCAAATCACCGAACCCCGAGGAATGGAAGCCTTAGTTGACCTCGACGAAAAAACCAAAGCAAGAACCTGGTATCGGCTACATACACACGACAGCCGGCACCGTCCGACCGCGCTCCACACTTCACGCGGGGGTAGGCCAGTTTATTCACCACCTTTTACAGCAATATAACATCTTCGGAATAAAGAGAAACAGAGATAATCTATATAATAAGTTGTCCTATAAGCCCTCACCATTTTTTCAACAGTTCATTGCGGATTTCGCCGGCAGTCTCTTGCATAGCGCTATACAGCTTTCGAGAGAGAATTATTTGCTCTATCAGAGCACGTATTGCACTGTTTTCTTCCTGGATTTTGCCAATTCTTAGGTCATTAAAGTGAAATGTGAAAAAGTGGCCATCGGCGCACTTGTTCTCTCCGCTTAGGTTTGGATTTTTCTGCGCAGTTTTTTATAGCATTTGAAAGAAAATGTTTTGTTGTTTACAAGAATACGTGTTGCTCCTATTTGCTCTCTTGTCCTTTATTGATTTTTAGGCCATCAAATTGGGACGTCCGACTGTTCCGTCCGATTTTTTACCGACAGCATCTGCTCTGTGGTTGGACTTTTTTGCTCGGCGTTATAGGTCGGTCGGAACAAAATGTCATGCCCTAAAAGAATTTGTGACGCCTTTATTGACTCAACTTAGGGCGCGTGTAGCGCAGTCGGAGGAGGCGCGACTGTCGCGTGCACCCGATACCAGGTTCCTGGTTCGGATTTCCCGCCCAGGCCAACCAAGCCTTCCATCCCTCTGGGGTCGGTGAATTGGTACCAGACTTGCCTGGGAAGGATAAAGCGCTGACTTGTTCATCGGCTGGCCACCGCAAGTCATTGTATGGCCAAATACGCATTCATGTCGCCTCCACGACATCCCGTAGAAGTAGAATGCGCTGGCGCATCCCAGAAGGGATTGAGTAACGCCGTCCTTTATCCTTTATTATTGACTCATACTGATTTCTGTCGAATATCAACAAAATTCCAAAAAGAGAAAAATCATCTTCACCAACAACTCCTTTTCACTTGTTTATATTCGACAAAGATCAGCATGAGCCAATAAACGCGACATAAATTCTTATACAGCAAGACATCCTCTTTCGAACGACATGTAACACCAAGCAAAAAAGTCCAACCACAGAATAGAGCTGTCGGTAAAAATTCAGACGGAAAAGTCGGAATTCCCAATTTGATGGCCTAAGAATCAACAAAGGACAAGTGAGAAAATAGGACCAACACATATTCTTGTAAACAACAAAACATTGTCTTCACAAACCTAAGCGGAGAGAACAAGTGCGCAGACGGCCACTTTTTCACCTTTCACTCTAACGACCTAAAAAATGGCAAAATTCAGAATGAAAAGAGAAGTGCAATACATGCTCTGATAGACGAAATCCTTCCCATTCAAAGGCTCTATAGCGCTATGCAAGGGACCGCCGGCGAAATCCGCAATTAATCGTTGAAAAAACGGTGGGGACTTATGGGACAATCTAATATAAATATAATCTTCGCAACGATGCTTGATTGCTATCGAAATTCTGGCTCCATCCGCGACTTCAACCCGTGCTCCCTTCCCGCAAGATGCTATGCCATTACACCATAGACTCCTTGATCGCACGTGCACATCTACTGGCGCTCTAGCTTGGAGATTATGAAAGGATCACACTATATAACAACGCGCAAAGCGTTGGGTCATACTATCGATCGGCGCCGCCGCAGAAATTCGTCATAAAATAGGTGAAAATCGGGGGAAAATGGGAGGAAGAAATTACGGTACGAAAACAGCGAAAAATACCCAGGCGTCTTCTCCCTGCCTGAGAACTTCAGCCCTGAGGCCATCTAGGTCGCTGAACACAAATCTGAAGTTCGTTTTCGAAGTATCGATCACCATCAATCGATATTGATCAAATGACGGTGCGGTAAAATGGCGGAAAATATCCAGCCGTCTTCTACCTGCATGGAAACTTCAGCCCCGGGTAACCGCGGTCGCTGGCCACGAATCTGTAAGTTCGTTTTTGAAGTACAGTACCGTTGGTAAACGTTCGCCAAAACGCTGCCGGCGGCGGATTAATCCGCCGTTTCCGCCGCTTTGCCATAACTCTCTTCAAAGTCGCTCATATTCAATGAAAGGCACATTGTTGGAATCAGAACAACATGATCTACCCAATGGCTAAAAAATCTTAACAAGATTTCAAAATTTTTGAGTTCGAGATGGCCTATATTAGTTGAGCCCGTAATTGTCTTGACCTGATCCACATTCTCCCCTGAGTCTCCCTAATTGTGCCCCCTGGCAAGGATCGACTTTCCAGTGGAATTTTAAAAATTTTAAACGCTGTCGAAAATGTGTTTCATGCTAATTTTAGGTTTTGTCTCATCACGGCGATCTCTTTTATATCAAACCAGCGTCGGTTGCGGGCTTCGCCCGCACCCGACTCTGGCCGGGCGGGCCACGCTAGGCTAGCCGGCTTCGCCGGCGTCGTGTGTGGTGAGCCATGTGGGGTCAGAAACCCAACCCAACCTCGAGCCCGCTAGGGTCCCCCAACCCAGCGTCGGTTGCGGGCTTCGCCCGCACCCGACTCTGGCCGGGCGGGCCACGCTAGGCTAGCCGGCTTCGCCGGCGTCGTGTGTGGTGAGCCATGTGGGGTCAGAAACCCAACCCAACCTCGAGCCCGCTAGGGTCCCCCAACCCAGCGTCGGTTGCGGGCTTCGCCCGCACCCGACTCTGGCCGGGCGGGCCACGCTAGGCTAGCCGGCTTCGCCGGCGTCGTGTGTGGTGAGCCATGTGGGGTCAGAAACCCAACCCAACCTCGAGCCCGCTAGGGTCCCCCAACCCAGCGTCGGTTGCGGGCTTCGCCCGCACCCGACTCTGGCCGGGCGGGCCACGCTAGGCTAGCCGGCTTCGCCGGCGTCGTGTGTGGTGAGCCATGTGGGGTCAGAAACCCAACCCAACCTCGAGCCCGCTAGGGTCCCCCAACCCAGCGTCGGTTGCGGGCTTCGCCCGCACCCGACTCTGGCCGGGCGGGCCACGCTAGGCTAGCCGGCTTCGCCGGCGTCGTGTGTGGTGAGCCATGTGGGGTCAGAAACCCAACCCAACCTCGAGCCCGCTAGGGTCCCCCAACCCAGCGTCGGTTGCGGGCTTCGCCCGCACCCGACTCTGGCCGGGCGGGCCACGCTAGGCTAGCCGGCTTCGCCGGCGTCGTGTGTGGTGAGCCATGTGGGGTCAGAAACCCAACCCAACCTCGAGCCCGCTAGGGTCCCCCAACCCAGCGTCGGTTGCGGGCTTCGCCCGCACCCGACTCTGGCCGGGCGGGCCACGCTAGGCTAGCCGGCTTCGCCGGCGTCGTGTGTGGTGAGCCATGTGGGGTCAGAAACCCAACCCAACCTCGAGCCCGCTAGGGTCCCCCAACCCAGCGTCGGTTGCGGGCTTCGCCCGCACCCGACTCTGGCCGGGCGGGCCACGCTAGGCTAGCCGGCTTCGCCGGCGTCGTGTGTGGTGAGCCATGTGGGGTCAGAAACCCAACCCAACCTCGAGCCCGCTAGGGTCCCCCAACCCAGCGTCGGTTGCGGGCTTCGCCCGCACCCGACTCTGGCCGGGCGGGCCACGCTAGGCTAGCCGGCTTCGCCGGCGTCGTGTGTGGTGAGCCATGTGGGGTCAGAAACCCAACCCAACCTCGAGCCCGCTAGGGTCCCCCAACCCAGCGTCGGTTGCGGGCTTCGCCCGCACCCGACTCTGGCCGGGCGGGCCACGCTAGGCTAGCCGGCTTCGCCGGCGTCGTGTGTGGTGAGCCATGTGGGGTCAGAAACCCAACCCAACCTCGAGCCCGCTAGGGTCCCCCAACCCAGCGTCGGTTGCGGGCTTCGCCCGCACCCGACTCTGGCCGGGCGGGCCACGCTAGGCTAGCCGGCTTCGCCGGCGTCGTGTGTGGTGAGCCATGTGGGGTCAGAAACCCAACCCAACCTCGAGCCCGCTAGGGTCCCCCAACCCAGCGTCGGTTGCGGGCTTCGCCCGCACCCGACTCTGGCCGGGCGGGCCACGCTAGGCTAGCCGGCTTCGCCGGCGTCGTGTGTGGTGAGCCATGTGGGGTCAGAAACCCAACCCAACCTCGAGCCCGCTAGGGTCCCCCAACCCAGCGTCGGTTGCGGGCTTCGCCCGCACCCGACTCTGGCCGGGCGGGCCACGCTAGGCTAGCCGGCTTCGCCGGCGTCGTGTGTGGTGAGCCATGTGGGGTCAGAAACCCAACCCAACCTCGAGCCCGCTAGGGTCCCCCAACCCAGCGTCGGTTGCGGGCTTCGCCCGCACCCGACTCTGGCCGGGCGGGCCACGCTAGGCTAGCCGGCTTCGCCGGCGTCGTGTGTGGTGAGCCATGTGGGGTCAGAAACCCAACCCAACCTCGAGCCCGCTAGGGTCCCCCAACCCAGCGTCGGTTGCGGGCTTCGCCCGCACCCGACTCTGGCCGGGCGGGCCACGCTAGGCTAGCCGGCTTCGCCGGCGTCGTGTGTGGTGAGCCATGTGGGGTCAGAAACCCAACCCAACCTCGAGCCCGCTAGGGTCCCCCAACCCAGCGTCGGTTGCGGGCTTCGCCCGCACCCGACTCTGGCCGGGCGGGCCACGCTAGGCTAGCCGGCTTCGCCGGCGTCGTGTGTGGTGAGCCATGTGGGGTCAGAAACCCAACCCAACCTCGAGCCCGCTAGGAATGCTTCCTTACTCAGCGTCGGTTGCCGGCGAAGCGTTGATAGCGTCCCTAGCGTTGATAGCGAAAAAGTGTAGAAAAGAGTAACCGGCCGTCATTGTGCACAATGGAGAGAAATTCGGTATTTGAGGACAGAGTCGTCAACAGAATGGGGTAATGGTCAAGGTAGGGCTATAGACATAGAGGAAAATTGAACGGAAGAAATGCCATCTGCGATGCAAAATAATAGTAAAAATGTGCAAAAAAGTGCAGCCGGTTGTCATACTGCACAGTGGAAAAGGATTCAATTTATTATGGAGTCGTAGCTTCCCTGGTAGTTGGGTAGTGTAAAAATATGGCGACAAACATAGAGGTAAATTGAAAGAAAAAACGGCTTATGTGAGGCAAAATAGCAAAAAAATGCAGAACGGAGCCACCCGTTGTCATACTGAACAGTGGAAGAGGATTCAATTTCTGTAGTAGCAGCAACCCTGGTAGTGGGGTAGTGGTAAAAGTATGGCGGTAAAAAAAGTGAAAGGTTGCACCATACAGGAGAGCTGGGAAGGAACACTGAGGTATGACCAGTAGACACGTATTGGGAAGAGACCTCTTTCGAAATCACCCTACGTCAGGCAGTCCATGGTAGTCGATGGTAAACAACAGTGGTGGTTGGGAAGAGACCTCTTTCGAAATCACCTTACGTCAGGCATTCGATGGCAGTCGATGGTAAACAACATTGGTGGACAACTGTCAAGCGTCTTCGTTTGGACAACTGGCAACCGCACCGCAAACTTGGGTGATTAAACCGGCTGGCTAGCCAGTGTACGAATTACGGGTGGCTAACATCGGACAAAAAACCCTTCCTCTTTTATATATGGGGGGATTCGCCTGGTTTGTCACCAAGTTCAGCATTCCATACATGCTCAACTGCAGGTTTTTTTTTCATTTTCGTTAATTATTTACGACCGCATCACTTTTGCTCTAGGGCTGAGTTTTGCTGAAGTTTTCGACTTTGAGGTGTGGATTACAACTGTGGGTTTAGTTTGATCAAATGTAAGACGGTATTCAGCCGCCAAATTGGCAGTGCATCAGGGTTCCAGGGAAACACGTCCTGCAAAGGCTACTTCGTGTGTGTAGATCCGTGTCTAAGCTAGATATGTGGTCAGACACCATGCAGAAATGCTGCCTCACATAAACGATGGAGCTGGCAACTCTCGTCTCGGAATTTCGCTTCCTTGGAAAGGCAGCTTCCTTCAAATCCCACATTGAGATTTGACACAGACGTCTGCCCAACCCTCGCGGAAGAGTTCCTACCACTTAGCAAAGTCCATATTTGCGATACCTTTCGAAATTTTTTCACTCGGCTTTAATCGAATTTGTTACTTAAGACAGGTCCGATACTGGAGCCCACACTGTTGCCGTAATTGCAGTGACCTGATCTGCCCCTGCAAACATGTGTCCTTTGGACATACAATCGCTGCTTCTCTCCTCTCACTACTCACACTAACCATTTGCACTCCTTAAAATGTCGATTAATAATGACTTAAGTGGTTTCCTTAGAAATTTTTTTCTGAACGGCTGTTTGAATCTATGACCGAGTCGAAACCGAAGGGATGACTTGTCATGGAAATATATGTCTTCCATCTCTAGGAAACAACACCAGAAAACGGAATACCTCATAAAAAGTCCCTCACAAAAATTCAAGCCCTAGGTATCGTACGATAAAAAAAACATGGCTCTCCGCTACGATCTTCGATATGATTAGGGGTTCGACTTTTGGTCGATTTTCGGTAAAAATGGACCAAAATCGAGCCTTTCCAAAAGCTCTCCGATTTATGACAGTTTAAGTGTAGGCAACAGCGATCTCTGACACCAATGGACCTATTCGAAAGATTAACTTGTCACGGAAATAGTTTTCTCCTGCGCGAATGAAAAACCTTAAAGGTTTGATCATTAAAAATCAATCATTGCAGCGATATTCTGTGCGATCAGTGGGGTTCCACTATTCAGACACTTTTTTGGAATAGGAAAAATGGAGTCCCCAGATCATATTGAAGTTTGCTTCAAAAATCTGTATTTTCCTCCGTATATTGAGCAAAACGTGAGTCTATTTAAGACAAAATTTTAGCTATATTGTTGTCTGCTTTAGGTAGAAAATAATTGTATTTTCATGCAAATGACAATTTTGTAGACGGCCCCAAATTATGTCGAAGCTCGAAGCTTATTTTTTACTGTGTGAAGAGATAAACAAAAGACAGAAAATCAGACAACATTTGTTAGGGAAGCACTTGAGTGATTACTAGCAATTAACACTCGATATTTTATATACTGCAATTTTGCATGCAAATGTCGCTCTTTCAGGATTAAAAAACTATCGTGTCCATAACGTCCAGGTGGAATCTGCGAAAATTGAAGTGGCCCACACTGATTTGAAGACTACCGAAATTAAAAGAATTGGATTTTTTGAGGTGTACAAGAAACTACGAAAAAAATACGATAAAGTCCTCAGTTAACGAGGAGGAGTAGGACGCCCCCCCCCCCAGAAAAAGCCGACGTCACAGTACGACTCCCTTGATTCTGGAACCTCAATCCTGATCCTGCGTTGGGTTAGTGTGAGTAGTGAGAGGAGAGAAGCAGCGAGTGCATGTCCAAAGGACACATGTTTGCAGGGGCAGGTCAGGTCACTGCAATTACAGCAACAGTGTGGGCTCCAGTATCGGACCTGACTCAAGTAATAAATTCGATTAAAGTCGAGTGAAAAAATTTCGAAAAATATCGCAAATATGGGCTTTGCTAAGTGGAAGGAGCTCTTCTGCGAGGGTTGGGCAGACGTCAGTGTCAAATCTCAATGTTGAATTTGAAGGAAACTGCCTTTCCATGGAAGCGAAACTCCGAGACTAAGCTGCCAGCTCCATGGCTTTTGTGAGACAGCATCTCTGCATGGTGTCTGACCGACTATCCAGCTTCCATACTGATCCACCTCGTGGAGACACAGATCTACACACGTGAAGCAGCCTTTGCAGGACGTGTCTCCCTGGAACACTGATGCATTCCCTGGGCAAGTCGATCCTTGCCAGGGGGCACAATTGGGGGAGACTCAGGGGCGAATGTGGATCAGGTCAAGACAATTACGGGCTCGACTAATCTAGGTCATCTCGAACTCAAAAAGTTTGAAATCTTGTCAAGATTTTTACGCCATTGGGTAGATCATGTTGTTCTGATTCCAACAATGTGCCTTTCATTGAATATAAGCGACTTTGAATTGAGTTATGGCAAAGCGGCGGAAACGGCCGATTAATCCGCCGCCGGCCGCGTTTTGGCGAACGTTTACCGACGGCACTGTATCTACCGCCGTCAATTGATACTGATCAAACAATCGATCTTTTGTGGGTGTCGGCCAGGCGGTCCGAAACTTTAGCACTGGGGGTAGTCGAGGTCGCTCAACACGAATCTGAAGTTCGTTTTTGTAGTATCGATCATCGTCAATCGATACTAATCAAATTACGGGGCGCGAAAATAGCGGAAAATACCCAGACGTCTTCTACTTGCCAGGAGATTCAGAAGACGTACCAAAGACGTCGCTCAAGTTTGGGGATTGAAGTAGACGTGCCAAAGACATCGTCCTCTGAGGGGGGATCAATGAGGAGGAACCAGTACCAGTAATGGGGAAACGTTTCACTAAGGGTGAGCCAGTAGTGAGGAACCAACAAATCCCCCTATCATACTACATACTCTACGTACTGCGAGCCCTATGTACTCCTAAAACAAGCTGTACATGTAGAGGAGCTAGCTTGATGTGATTGTCCTTAGCTTTATACTGTACTGCAACATCACGCGAAGCACGCCGAAAGACGTGACGGAGCACTTGTTTACGTGCGGCAGCTATGGCAAAGAGCCAAGGGTAAAGATGACCTCAGCAATAAAGTGACTATGAAGCAAGGCTATGCATTTTTCACTGATCGAAGAAGGGTTACGGCAAGTGACATAGAAAGGATTGTACCTGAATGCTGATTTGCTCCTCGAGTTTCTCCACCTTTTCAGCAGCCTTTCCATCAATGCTGTTGACACGCTGTTCTTTCTCGCGTATTTCCTAAACAACAACACAACATTTCAACCAAGTCTCGATTACGTTATTAGTAATCCAATTTCTTGAAAACAGAGCTTATTAAAAATCCCACTACATAAAAAAATATTAGGTTGAGGAATAAGTTCATAGCGGTTCCTTCGAAGAGCTTTGTTTAAGCGACTTGCTTTTTGTTTTACAAACGGTTTACACTTATTAGAAAGTGCTTTTTCTGCTCTACAAAACAAAACAGTGTCATTTGTTTTCTAGAATAGTTTAGTTGTTTTATTATATTTTAGGATTAGAAATGGAGTACCCACAAGGCAAGAATGGGAATTTTCGACAATTGCGGTTCTTCGATTTCGTCATGGTCAGAAAGCAGCCGAAGCAGTCCGGGATATTTGCAAGGCTTACGGAGGTATCATGGGCGAGTCTACGGCGCGGAAATGGCTTGCGAACTTCAAGAACGGTGTCCTTGACCTCGGCGACAGCTCCGTGGCGGAAGGCCTTCGAAAATCGATGAAGAGCTTCTCAAGGCATCTTTGGAAGAGAAAGGTCGGAAACAAGTCGTGAATTCATTAAAAAGTGAAACAGTACACCCAACTGCACCGTGCTAATGAGCCACATCGTCTGAAAGGATCATATCGTGAAGGAGAGACCATACCTCTTCACGGCCAGACCAGGTCGCATGTTGCACAAGTCGTCAAAGCCGCACTTCAAGAATTCGAGGGGGAGGTTCTTCAGCTTCCAACGTACTCGCCACCTTGCACCAACTGGCACCGGATTCATCAACGAATTACAGTAATTTAACAGAGAAAATTACAGCCGAAATTCCTGATAGCGCGGCTTATCAAGCGATATGGTGAGAGATAGATTATCTGAGTTTTTCGATGTGAATGCTCTGTTCACGTTATGTAAGGCGTTGATGAATCCGACCCCTGGATTCCACCCTTTCCGCTCCCTGTGCGACCATATGAGGGTATTCCCTTCGTCAACGAAGTTGATCTCAAAAGGCTGGCTCGGCAACTTCTTTGCCACCAGGCCGGCCGATTTTTGGGGGAACAGCATGAATAAATTGGTCGAGAGGTGGAAAGAGGTCGTAGTTAACCACGGCGACTAGTAACTAGTAATAGAATAATTGATATACGTTTTGTTTTGCCTTTGTTTGAATAAAATCTTTCGAAAAAACTGCGATTTATTCACCAACCATATACTTCATCTAACCGTTAGATTCAAAAATTCT
>OX377203.1:71459374-71555337 GCA_947396885.1 Heligmosomoides polygyrus polygyrus | reverse complement strand
CATAAACTGTCGCTGATCGTCCAATTGAAACCGCATTCGTATACCATCTTCAAGAAACGTTGAAATGAGGTACAGAAGTTTGCCTCATTTCAACATTGGTATACGAATGCGGTTTCAATTGGACGATCAGCGACAGTTTATGCAGGAATCCAGGCCATGTGGATGGTTTCTTGCGTCGGTATTTGCCATCTACAACTTCTTCGGTCAATTTTTACCCGTGATCATGGTTATGCTACGGAAAAAAGTCACTACCCGCCTGAGCTATTCTCGGATCAATTGTTCTACTGCAGACTGTTGTCTACAACATTTTGTGGGATCTTAAGTTCCTTGCTAGAAGTGTTGCTGTCGACTAGCGGTGGACTAGTCCTGTTGCTGGCGGAAACTCAAGAGGAAAAAGCATAGTTGCTCGCTGGTGTGCCAACCATGGGAGATTCTAACAAACCTTAGATGCTGCTTGCTGGACGAGTTTTACTAATCTTCCTGTTTACTTCTCTTCTCCATTTCGAGATGAGCTTCTTGCAGGTAATTGAGATCGTCATAGGATTCGCCCTAATTATGGTAGTATGCGTTGGATACAAGATTTAACTGTCTGCCATGCTTCTTCGTTTGGTTGCTTGACCTGAATCTGTGGCTAAATGCCTGGTGGTGTGTTCCGGTTGACCGACTCTACCGCGGATTTCATGAACTACGACTTCTTCCAAACAATGTCTGTTACTGGAGGCTTGCTCCTAGACATTGCCTACGGTCCCGGTGACGTTTCCGTTCAAGACGACAAGAACAGTTGGTAGAACACTAGAAATGGAGCAACATCGTCGCGTTTCAAAGCCACAACAGAATGAACATAGGCTAATGCCGAGGGTGCATCAACTAGAATGGAACGAAGAATACCCGCACGAAACGACGCAAGACAGCATCATCAACCGAGGGACAGCCTGGGAGTTTAAGCACTGAGAACATTTCGTGCTCCGCGGCTAACCATGCGTCACCGAGCGCACGTCCGCGTTTTTCGCACGCGGCTAGCGTGCGACGTCGCATTGGAGTTAGGTCCTGGAGTCATTCAACCGTAAGATGAGCGTTTTTGTGCGCAGTTGCGATATCGTTGGTGATACGGTATGATGTAGTGGTATGCACAGTTGAAAAACTGGCGCATATGAAGACGCAAATAGAGAGCCTTGGTTTGTTGTAAGTAACTAATACGTACAAAAATAATGGCAGCACTCGGACTCGAATTGAATAACCTGCCGGTGTTCTCCTATGAGGCGACGGTGTTACGGCTGTTCCACAGAGACACATCTCGTTGGGTGCCGCAGGGGTTGATAATAGTTGCGCGCACGCTTTCAGATCTCCTTTTCAGGTCTTGAAAGAAGCGTTCAGCAAAAACAGACTGCGGTTCTGAACCCCACTCACAGGGCCTTACATCCTGCCAAAATAGCATCGCAAAAGCTCACAATGAGTTCGGAACCTTTCCTTGTCAGTCGCTTACAAGGCCGGGGGTCGGACTCGACCTGAGCTCTTGGCGAAGGGATCACAGGCGACATTTACTCGGTTCGCACCTAGGTGCCATACCCAATTGCAGTGTGGTACTGCAGTGGAGCAATAAAACAACACCGGTTGATCTTTTGCGAACCGTTCGACGTCCATCCTTCGCCTTTGAAGTCGTATACTATGCCATATTAACATCTGGGGACATCCACGCTTCTTATTTATTAGGTTACTCCAAAAATAATGTCGGATTGGAACTGTCACATTTCCAGATATCTCAGCTCATAGAACAGCTTTTTAGTGGAAACAAACTAGAGATAGCGTTCCATATGTAGATATCACGTCAGATTGGTCACCCTACCGAACAAGCTTGTCCGCCTAAAACCATTCTTGGTAACTGAAAAAGAACTGACCATCTTCCAAACCAAATTAAGCTCCATCCACCTTAAACAAGGGACTTTTCAATAAGGTTAGAATATATTTTTTCTTCAAGGAAAATTTTAGTATGACTGTCTTTAAAGTTTTAATTCACATACCGAATTAGAGAACACATCGTTTGGAATTTCAAGATTCTCATTTTTCGAGGAAAAATAATGGTTCAGGAGTTTGTCTTAAAGAGCAGGAAGATGGCCATTTTTCAATACTAAAAAATAGTTTGCACCATGCCTTCATCCAAGACCGCGATTTTTATTCGATTGATAGCAAAATTTCTCGTTACAAGGAGTTTCGCATCAGTAAACGACACAACAAAAACAATTGTAGAGAACGCATATATCCTCACATTGATGGCTCACGCAAGCAGCATTTACATTCCTAATCAAGTAAAAGTCGTGATGAGTTCTTCCAGAACATGAAGCAATCTTGTATGTTAATGCCCTAAATGATTGCTGTATTTCTGCGCATTAAGACGACGTTTAATTTACCATTTTTAAAAGAGATAAAAATTTTCTATAACTATTGCACACACTCGCACAGCTGAGACAAAAACTTTCGAAGAAAGTTCTACCAAATTTCCCCTGATTAGCAAATTATTCTAACAATCTTGGATAGTTTGGTCTGTGAGAAGCATGCTTTGATTTCAAAAGCATCAGGTTTGTTTTGAGGATTAGAGAGCCATGAGTGAAGAAAACGAAGCTCCTTGAATCTTATTACAAAACAGATATCTAAATATAGCAACCCGGGAAGAGTAGATTCTCACAGCTACTAATCTTCTTAGGCTGCGTATGGCTCATATCTAAGTTGTAAAGTCTTGTTTTTATTTGTACTTGCAAAGCAAGTCTTAGGTTTAACCTAAAACATTCTCAAGAATCTGCGCACGGCTCTCCCGAATGTTTTAAGGAAAAATCTATGCGAAGAGCGACCAGAACCATTTTCTGCTGTTTTTACTTGAAAATTCCTCTTGAGAACTATTTTTGAAGATCGTCGGTCTATCTATTCCACTTTCTGATGATGTTGGAGGTTCACTTCCTTCTGAAATTGGTGGTACAGTATATGCACTCTGTAATATCACATTCAAAAATCAACCGGCGAGCCAGTTGGACTTATATAACTCCGCTGATTTTCGCAGCAGTGTGTGAGCGTGGCACATACGCCACCGTGGCTGCACTCGGGTCGAATCGCAGCCTCAAACTCTTCTCTACGTTTTAAGAGGTGAGAATGGTCTCCACCTTGAACACAAACAATGCGAAAAACTCGATATAAGTCGAAAAAAGGCTGTCCAATTAATTCTGGAAAAAACTGCTTAAAAAATTGAGCGAGCGGCAAAAGCAAATATTTCTTGCGTTTTCGTCGATATTGGTCCGTAGAAGTCTACTTTAAGCTGAATTCTCTCGTTCTTTTTAGATGTCACAGTGAGTGTGGTCTACTGTAGATAAGAGAGAGCACGGGTTCCACACTCATCCTGTGCAAATGTAACCGATCATTAAAGATAGGAGAAATCGCATGTGGCAAACACAGAGGAGAACAATCCCTTGTTGGGAAGGAGAAAATCTAGCCACTTCCGCCGAGTTTTGAAGAGTATCTTGCAGGTTTCATGATGAAGTCGTTCCTCAAGTATGTAAGAGACTGTCCTCTGTCGGAGGTTATTGATTGGGTATTTATTAACCGAAATTTAGAGTATCGCGGGTTCGTGCTTATTAATGGCGAAGTGTACGTTAATCAAATTTAGTGGCATGTCGCACCGCAATGGTACCCAAAACATCATGCGTGCAGATTAGAAAGTAGAGAATCCTGCTTTTTGATGGAGCTTGTTTAGGAAATTTCTGACGACACGCCACTGGGGGGTCTGGAGTGGTCGCAAAACAATAAACGGAGCCCGAAAGGCAAAGGCTCCGCAACTACATAAGTCAGCGTGCAATCGATTTGAGGGAGCTCCAGGTCACCGGATAGAAAAGGATACGGATTAATCCGTCGCAAAGCGCCTTCCTTTCAAAACATTTGAGCGGTATTGTACTTCAACCGCCAAGAACCCTTTCGCCCTCTTTCGATTTCATTTGCAAGAGCTGATCGCCTTTCTCGCAACATGAACGTTTGAGCTCACGTTTTCTTTTTCCTTTTTTGGTGCCAAATTCTTCGTTAGAAAAGTTCCTTTCCAACTTTTTTTTCGATTGAAGTGATTCCGGAGAAACGAGAGAATGTTTCAGCGGCCGTAATGAAACAGTTTAGCAACTGCTCGACACTACTGTTCCTCAGAATTTGCACCTGTGCGTATCGCCAAAGGAATCTCAAGGTGTCCTGGAAGGACCAACAACTCCAGCACTCTTCTATAGCAAAAACGATTTTTATTCGCTGCCCTGATGCTCTCGCATCTTAAAATCCGCCCTGATGAAGTTTTCAGCCCTCGCTGCAACTGGAGAAAACGGCGAAGAACTAGAACGCGCAATCCCACAAACGAGAAGTATTAAGGACTGCGGACGTCGGCAACGGTAAGAACATTTCTGCGAACATAGGTCTACACACCTACAGCTAATATCAATTAATATTAAACGGTCATTAAACGGTTCATAATTCAGTTAGGCACTAATGTGATCGAGTACTTCCTGAAAACAAACCTGCAGACGGTCGGTTCACTGCCAATCCTGCGGACATCTTCACTGGAAATGAAGTTTAATAACCGAACATAGATGCAATATGCTAACAGGACAGCGACAGAACGAAGACAAAAAAATTCGAAAGTAACGCTTCGGTGAAATAATTTCAATCGAAAAGGGAAAACGGTAGCGTTATCAATCCCTTCACTAGATGCATCACGCATTCTACTTCTGCAGGGTGTCGTAGAGGCTCCTTGAATACGTATTTGGTCTATGACGAGGTGTTAAACTCATGAGGAAGTCAGTGTTTCATAGTTCCC
This sequence comes from Heligmosomoides polygyrus polygyrus, assembly GCA_947396885.1. Lineage (NCBI taxonomy): Eukaryota > Metazoa > Nematoda > Chromadorea > Rhabditida > Heligmosomidae > Heligmosomoides > Heligmosomoides polygyrus. Next base: position 71,550,506 of record OX377203.1, on the reverse strand, counting down.
GTCAATTCTGGGACCAACTCTTTGACTCCGAACGGATGGATGACGTAGGGCGGAAACCCGAACCACGAACATCGATTCAAGATGCAGGCGATAGCCGGAGCGTCTCCTTCGCCAGCACTACCACGCACCCTAATCGAAAAGAGCAGACGAAAATGCAGCGAGAACCCAATTCTGTGTCAGAGTGCGGCGAAAAGTGAACTGGCTGGCACACAGCAAACGTGATGCGAGTCAAGTGAGCTGTGATGTCGTCCCGGCTCAAGAGGACTGCTGGCTGGGGCGGAGCGTGAGAACTTCACCAGATCGACGGGGGCACGGAACTCTAAGGGCTGCAAGCACTTGGACGATGAGCACAGGAGATCCTCGATGTTCCGCTAGTACGACGTAAGAACAACACAGCGGCATACGTGTACTAGCCGTGACGTTCTGTGGAACGACTACGGAGCAGACGGACTAAGGAGAGTCTGTGGCAGTCTGCACCGGAAGGATGTGGCACACTCGGTACAAACGCCGCCTACCCAGTGCACTCCGTACTGATTTAATGCCCGCTTCCCGCCCAGGCCAGCGAAGCCTTAGCTTCCTTCAAAGTCGGAAGCAGACGTCTCGGAAAGAAAAATCACTGACTTCTCTACCGCCACGCTACGAAAGAGCTCATCGAATTGAACAGAACAGAATGAAATCAGGGACGTCATCGGCCACACACCCAACCAACCCTTTGCCAGTGATATTTGTCGCACCGCACGCGGTGGCCCTGTCGATGGAGGCGCTGGACGTTGTCTGCACGCTGGGTCGATTCGGGTCCTGCTCAAACGCCTTCCATCCCTGTTAGTTCGTAACAGTCCTGTCCACGAAGGATAACAAGGTGAAAGAGGAGAGGAAGGGTTGGTCAGTCGTACTCTATCACGCGTAGTTTCATAAAGGAAGTCGAGGAAATCGAATGCCATCCAAACACAGACCGTAACTGCTCAAACAAATGAAGTGACCTGTAGCACCCACTCTATCATCCTCTAGCTTGTAGGATACGATAAATGCAAAGCACTAGGTGCCAGCCCATCAAAGCATCGAAAAATTTCCGATAGCAAATGATGGAAAACGGAAAACAGCTAGCCATTCCATCCATCTCACCACTAGTCTTTATTAATCATGTGCTCTTATATGTATGTAGCTGTGAAGAGCAAAGCCCCTCTTAGCGGGCGCTACAGCTTCAGCAGAAATTCGCACAACGCAGAACTGTTGTGCAAATGGGCAAAGTGGGACTTGGAGATGGCTCTGCGGACACACTACACGTTGGTGTCTTATTCTTCCTAAAAATCGCTAATAATATATCGCCGACAACCGAAAGGTGGACGGCCTTCTTGTTCTGAACCGAGCCGCGTAAGCGGCACGCAGTACCGATATTTATTTTCAACGGATTTTGAAATTCTCAAAAATTCTTTCGCTCCAGACAATAAATCGAAATTCGTGTTTCACCGTTCTGTTTCGGTCACTGGATAAGAACTGTCGTGCAAAATGAGTGTACAGGATAAGTGAGAAGGCAAAAAAGGGTGGAAAGTATGCATAGAATGTTAGGAAACTCCCATCAAATGAAAAGAGCAAGCGAAGTGCAATGATCCTACTATATATAACGAGAACGGTCATTTGTCTGCGGGTGAGTGCGAGTGTTTGTTTGTTTGCACAGAAGTGCTGGAGGAGTGGGTTACTGGAAAGTGTGGGAATGGTGATTGCAGTTGTGTGGTGTCATCTACGTCGTGTTGAGAGGGGTCGAAAGATGTGTCGCCAATGTCACGCAAAGGGCGTCCGAGATCCAAACATGTGTCATCGACGTCGTGAAAGCGAGCGTCCGAGTTCAGAAGAGGTGTCATCGACGTCGTTCAACAGGCGTCTGGGTTTAGAAGACATGTCACCAATGTCGAAAAAAGGACGTCCAGGTTGAGAAGAGGTGTCACCGATGTCGTGCAAGGGGTGTCTGTGTTAAGATTCATGTATCTGATGTCACGCAAAGGACGTCCGGCTTGAGAAAGCATGTCACCGACCTCCTTCATCAGGTGTCTGGATTGAGTAGAGGTGTCACCAATGTCGCGAAAGCCTAAGCGGATTAGACGACGTGTCACCGATGTCGTGCCAGGGTTCCGAATTTACACGACGTGTCAACAATGTCGCTCAAAGCACGTCCGGATTGAGAACACGTATCACTGACGTCGTTCATCAGGTATCTGGGTTCAGAAGAAGTGTCAATGATGTCGCGAAAGGCATGTCCGTATTCAGACGACGTGTTACCAGTGATGGTGGGACCAGCAATGAGGGAGCTGTGAAGGATGATGGTTCAGTAAGGAGGGACCGGTAAAGGGTTGAGCAATGAAGAAGGACCAGCGAAGAAGGAACGAGTAAAGGGGTACCGGTGAAGGTGAGATCAGTAATGGGCACCGGTGAAGAGGGGAGGGCAGTCCAGTGAAGGGGACCGGTGAAGGATAGGAGGACCAATGAAGAGCGGACCAGTAAATCGAGGTCCAGTGAAGGTGAGAGCAGTAGTAGGAACCGACGAAGAGAGGGGAGGGGACCAGTCAAGGGCGAACCAGAAAAGGATGACAATAAAGGCGGGACCGCTGAAGAGGGACCAGTAAAAGAGGGACCGGTGAAGGGGAGGGATGAAGGTGGGGGGGGGGGGGACCTGTAAAGGATTCACTTATAAAAGGGAACCAGTGAAGGTGGGGCCAGTAACGGGGAGCGGTAAAGGGGTTGGGGTCCAGTGAAGGGGACGAATAAATGGGGTACCAGTGAAGGACCAGTCAAGGTTTAGCAGTAAGGGAGCCAATAAAGGGAACACCTTAAGGGGGTTCAGTAAAGGGTCCAGTAATAGAACCATTAAAGGGGGGGGGGGCCATAATTAAAAAGAACGAGTACTTTAGAGAATGAATCGCGTTGTGCAATAGAGGGTAAGGCACCATATAAACAGCTTTGAAGATTTTGCCCTATCGTATTCCGCTATACCATCCTATATAGCAAAACCAGTCTTTTTAACTGTAATGAATGAGAGAAGGCCTAAAGAGGACAGGAAGACGTTCGGGGTGTTCCATTATCCGGGTTTGAGGCGAAGCCCCCACCTGACGTTTGGCGGCCGGCAGGTGTATTACATCTGATACCACGCGAATGAGAAACTCGATCAGGCCATGACAGAACAATGAAGGAGACCGAAAGAGCGTAGAACGATGGCGAGGGGCTGGACAAAGAAGAGACAGTTACTGGGAAGTAAGGTGTAATAGTTTTTAGGAAAGACAACGACGCTTGTGCTGTTTTCTGAGCAACAAATGTGCGTTGTGCCCTCTGTGAGCAGATCTTCCGAAACTTCGGCAGTTTCAAATTGCACCAGACATTCAACTCAGATACAGTGCGTAACTCATCTTGAGGTTCACAATCAGCGACCCTACAGTCCGCATCAACGAATACAGTCAGAAGCGGTTTAACTTATCTACATTCCACTGGCCAACAACAGTCTCGGCTTTGCCCTCTTGCAACTTCCCTGCTCTCGCAGATAAATCAGTGCTTCGGTAGCTACAGCAGAAATTCTAACGAGATCGGAAACGATAAACGTAGTACAGCATAAACAGCAATTCAACGCCGAATTGAAACAGATTAGTACGATTTTTTGGCGTTGTTGCATCGCTCAAAGGGTAAAATCCGAAGAACCCTCCTAGAAACTAGTTTCCCAGAGAGGAGACCGTTTTTAGGCTACCGAAATGAGGAAACAGAGACAGGAGTCACGGCAAACTGCCCACGTCGGACATTCGCAAGCCGCTAACAGTCTTAGTTGATGGCTTAATAAAAACTACATCAGTAACCAATCAGTAACCAATATCCAGAAATAATGGCAGTTGTTGTCAATTTCTGGAGAAAAGTAGGAAATATAGCTGAGCACTCCAGTCCCAAAAAAAACTGCTTACTTCTTCTTTGGACTGTGAATAAAAAGTCATGCTCAACCTCTTTCACTGCTTGGTGAGGATTATTATGTAAAAAAAATTAGCATCAATTGAGTTAGCTGAGGAAAATACATTTCCGGGCACATGCAGTGCAGTCCGACAAGGCGCCCCAGTGGCGTGCACACCGATTTTGAGGTTCTCGGTCCAGGTCTTGCCTAGGCCTTATATTCCACAGTGTCGGTCAATTGGAGCCAAACTATGTAGTCTGAGAACAGAATGCCGACATCCCTCACCTCTACCGCATAACATTGTATGGGCTAAAAAGCATTTTCGTTTTCTCCACGATATCCCTCACTACGCGTCAGCGTACAGTCAGGCCACCCAACTTCGGCAGGTCGCAACTGCTCAGGTGTTTCATTTTGCGATTTTGACACACACATTCGTAGTCAGCATTCCGAGCTATTTCCAATGACCATGGTCTCCACTTCAAACTCCATGGGACGACGAAACCCTTCCCTAGTCAGAAGCGGAATGCTTCCCGAAGAGGGTTTGGTGTGCGCGCCCTTTGTCCTTTATTCTTTAAATAAATAAGACAAACTTTCGCCTTAACGTATGAACTGTGTCGGAGTAAAATCGGCGGCTAGGGCAAATGGGATTAGTGACAGTTTATTCTTCTTACCTTCTAACATAAACACGCACGAGGAGGACACCAAGTGGTAACGGCACTCGGAAATTAGAAATACATTATGGTATACTGCTTCGTGCGTTGATTCTAAATATGTGTTCCGTATCTGCAGCGGACGTCGAGGTACTCTAAACGCAAGCAGACATCAAAAACTAGCCGGAGTTCCAGTGCTCAAGAAATTGCAAAAAAAAACTGGGCTTTCGCGACTGTAGCCTGGCCTGGGAACGTTGGCCGCAGAAGCATTTCATGGCCTCTATAACAGCCGCTCTAGATTTGGCAAACTGTGCAAAACTCTATGTCCAGTAAGTGCTTCAGCCTAAACGGTTCCATGCTGATATCAGCGGCCGGCCCATCCCCGTATCACGGGTGGGTGCTGACAGACCTGGAGGATATCGCGGAGTGTGCCCATCAGAAGAACAAAGAATTGCAGCAGGAAAATGCTGCGTTGAGGTCAGAAATTGAGATTCTCAAATCACAGGGGCCAGCTAAGGCCGTTTCCATTTCTCAGACAAATTCTGTATCTCCTGTTAGCTCTTCCTACGAAGAAATAGAGCGTAGAAGATCTATTGTCATTTCAGGTATCCCTGAAAACTTTCAATGTCCTTCTTCTCTTAAAGTTCTGCATGATCTCTCTTTTCTTCGTGGTGTTTTTGATTTCCTGCAAATCGAGTGTCACCCTGTTTCTATCTACCGTATGGGCCGAGTTATTTCCGGCCGCCCGCGTCTGCTTAAGGTCGTCCTACCATCCTCATTCTTCGCTGGCCTTATCATTCGTAGAGCGCCGAAACTAAGGACTTTTTCCTTCAAAGGTATCTATATAAGACCTTCTCTCACTAGATCCGAAAGGGAGCGATTGAGAGCAAACAGATCATCTAATAATTCTCAATCTGATCGTAACAATGTTGTATCTCCTCAGCCTGCTCTTGCTCAAGTAACTCCTCCAAATGTTGTTCCTGCTTCTCAACCGTCTGTTACCATTCCTCCTAATACGGGAAACGCATAGGGTATCCTCGGGATTTTCCTTTGACTATCTCCTGTGTTGTAGCTAATATAAGATCCATATCCAAAAACTCTAATGAACTACACGTAGTCCTTCAGGACCAACGCACCGATGTCGTAGCTCTTGCTGAAACCTGGTTGAGTCCTTCTACCGACCTGGCTCCCCTTTTTGGGGATTCAATTTCTCATTTCGAAGTCCTCAGGTGCGACCGTAACCGAAGAAAAGGTGGAGGTGTTGCGCTTTTTGTCCGAAAAATTTATTCGCCGGTCCTTATTTTCAAAGAGTCGGTGTCGTCGGCATATGATTTAATCTGTGCCGATATTGGTACTGACAGAGAGTGCGTGAGGATTGTAGTAATTTACCGGTCGCCTAGTTGTACTATGAGCATTACTGATCAAATGTTTAAAGCTCTCAGTGACTTACTCTCTTGTAATTGTCCGTGCTTGACTGCTGGCGATTTTAACCTGCCCGACATCGGGTGGGAAGCCGGAAGTAGCCTTAAGGCCACCTGCTCTGCATCTAGAGCATTCTTGCAGTTGATCAGCACACACTCTCTTCTGCAACTTGTCCAAACTCCAACCCGGGGTAGCCATATTCTTGACCTTGTCCTGACTAATACAGACTCCCTAGTAGCTGATCTCAATGTAGGCCCACCATTGGGTACCAGCGACCACTCTCCTATTCAATTCCGGTTATCTATACCTAAAAAGTCTTCCCCATCCAGGCTTAGCTTCAACTTCAAAGGAGCGAACTATGAAGCAATACTCAGTCACTTAAAAGATGTTGACTGGTATGGCTCTCTGAACCTGGTAACATCTGTAGATGAGAAATATGAGCTGTTTATTGCTATTTTGAACCATACTATCCAAATGTTTGTACCTGTTCAAATAATTCATGATAATAGATGTGACTTACCCCGACACCTTCGCAACCTCTCTCGGCTTCGCTCTAATGCTTGGTTTAATGCCAAAGCGAGTAGTTTGGCCGTAGACTGGGCAAGGTTCAAGGCCTTAAATCAGAAGTTTTCACGTGGTTTGAAGAAATTTCACTCTTGTGTAGAAAAGAAGATTATTAAAGGTGGTCGTAAGCCCATGTTTTATAAGTTGATTAATTCTAGATTAAATTCAAAGGGTACCATAGGGAGTCTCATTGCCCCCAATGGAACTATTATAAGAACTGACATTGAAAAAGCTGAGCTGTTTTCTGAGGTCTTCTGCGGTTCCTTCTCTTCCGCTTCCACGCCTACTTCCCTGTCTTCTTACGATACATTGGCGAGTTTTCCACAGATGCACGACTCTGTTTGGTTCTATGAGGATGAGGTGCTTAACCTCATCCGGAAGTGGCCCCCTTCTCACTCCGTCACCCCCGACGGTATCCCGCTATACTTTTTGAAAAGGGTAGCTCATATTATTGTTGGGCCCTTAACTTATATTTTTAACTTGAGCTTCATTAGAGCGGAGGTACCTAAAAGATGGAGGCATTCTTTTGTAACGCCTATTCCCAAAAAGCCTCCCTTCACCACCCCTTCAAATTTCAGACCAATTAGTATTACTTCCCTGTTTGCTCGCTTGTTTGAAAAGATTCTCAAGAAGCGTATTGTTGCCCACCTTGAAGCTTACTCGGTTATTTCGCCGAATCAACATGGTTTCCAAAAAGGAAAATCCACAATTACGGCAATGCTTCAAAATCTGAATAAGTGGACAGCTTCACTCGATAAAGGAAAAAATGTTGACGTCATTTATTTTGATTTTACCAAGGCGTTTGATAAAGTCCCGCACCCAGAGTTGATAGAGAAACTCAGGATTGTTGGTGTCCACCCTCGTATAGTTGCCTGGGTTGCTGCCTTTCTAAGAAACCGAACGTTCTCTGTCCGCATCAACGACCGCCTCTCCAAACCTCGAGCTATCACCAGTGGAGTTCCGCAGGGTGGTGTTTTATCACCTATCCTCTTCAATATCTATACATATGAGCTCGCCAACATACTTAGCGTCGAGGGGACTGAGTTCAGCGCTTTTGCCGACGACATAAAGATCTTTCGCGCTGTAGATTCTGAAGAAGACTTCACTGCTTTACAACTGGCCATTAACGCGCTGCAGTCCTGGTCTACCACTTGGAAACTACCGATCTCTAAAATCAAGACTAAAGTCCTACATTTGGGGAATGCTAATCCTAGGCATCAATACCATCTCGACGGTTTTCCAATCGAGGGGGTAGACGGAGTGACTGATTTGGGTTTTATAGTTACTAAGAATCTTAATTTTGATAAGCACTGCGAGGTCATTGCAAACAAAGCTATGGTGATGGTCTCCAGGCTGTTTAGGGCTTTGTCTACCAAAAAACCTGAGGTCCTCATCCAAGCCTATAAGTCCTACATAAGGCCACTCCTGGAGTACGGAACGCCAGTTTTCTCACCGTATAAGCGCTCAGTTATCGAGAAGTTAGAAAAGGTTCAGAATAGCTTTACAAGAAAGCTAATGATCCGAATGCTTGGTTTCCTGTATGATCAAATTCCCTCAAGCACAGAACGAAATGCAAATCTCGGCTTACAAAAATTGTCAACAAGAAGGAAGGCAAACGACTTGTTGCTGTTACACAAGTTTTTCTTCGGTAAATCTGGAGTCAAGCCGGAGGACTTCTTCTCGGTGAGAAATTCTTCTACCAGAGGGGGAGTCAGGAAGGTACAGGTTAATACCGCAAGACTCAACTGTCGCCGGTATTTCTTCGTCAATAGGACACTGCCTTTATTCGAAAAGCTCTTAAAAAATTCTTCTGCTGTCCTTAGCTACAACAAGTTTAGGAGTCACGTACTTTCTTTGCCCGAATGATACCTTATGTCGTTCTCGTTCTTGCGCAGGCTTCATTCTTCATTCTTCATTCTTCTTTCTTTTTTAATGATTTTTTTCTTCGTACGTTTTATTGCTGTTTACCGTTAGTTTTATTCCATTCAACATAAGTGTAAGCTTATGTAATAAATAAATAAATAAATATATATATATATATATCACCTGTATCACCTGTCGTCCCGTTGATCATCGACTTGCTCGAGCGGGCGCCAGCAGCGTCTCCATTCGTCCCTGTCGCGTGCCAGAGTGGTCCAATGGATCCTCCTCGCTCGAGGGACACGAAGAGCGTCATATCGGTCGTCCAGGGCTTTCACGAAGAAGTCCGACCAACGCGTTGGTGGGCGTCCTGGTGTTCTTTTGACATCCCGCGGAATCCAATCTGTGACGGCTCTCGTCCAGCGGGTGTCTGCGAATCGCATTACGTGGCCGGCCCACCTAATTTTCGACGACTTGGCCCATGCGACAGCGTCTCTGATCTTCGAACGTCGGCGAAGCTCGGAACTCCGGAGGCCTTCTCTCACTTGCGTGAGTCGTGTCACTCCGAGCATCGTCCTCTCGATTCCACGCTGCGCGACGCTGATCGCGTGTTCATCCTGCTTTCGTATAGCCCAGGTCTCTGAGGCGTATGTTAGGGCAGGAAGAACAGTGGAGTCGAATAGGTGGGCACGGAGTCGGACGTTCTTCGTTTTCTTCACGACTTCTTCGACGCTCTTGAAAGCTCCCCAAGCCGCTCGTTTCCTTCTGCTCAGCTCTGGTGCTAGGTCGTTGGTCATGTTGACTTCGCGACCCAGATACACATAGCTGGAGCATTCGGAGATGTTCGTTCCGTTGAGCGAGAATGGGGCATCAGAAACCCATCCGTTCTTCATGAACATCGTCTTCGTAAGATTCAGCTGCAGTCCAACGCTTCCACATACACGATCGAAGTCGGCCAGCATTCGTTCCGCCTGACTGATGCTCGGGGTTATGAGCACGATGTCGTCAGCGAAGCGAAGATGGTGCAGTTGCCGGCCGTCGACCTTCACTCCCATGTCTTCCCATTCTAGTTCGCGCATGACGTTTTCGAGGGTGGCGCTGAAGAGCTTCGGGGATATGGTATCCCCTTGTCGAACCCCTCTCTTCACGTCAATGACGACGTCGTTGTAGAATGGTGAGATCTTGGTCGTGAATCCACTGTACAACTCTCGAAGAACTCTGATGTACTGAGTAGGAACGCCCTGGGTGAGCAGGGCTTCCATGACCGCTTCAGTCTCGACGGAGTCGAATGCCTTCTTCAGGTCAATGAACGTAAGGCACAGCGGCAGCTTGTACTCTCGCGACACTTCGATGAGCTTCGTAATGGTGTGTATGTGGTCGATCGTGCTAAATCCTCTCCGAAATCCTGCTTGTTCGCATGGCTGTCCTTCGTCCAGCGTTCTGCTGATCCTATTCAGGATGACTCGAGTGAACAGCTTGTAGACTACGGACAACAGGCAGATCGGGCGATAGTTGCCAATGTCGTGCACGTCTCCCTTCTTGTACAGCAAAACGGTCTTGCTGGTCTTCCACTGAGATGGAACCTTGCATTCGGACAGGTAGCGTGTGAAGAACCGCGCCAGGGTGTTGATGAGCGCTGGCGGGAGGTTCTTCAGGTGTTCAGCTCTGATCCTGTCAGGACCGGGTGCTGTACGTTTCTTCACCGACGAGATGGCGTGTCGGATCTCGGAAGGGAGAACAGAGGGAACGACGTATCCATCCTGCGGAAGATGGCATGGGGGCAGGTGGACGTGGCTATCGAAGAGATCGGAGTAGAAGTCGTGGATGACTTTCTCCATGGTCCTTCTGGAAGAGGTGATGGTTCCGTCAGGACGTCGGAGAGCGGTCATCTTGGTCTTGAAGTTGGCGAAGTTCCGGCGGGCATTGCGAATGCTCAGCCCTGCCTCTGCTGCTTCAGCCAACACTTCCGCCCTTCTCTCCTTGAGATCTTCCTTTATCGCCGCTCTGCATAGCTTTGCAAGCTCGGACGTCAGTTGGTAGTTGCCTGACGCTCGTGCTGCTCCACGCTGGCGTATCACCTCGAGAGTTTCCGGAGACAGGCGTCTCTTGGTGGTCTTCAAGCTCTCGGCTCCCTTAGCACTATCGTGGAGATGGTGCACGAAGCGATCGTATTCCTCGTCGACGTTGTCCATGACGGCATCTTCCCAAAGGCCGACAAGAGAGGTGTAGAGATCCCAGTTGATGGTCGTTCTGGGATTCCTCTTCTTGAACTTCGCGGCCTTCTCTCCTTGACGCGAAAAGCGGAACCTCGCGCGAAGGAGGCGGTGGTCCGATCCCGTGTAGAACTTGGGGACAACGGAGACATCGGTCAGGCAATACTTGCGATTGAAGATGATGTGGTCGATCTCGTTGTGGAACTGGCCACCGGGGGATTCCCAGGTCCATCGTAGGGAGGGAGGCTTCTGGAACTGCGAGTTTCATGGATGGTCTTGGTCGACATGATAAACTCAGACAGCCTTTCACCTTGCTCGTTCCACTCCAAACCGTGGGTTCCGATGTGAAGTTCTTCCGGCGACCTTCGTGGCCCGATCTTGGCGTTGAAGTCGCCGACGATCACCTTGTAGAAGGTGTGATCTTCCTTATAGAACTTCTCCAGCTCCACGTAGAAGGCCTCGACGTCTTCGTCGTCGTAGTCGGATGTTGGGGCATACGCGACGAACACAGTCAAGGCTGGCACGGAGCCACATCGCTTCAGTCGCAGACGTCCGATTCGGCTAGTCAGAGACTCGTACGAATCGATGTTCATGGCCAAGTGCGTGTTGACGAGGACACCAACGCCGCCTACTCCCCTGCTGTCGCATGTTCCGAGGAACAGTTCTTCTCCGGAGTCGTAGGCGGCGTGTAGGGGGTGGTGTCTTCTCGTCTCGGTCAGTCCGATGACGTCGTACTTGATCTTCCTGGCTTGCATCATCAGGTCCTCGACGGATGCTTCGGACGCAAGCGTGCGGGCGTTGTAAGTACAGATCGTCATCCTAGTCCTTCTCAGTTTGCGCAGCCTGGTTAGGCCCTGAGATTTTAGCAGCCTCTCCGTACTCGTCCTTCCCATCGCTGCAGAAATGGGGGCTCTTTCGGGGTCAGGGGAATGAGGCCCTTTAGTGCTGCTGTGTTTGACTGGAATACAACACGGGTAGCTAGTCAGGCTCTGTCGTGCGGGCGGGGTACTCCTGGCAGCCAGCCAGACTGCCCGAAGGGACGGGGCGAGACTTAAGGCGGCCTCGAATCGCCTTACATGTACTCCCAGTCTACCGAGTGCAAGCTTTTGGCCGAGCCGACACAGTTACAATCCGCACAGTCACGGACACATCCACGCACACTGTGCACGAACATGCCGCTCCCACGCACAAGGAACGCATCGACCCGACACAGCAGGAGCAAGGAGTCCATCCCCTGCATCCCACCTGCGTCTCTGGGCAGTACACGGTCGCATTTGGTTCGCGTTTAATTCCCCTATCCACCACCCGGGGACGCGCCACGTGGCCCTGCGACAAGCGGCCCGAGATCCCTCTTAACAAGAGAGCCCGAAGACTCTCTATCGAGGGAGATCCGTGGATATATATATATATATATATATATATATATGTTGCGTGCGGTCAAACAGCGCCGGTGGTGTAAGGCGAACATCGCTGCCCGGAAAGCAGAAGATGCGGGTTCGAGTCCCGCCTGGCGCAAGAGTTTTGATCGCAACAAAACATCCTATAACAACATATAGCCTCTCTACCAGCCGCTCCAGACTTAAGCAAACGTGTTAAAGAATCTGTGGAAGATTCTGCTGCCCGCAAAGTTCTGAGAAGAAAACGAGCAATAGGAGCCGCGTCTTGCGCCGTTTCAGATGCACTTTTGAAAAAATGGCGAATATGTGTCATTTCCGTTTCCGCGTTTCATCCGAATCCAAGATTTATGAGCACCGAGCATGTCGCAGTCGAACATCAAGCTGCAGCGATCTCCAAAAAGAAGTAACCGGCTTGTTTCACATTTCCAGGGTTTACTTCAAGGGCAGGATAGTATAGAACAAGAAGGTGAGTTGTATCTAATGCCCTACAAACAGATAACTGCAAGTTCGCTAGTGCAGATTTGGAAGGAGTCAATCCTTCAGCGTAGCAGGGGTTTAAAAGCAACATCTTCTTTGATCGCATAAAATTCCATAGAAATTGTGCCCAAAGGATGCACTACAGCAGGCAATTTCAGGGCATTACAATCAACAACTTGAGTATGAGCTCGTAGAAATCTTTAGAATTAACACATCTCGAGTCATAAAGACAGCGACAACTTTGGCTGCATGCGCCTTCTACGGATTTCTGCTAACCTTTTCCCTTAAATGGTCACGAAAGGAAAAGATTTGGAAGCTGGAGATGAAGCGAGTGGTGGATAAGAGGATAGAGAAACATGGTCAATGTGGCAGTTTTATAGCAGAAGATAAACAGGTTTGTAGGTCGTCCTGTGAGACGAGCGACAGAAAAGAACTGCATTTTCAATTGACAAATGGCTGAAATGACCCATATGCAGCTACGCTAAGAAACCGAAACTGAACGATGACTGGCCCGCAGTGGAAGGTGTATTTCACTATGTGCAATACTCGTCTGTGTGGATGACAAAACCCCGCCGTAAAGGTGAAAATAAGGTGGCTTCAGCTGAACCTATGACCAATGCTAGCTCCGCCCACAAGGACATTTCTACGAAGGTGTACACCTCGTTATTGAGGCGCTTCACATGTTGAATCCGCCGAAGGTACTGCATGGAAGAAAGAGAGAATCAGAACCAGCCAGAACCGCGAGATAGGGCCACCTCTGTCAAGAGCTCGCTGTTTCCGTCATCCACAACGAGAGCCTAGCCCTCCTGCATCACAGCCTTTCCCAGGTTGCTCAGCACAGGACACCACTGCGTCGGGAGGCGAGTTCACAGTCCAATCTGTCAAATAACTGAGTAACATTGTCGGTTTATCACATGAGTTCGCTCTCTTCGACTGAATAGGGTCGCATTGTGACTATACGGTACATGATGTATGCCATGCAACAGAGTGGCTCAGTTCCCCGGAAGCAGTGACAACCGCTGTGGAAGCCGTGGTTGGTCGTCTTCGACCAGTCGCTCCATAAATCTAAATGTGATGGTTACCACACGCTTACAGGTATATAGGTTGAGCTATACCTCCAGTAAACGATCATGCCAGCAAATTTAAACTTACCAATCTGCAATAATCTCGCGACCAAATTTCCTTAGTTGGTTAGAAGTGGCAAAGAACCATTATTTTGCGCAGGTACTCAGCTTCTATAGCAATGCACTTCCAGCGGAATTCAGAAGCTCCCAGCTTCGCCGATGACCGGAGATCGGAGACGCAGTCGTCGATAATTAGGTGGGTCGCTGAGGCAATACTTCTTGCCGGCACCCTAAACGAGCGCCGTACCAGACCGGATTCCGCATGATGTCAAAAGAACACCAGGACACACACTGGACTTATGTACCTATGTTGGTCGGACTTATTCGTGAAGACCCTAAATGAGAGGATTGAAGCTCCTTGTGTCACGAGATGCAGGTGGCGTACTCGAACGCCTTATATGTAGTAAATTTCCTTCCGTTGAAGAGATGCGAAACGAAAGTCAATTGTATGTTGACAGATTTCTCTTTTTTTATAGCGTCATGCGTGCTCTGCTTCCAGTAACAGACACAACCCTTTGTGAAAACCATGGTCTCGGCCCCAATCCCGCCTATCTCTAGAGGCGATTCATATTTCTATCCCAAGCGGTTGCTCTGAGGCAATAAAAAGGGCAACGTTTAAAGTGTTCGTATAAAGCCAGAGACTGAGCGGTTTGTAAGAACGATCTTTCTGTAGCCAATCAGTCCTACAGGTTGCCTCAGAAAATCCACTTAGAACAGAATTCTAGAGAGCATAGACACGCTTCACCCTCTAGTTTAACGTATTAGGTTGTCCCATAAGTCCCCGCCGTTTATTCAACGATTCATTCGGATTCGCCGGTGGTCTCTTGCATAGCCTTCCGGAGGAGTTGTTTGTGAAGATAAATTTTCTTTTTTTGGCAATTTGTTGATCTTCGACAGAAGTCAATATGAGCCAACCAACGCGACACAAATTCTTATAGAGCATGACATTCGCTTTCGAACGACATATAACAACAGGCAAAAAAGTCCAACCCCCGAGCAGGACCTGTCGGTAAAAACAAATCCTCTCCTTTGGACGTCCCAATTTGATCCCCTAAAAGTCAAGAAAGGACAAATGATCAAATATCACCAACACGTATTCTTGTAGAACAGGACATTGTCTTTCAATGCTATGAAAAACTGCGCAAAAATTCCAAACCTTAGCGGAGAGAAGCGGCTGCGCAGATGGCCACTTTCTACTTTTCCACTTTTCACTTTAACGACCTAAAAATTGACAAAATCCATGATGAAAAAAGAAACTCAATACATGTTCCGATAGGGCAAATCATTCTCTTTCAGAAGCTGTATAGCGCTATGCAAAAGACCACCCGCGAAATCCGAATGAACGTTGAATAAACGGCGGGGACTTATAGGACAGCCTAATACCTAGGCAAAATACTGCTGGCTTCAGTACCTTCCGGAAAATTTGTTGCTTCCGTAGTTGTATCCAAATTGAGAGGCATAACCCGCAACCAACAGCTGAGAATGGGAATCTCACGGCGATCCAGAAGAGTGGTTTCTACCATTTAAACCCACCTACTTACTGTTAGTTCCAAGGAAACTAGAGCGTATTTTTTCGAAACTACTCACTTTATTCAGGAAACGAGAGATTAAGCGAGTAACCGAATAGCTATTGCTCTTAACAGAAAACTGAGCAAGAGCTATTCTACGGTTTCTATACAACATTCTAAAGAACGTACAAATACTAAAATAACGAAGATTTAGGGAAACCCAAATGGATCTAAGATACTGTGCACACTTTAGCTTAACAAGGCACCTGAATGACCGTTTGGCGAGAGATCCTTCTTGAGTGGTGCAAGGTTAGGTTCATAGTAGTTTATCGCGCACCTTCATGCAATGCTGTGCATAACAGGCAGCTTATCCAGGGTGCGTAAAAAGTATTGACGCACTAAATGACGGTTGTGGAAATAGTATTGCGCAGTAAGTTTTAAAATATTCACTTGAGAAATATGGAAAATGATTTTGCAAACACGATAGAATAACTCGTAGTTGAAATTGGCTCCTTTACTGTGAATACAGGAGCGAAAACGACGGAAAAATTCATGAGCACGCGCCGCAAGTACTCGCTTGCATTTCGTCCCGTGCTTTTAACACGGTAGCCTTCTGCGACTGGTCACTTCTGCTGAAAGTAGCACAGACCTCATTCTCCAAAATCGCCTAAAAATAGTAATCCAGCGGATTCTTGTTTAAGCTGTGCTCGTCTGAGAAGCTGTCTACACCTGCGCGCGTTATCTGTTTACCGTTATCGGACAGAGGTTGATAATTTCGGAGTTGAACGTTATCGTGCGTGAACCTCTTGTAATCATAATCTGTTATGACAGAGCCGTGGCTGACGTTTGGGTTGCTGACATCTTTCCTCACCTACAGTTTCGAACAGCGCCTAAATCTCTTGTTAAGGAAGTATTCGGCTCTTTGGTAACAGACAAAAAAAGGGCCACCGTAACGATGACGATCATGTTTCTTCAGTTTTTTCGTGAGTGTTTTTTGAGCACAATACAGACAACAAAAATAACACACAAAAACCTAGAGGGGTAGAAAGAAAAAGCTGGAGCTGAATCAAAACGTAGGTGCGTCAATACTTTTTACGCACCCTGTAGATGCTGTTAGTGACCTCATGGGATGTGGGCACTCAGCTGTGCTACTGGGAGATTTTAACTACCCTGATATTGATTGGTTGTATTTGGACAGGCCAGCGTCCGCTGATAGTAATGCCTTTGTAGATTTGATAAGGAGTCATAGGTTAGAACAGCTGGTGAGAGAACCTACTAGGGGAAGAAATGTTCTCGACCTGTTATTCTCCGCTGAAAAGGCACTTATTGAAGAAGTCTCTGATGGTCCAACGGTGGGATTAAGCGACCATAGCAGTGTTAAATTTAAGTTATGCTACTCTTATGTAGAGCCTACTTATACTTATCGTCGTCAATTTCATAGGTGTGATTACAATATAGTTTGTCGCTTTCTATCATCTATTTCGTGGAGAGATTCCTTCGATGCTGTTCCGAGTGTAAATGAGAAATATGAAATCCTCATCAAGGCTCTGTCTTAAGCTGATGAAATGTTTGTTCCATGGGGGCGTGTTGAGGCTAGACAGGCTCATTTGCCATTGTATTTGCTAAACATGCTTGATCATAGAGATTATTTGTTTAGAGCTGCTAATGACACTCACGGTGTCAATGAGTGGGTTAAGTTTAACGAATTCAGTAAAAAAAGTCCATAAAGCATTGCAAAAGTTCAACAGTAATGTTGAGAAGAAGGTACTTGAGTCCAGGAGTAGTAGTAAGTTCTATAGATACCTGGCAAGAAGACTAAGTGATAATCGACTTATCAACTGTATTGTAAAAGATGGGCGAATGGCGATTGCAGATGATGATAAGGCGGAATTGTTGGCTGATAAATTTTGTGAGGTCTTTCTGGAGGATAATTATGAGCTGCCTAACTATAATCCGGGCGTTTGTGAGCCTATGGACACATTTCCGTGGTTTGATGGCAAAATGATTTATGAAATTATTCACACATGTACTGACTCATCTTCGCTTACTCCGGATTGCATTCCCACTTCATTTTTCAAAAACACCGCGCATGTGATTGCTGGTCCGTTGGCGTATCTTTTCAACCAGTTCTTGATGTGTAGCGAGATTCCTCAGCGGTGGAAACATTCCTATGTAACACCTTTACTTAAAAAGAATCCTTCGAGTGATGTCAGTAACTATAGGCCGGTCAGTATCACGTCCTTCCCTTGCCGCATATTTGAAAAAGTGATCAAGTCTCATCTTTTACAGTTTCTTTCTCGGAACAACGTTATCCCTGATACTCAGCATGGGTTCGTGCCGTGTAAATCGGTGGAAACTAACTTACTTGAATGTTTAAATGATTGGACGGCTTATCTTGATTCTAAGAAGGCATGTGACGTTATATATTTTGATTTTTCCAAAGCATTTGATCGGGTGAGTCATGAGAAGTTGCTTTACAAATTAGAAAAGCTCAGGGTTCATACGGTTATTCGTAATTGGATAAGGGAATTTCTATCTAACAGGACCGTCCAAGTGAAAGTAGGTTCAGCTTTCTCCACTGTCAGGCATGTTAAAAGTGGAGTTCCACAAGGAGGGGTTTTGTCACCGCTACTGTTCTCGATCTATACTGCGGATATTGCTGATAAGTTGGAGGATTTGGGGGTAGTGATAAAGCAGTTCGCGGATGATGTTAAGATTTATCGCGAGGTGTCTAACCTATCTGATTGCGGGTTACTCGAACAGGGATTTGATCGAATGAGAGAGTGGTCAGTGACTTGGAATCTTCCTTTAGCGCCGGAGAAGACTATGTGTATGAGGATTGGTACGTCGACAGCACAAGCGGACTACTTTATTGATGAGCAATGTATTGCTAAGGTAAAATCAGTTAAGGATCTGAGATTTATTTATGACGAGAAGCTTGACTTCTCAGGACATGTCAAAATGTTATACAGCAAGGGACTAGCTCGTTTACATCAAATTTTCAAAGGTTTGTCAGTTGTCACCAGTTTGTCAACTGTTGTAGTTGTCGATGGGCGTCCATGTTCAGGCGACATGTTACCGATGTCGCGCAAAGACGTTCAGGTTGAGAAGAGGTGTCACCGATGTCGCGTAATGCAGGTCCGGCTTGAGAAGACGTCACCGACGTCGTTCATCAGGTGCCTGGGGTTTAAGAGGTGTCACCAATGTCGCGAAGGGCCTTCTAGATTCAGACGACGTGTCACCGATGTCGCGCAAAGCACGTTCGGGTTGAGAACACATGTCACTGACGTTGTTCAACAGGCCACCGGGTTTGGAAGAGGTGTCACCGCTGTCGCGCGAGGATTCCGGATTCAGACGACGTGATACCAGTGAAGGTGGGACCAGTAATTGGGGACCGGTGAAGGATGGGGTTCCAGTAAGGGGGAGCGCTAAAAGGTTGACCAATAAAGGAGGGACCAGTGAAGGTGAGACCAGCAATGGGGCCGGTAAGGGGGGGGGGGGGGGGGGAGGCAGCGAAGGGGACCGGTGAAGGGGGGGGGGGGGAGGTGTCCAGTGAAGATGGGACCGGTGAGGAAGGGACCAGTAATGGGGACCGGTGAAGGGGGGGGGGGGGGAGTGGTCCAGTGAAGGGTGGACCGGTGAAGCAGGGAGAGGGGTCCAGTGAAAGGGGGACGGTAGAATGTTGACCAGTGAAGAGGGGACCAGGTGAAGGGGGGACCGCTGAGAAGGGACCAGCAATGGGCACCGGTGAGGTAGTGGGGGGGGGAAAGGGGCCAGTGAAGGGGGACCGGAAAAGGGTTGATGAGTTAAAAGGGGACCAGTGAGGGTGGGACCAGTAATGGGGATCGGTGAAGGATAGCATAGCCAGCGAAGAGGGGACAAAGGGAGGTCCAGTGAAGGTGGTTGCAGTAGTAGGGACCGACGAAGGGGAGGGGGACCAGTGAAGGGTGAACCGGAAATGGGCTGACAATAAAGGGAAACCAGTGATAAGGGACCAGTTAAAGGGGGTCCAGTGAAGGTGGTGGGCCTGCTTTGTCCTATTCCGCTATACCATTCTATATAGCAAAACCAGTTTTTTAATGAATGAGAGAAGGCCTAAAGAGGAGAAGAAGACGTTCGGGGTGTTCTATACTCCGGGTTTGGGGCGAAGCCCCAACCAGACGTTTGGCGGCCGGCAGGCCGTTGAACGTCTGGTAAAACATACGTCAGATCCATTGTTGAATTCGGCTCTATAGTTTTTTCTCCTTATAAAAGGAAGTACACTCCTTTTATAAGGAGAAAAAACTGTACAGTACACATATAGACAGACGCGATAGACGTTTTCGATAGACGAATTCGTGAAATCGTCAGGCTCTCCGACAACCAGTGCGGCTTCGTGGCTGGCTGTGGCACCGTTGATGCCATACATGCCGTCCGCCTCCTGATAGAGAAGCATCGCGAGAAACAGAAGCCAGTGCATATCGCCTTTCTCGACTTGGAGAAGGCCTTTGACCGCGTACCGCGTGAAGTGATATGGTACGCCCTGCGTCAACATGGAGTTCCTGAAGAGCTCATAGAGTGGGTGCGAATTCTCTACTCTTGTCCAAAGAGTCGAGTTCAAGCTGCAGCTGGGACCTCGATGGAGTTTCCCATCCCTGTCGGAGTACACCAGGGTTCTGCGCTTTCCCCACTCCTCTTTGTTGTCGTCATGGATGCCATCACACGAGATCTTCAGAAGCCCGTCCCTTGGACGTTGCTTTATGCCGATGACGTGATGCTCGCTAGCGACGATAAAGGAGAACTCGAGCGAGAGTTGCAAGCTTGGTGTGATCGCTTGGAGCGGTTTGGACTCAGATTGAACGTGAAGAAGACCGAGTATTTAACGACGGACGTTACCGAGTCTAGCTCCATCAAGGTTAACGGCATCGAGCTTCCACGCACTGCGGTCTTTAAGTACCTGGGATCAGCAGTGGCGTCTGACGGCAAACTGATGGTCGAAGTGAATTCACGCGTGAGTGCAGCTTGGTCCAAGTGGCGCTCGTTGATTGGCGTGCTGTGCGACAAGAAGATACCAGAGCGCTTTAAGTCGAAGATCTACAGAGCAGTCGTCCGGCCAGTAGCAATGTACGGCGCTGAGTGTTGGCCAGCGACCAAGGAAGTTGAAACGCGCCTCAGCGTCATGGAGACGAAGATGCTGCGCTGGACGGCAGGAGTTACGCGCATGGACCGCATCCGAAACGATGCTATTCGGCAGAAGTTCGGTGTCGCGCCGATAACTGACAAGATGCGCGAAGCTCGCTTACGATGGTACGGCCACGTTCTGCGTGGAGAAGAAGACAGCGTCCGCAAGATAGGCCTTAACTTCGAGGTAATAGGAAAGCGGCCTAGAGGGCGACCGAAGCAGCGCTGGGCTGATACGTTACATACGGACTTGAAAGTAGCTGGTGTCCACCCCGATCTAGCGCTGGATCGGGAAAGGTGGCGTCATGACACCAGAATAGCGGACCCCGCCACGAAGCGGGACAAACGCTGAAGAAGAAGAAGAAGAAGATAAAAGGAAGTACACTGCTATGCTTGAAAGAGTCCAGAAGAAATTTACTAGATGGACATTAATCAGGATGGGTGGCTTTTTGCACTCCAGGATTCCAAGAGCCAATATAAGGAATAGTTATTTGGGTCTGCACACTCTAGAATCACGTCGTAAGTTGAGGGATGTTTGCGTCATATTCAAGTTGCTGACAGGTCGTTTAAGGTGCAGTGTCTCGAAATCCTATTCAGTCTTGCCGTCAAGAACCCGCGGCGGTCTATGTAAGCTGTCGTACGTCAAGCCTAGATCTAATCTTAGGGCTACATCCTTTACGATAAGAGCTGCTTCAGTCTATTGTGCGTTAAGGATTGGTGTTCCAGCCTCCTCATGCTCGCTTCGAACGTTCAAGCGTATGGCCAAACGTAAATTACTTGTCTACTGAAGGGTGCATTTGTGCTGCTTTGTTGTCGTGTTGTGGTTTCCTTTTTGATGTGTTCTATTTTTTTGGTTTCTCTCGAACGTGCGTCTTAAACACACGTATTCAAATAAATAAATAAATAAAATCCTCTTGAAAATTTGTGCCGTAATCGCTTCGTGTAGCTCAACCCTACAACCGCTTGTACCTTATCACGACAGCGCATAGCCACCTCGACCATGTTCAACGGCTCGGCCTCATACCGTTTCAACAGATGCATTTGGCTTTTGCAATGACTTGCAGTGGTCAATTGGAGAACAAATCAGTGTTTTGCCCCTCCTAGAGAAGTCTGATACCAATCCCGGAAAGAGAATGCTTGGTTGGCCTGTGTTGGCCCCAAACCAATAACATTGATCCGGCATGCACGCGACAGTCAGTGTCTTCTACGACCGCGCCGAAGAACAAATAACTTCCACCGAACTCGTGAACTCTAGGAATTTACAGTGGATGTATGCAAAACATCAGAAAAGTGTTGACCAGTGGACAACCCTGTCGAAGCAACGAGTGGAAAAAGAAATTGGGGACGAAGAGAAAGAGAGCACTGACATCCTGCGAAGTTTGTGCAAGGAAGAGTGTTGCTGCAATTTCTCTCCCAAGCCCAGTGAAGTAAAAAATTGGTGGATGGTATACCAATTCAAACCGACGCTAGAGTACTCAAGAACACTGAAGCACAAAAAATTTAGTTACTTAACAGGCGAGGTAGTCCTCGATCAGATGGAACAGTACATCCCCAACATGCAATCCCCGTGCAGCCACATAAACCACGTGCGAGAATTAAGAACCGAGAAAGGGACGATTCGGGGTCCGCTCACAAGGTGTTAGAGGAGCACGAGACGCATTAGACGGACTGTGGTGATGAGAGCGGTTGAGGGCGACAGCGATGTTAATAGGCCGCAGAAGCTGCCCGACACCCGAATAAAAAGCCGACAAACGGCGACCGAAACCACTCGGCGCGACGGCGATCAATCGCCATGGAAACGACACCTTCGCGAGGGCTATCTGGTCTTCTGAACGACAGCGAACGACGTAGGGCTGAAGCGCAACCGAAAAGGGCGGTTTCCAGGAGCAGAACCCGCCAAAGAGGCTCAGGATGCAAAACCAGCAGCCGCCGCGCGGCCGCTGCGCGCCCTCAGTGGAAGACCGAGTTTCGCTCTCGCTCTCGCACTCGCCCTCCCGCTAGGGCGACGTCAGCGAGTGTCGTCGTCGTTGCTGATGAGTCAGATGTGACGGCCATCATTCAAGCCCCCGGCGGACCCGAGCTCGGTTTCTGGTCCGATAATGAGACAGCGGGTCTTCTCTCGAGATGATCGGGAGAGCTCCCTAGCGCTTTGGAGAGGGCGATAAGCGCTGGAATCGAGTGCAGGATGCACGGAAACAGAGCTGGCAACCGCCGAAGATCGAGCGATGAAGCTGCAGGCGATAGGGCTGGCAAACTCTACATTTCAAACAACGGCAGTAGCAATAGCTGCGGTGCTCCGAGCGAAGAACTGAACGAAAATTCGGTCGGAGCCGTTAGGTTTAAGGGCCGTTCATACAATGTTTACGATTTACAACATAAATTCATACCGAATAAATACAGATAGTCAGCTCAGCTCAGCGCAGTCAGTCGGCCGTTCAACGTATTTTGCTTTCTGGAGAGCGAAAGACTAATTCTTTCTACATTCTTCTTGTTCATCTTTCTGCTGTTCTTCCGCTTCCCCGTCTTCCTTTTCCTCTTCTCTCTTTTCTCCTTCCCCTTCTTCTTTTCCTTTTCATCATATTTTTTTCTTCTTCGTCTTTCCCTTCTGAAAAGAATCCACTACCTGTGATAGCACCGACAGGTCTTATGGTCAAGCGTTATTTCTGGATGCGAAATATCCGAGGACAGTTAACGATGCAACGACCCACCCGCTAACCTTCACAATCTAAGGTTAACAAACAGGAAGATTGGCTACATCTCTGGTTGGAAAAAATAACCAGGGTCCAAAGCGTAAGCTACGGAAGGAAAACACCTACTTGTATGAGCTGTGACTTAGTTGTCAATATTAATCAAGCCTTGCTAGGAGGTCAACCAGTGAGGATGGATTGATACTTCTCATCAGAAGCAAGTATCGTAGTTAATGCTCGCTTGTTAATAAAACTTTTTACTTATATACTTAACTTTTGAAAACACGTTCGTAGCCTAGGACGATATCCGCCACAGTTTTGATGTGCTCGGCAGCATCGGCGCTGTCGTGACAATTCAAGAGCTACGTTTTCGGTGAACTTGTTGTTAGCCTTCTCAGTAAAATTTTCGGTGTTTCTACTTCGCTATGAGGAGAGCCTAGGAGACCAATATCTTCTGCTCTCGAATCCTATATAGGTTTTGTAATGTTGGTTTTGATATCGCTTCGGCTAATAAAATAAATAAACCCAAAAACCTAAAACCTATTAGGGGGGGGGGGGCAAAAGTAATGAGACAAATTGAAAAAATTTTATCTCTTTATAACTCAATTACAACTCAACGATGCTGAGGAATGTATTTGCCATTAAGGGCAATGACCTTGCTGCCATCGCTCAGCCAACTTCCTGATCCCATCCTTCCAGACTGCTTGGGCCTGGTGTTGATCAACTGCTCGATATGCTTGTCAAGGACTGCTTGGGTTCTTGTCTCCCTTCCGACCAGGAAGTCCTGTAGGCTCAAGAAGTAGTGGTAGTCGCATGGAGAGATGTCCGGCGAATACGGTGGGTGAGGCATGTGAACGTAGCCCAGCTGGCCAAGCTTATCGGTGGTTACTTGTTCCCGATGGGGTGCGGCGTTGTCGAAGAGGAGAACCTTCTTGAAGCGCTGCGAATGAATAAGAGCGGCCCATCTCATCTATTTCGTTCACCATGGCCTTGGAGTCCATCGTAGTGCTTTTGGGAAACAGATTCCAGTATACCGATCCATGTGCGCACACCCAAAAGCTCCAAAGGTGCTTCTCGCCGTGAACATCTCGCCGAACGAAGGTCGGTAACAGGTCACCAGGCCTCATCCAGACTCGCTGCTTGGCAGGGTTAAGGTAGAAGACGTACTTCTCATCTGGCGTGAATATTGAGCCCAGGCTGCTCGGGGTTGGGAATTGGGCGAGATTTAAGCGACACAGGTCGGCTCGTCAGACTGGGGATTCGGCATGCTTCTGGAAAGGGCGGAAGTGGCAACTTCTCAGATGGGCTTCAGTAAGTAGCATACAAACACACAAATACGATAAGCACGAAACCAGACTCCAGCCACGAGATATGTGGACACGGCATGGGGTGTCTCATTACTTTTGCCCCCCCCCCCCCCCTAATAATAAATCTGCCACTGAGCCGAGTTTCCGAACAGTGTTGGTTCATCGGCCGGGAAGAAATATTCGTAGAATGCGCTGCCGTTGTGTTTCTTGTGGTCAGTCTTTCCAAGCTGGACCACATGCAGTGAGCCGTTGGTGTGCTCTGCAGACGAAGACAGACGCCTTGGTCATTCGTTGAATCGCTTCAAATCACATTTGTACAGAAGTTTAATGGCAACAAAGAAGGAACGCGTCGATGTAAGAAATAAGTAATTGATTCTGAAAACTCCGATCTGAAGGCATCCTCTTACATATTTCCGCTCAACAACGCATCTCTGCACTTTCGTACACGAATTTATGTAGTCTCGGCTATGTGCAATTTTTCGACTTTTGGATGCACCGTCAAAGCCGATAACTATAACCAACCAGCGTAATAACGGAACCTCCATCCATGGTCTCGAACAGCATAAATCGCCATTATTTCAGTTCAGCGCAGTTTCAAACCCTTCACCATGGCGGAGGAATATGCAGTGTGTTCGACTAGTTGACCAATGGTAATGGCCCCTGTTTTATGTACAGGGTGAACCATTAGCCCTGTAACAAAGTCAAGCGAATTAATTAGGGGTTCATTTTAAATTGCAGAGAACCACATACCAACTGTTGTGTAGCATATGCTTAATGCTATACTCCTTGTAAGTACCATGGTTGTAGCTGCTCTTATTAGAAAGTTGTGCGCTCCCGTAAAACTACCGAAAATCTTCCTCTAGTCCGCGGTGGAGCGCTCCCATCCCGATGTGGCTAAATTTCTGAAGGTTGGCGGTGGAACGTTAAGAGCAGGGATGTGCGGAAATGTTCTGGAAAAAAGCGGAAGACGAAAGACGGAACGGAAACGCTCAAAAATGGCCGGAAACCGGAATACGAAACGCGGAAACGGAAATGACACATATTCGCCATTTTTTCAAAAGTGCATCTGAAACGGCGCAAGACGCGGCTCCTATTGCTCGTTTTCTTCTTAGAACTTTGCGGACAGCAGAATCTTCCACAGATTCTTTAACACGTTTGCTTAAGCCTGGAGCGGCTGGTAGAGAGGCTATACAATACCCACCATAAGGATTGGAAAAAGGGCGCGGTAGGCGCGTTTTCTGCGTTCTTTCTGTTCTTTTGTTGTAGCCGTCCTGGTCTTGATCCTTTTTAGAAAACTCACATATATTCATGATCCTCTCGACGAGATCTACCCAATGCCACAAAGACATTTTTCGTTCCTCCATTTTTGACCGCTGTTTTTTCGAAAGCGCCAGGGGATACTCATTAGCGAGGGACGTCTCCACTAATTGCGCCCAAAGGACATTCAAGTGCTCGGATCCAAAGCCAGCGTAATTGACAGTAGCGCTTCTTTAGAAAATATTCTGTTGACCAGAAAGTTCATAAAACGAAAGATAAACTATTCTCCTCAATTTATTTATTTATTTATTTATTTATTTATTTTGGTTGTTCTAATAAGCAGTAGCAAATTTTCATTCATATACGGTTCACTGGCGAAAAATTGTCTCTGACTGGTTAAATTAAGGAAGTGGAATTAAAATAGATAGGAGACGGTGCAGTCGGCTCCGAACTGGGACGCGCCATGCACTCTACCTCGAGATATTGTGGAGATCAGAACTCATATTTCTACACAATCAGTTACGGTGACTGTTGATGGGCAAGTCATTGTTTCGTTGTTGCCGGACCACCCTACCACTGATTAGCCGAGTTCGGAGGATTGGAATGATTGAAAACAAACATAAAATTTCCTCTGAATGCGACAGCCAGCGTGTTCTCGGAGTGTGCTACCACTTTCACAGGGAATGGATAATTATGTCTAATTGACGGAAAGTCCCAGGTGAAACTATTGATCTACAAAAACATCAAGTCTGGAGGAATTACTAGGTTTCACATCCCCAATCCGTTCTTTTTTCCCCAACAGTGAATTTCTTTTATGTAGCAGGTGCTGCAACTTTTATGAAAACGAAGTGATAAAGCTACACCCTACTCTGAACTCTAAAGTGCATATATTAGAAGCAGATGAAATCATTTCAAGCATGAAAAAAGAAAAAATTTTGCTAGCCAGAAATCTCTCGGGCTTCGCTCTCAGTAATGAATTTCCCTGTTTCGCACGAAGTATATCTTTTGTGAATAAGTACATGAGGGTACGAGGGTTTTCCTGCGCACGGAGGACGTTTTTGTCGACGAAATATAGGTGGAAGGAGAAGATGGAGCGCTTATGCGTAGAACGGCGACGACATCCAGCTGCCATAAATCAGTTGCGCACCACCTTCCGCAATGGATTTTCTCGACGTTGCACGTACTGTAACTCTTTAAAAGGTAAAGCTAAGACGCTAAGATTTTTTCAGTGCAAAATAGGCTTTAGTGCCTCTGAGACAGGTAAAGTGGAAAGAACCCTGTTCAATAGAGTAGCCTTTTATATACACCGAAACTCGGAGGAAACCCAACAACATCTTGACCCCACTTTGTTTTCTCCACCTAGGTCTCTGGGTCATTTAGTCTCTAAAATGCTTGGTGTAGCACATCTCACCCCTACAAGCGCTTTCTAGCAATGTAGTTTTATAAAATTTTAAGAGAATCGGCGTCTTTTCCGCCGAAATCGACTTCTAGGCAGCGTTCGGCTCGACCTGCTATCTGCGCTCATCGCCCGTGTCCGCTGTAGGTCTTCCTCGCACCTAGGTGCGAGACCCAGCGGTACCACGCCATTTCTAGGGAACAGCACAGCACCGTTGCACCAACGGGACTATTGATTGTTCCTACTTGTTACATGTGTTTGTTCTGTAATTTTTTCGTACATATCAATTAATGGAAATAGATAAATATAAATATTTTTTCTTCGTGATACATACAAGATTCAGTTACCAATTTTTCTATCATCAACTTAACATGAACAAATATAACGTGAAGAAACATGTGGAGGTGCACTGCGAAGGTGAGCCGTCTGTTGGGTGCGCCTTCAGCAGAATTTCTTTGGCATGGGTCTCGTGAAAGCTAACCAAGCCTTCGATTTCTCCCAGAACGACGAAAGCGTTGTTTAGAAATGGTAAGTCACTGACTCGTCCATTGAAAGAGTTCCACAACTATAAGGTAGACCTTATACGGCTTCGAATTGCCTGCATGGCATCCCGTAGAAGTAAAATGTCTGGCGCATCTCAAACAGGATATGGTTATCGCCCTCATCCTTTATCCTTTAATCGAACAGTAGATCAGTTAGATACCAACTACATTAAAATTATAGTAGCATTTAAAAGCATACCTAATTAACTGTTAAACCTGGTTGAATATAATCGAATCAATAATTATTAGTGGACGCATTTATGTAGAGCTATAGGAGAAGCAGAAAGTCGTCCTTGCATGAATTGATCTTGGGTCGAGCCTTAGGCCAGGCCTTTCACCCTACGGGTTCTATCAGGTAGTACCTGAACTATCTGGAAGAAAGATCTCTGGAAGAGAGGCTGTTACATACATCAGAGGGTGACCGGCACAAATCATTGTATGTATTGGCCAAATACTGATTCACACCGCCTTCACGGTTCAAGTACGTATGTAGAATACGTGGCTCACCTCTCAAAGTGGTAAACTGACGCTAACCTTTTCAAATCTTAAAAAAGCTTGATGAATGTCCAAAGCGAGACTGCTTGAAAGGGCGGATTAGCGGTAGCTAGAACTTCGAGATATTCAAGATAGAAGATAATGAATAAAAACTAGCGTTAGCCGGCGACTTTAAGGGATCCGCCATGCGTTCCGTTTCTACGGGATGTCGTAGAGCCAGTTTGGATGTGCATTTGGCCTACATTGACTTGCGGTAGCCAGGTGATGGGCTAGTCAGTGTTTCGTTCTTCCCAGACAAGTCTGGTGGGATTCATCAACCTTGGAAATGTGGAAGGCTTGATTCGCCTAGGCGGGAAATCCGTAACAGGAATATGGAATTGGGTCCATACCGGCTGCGCCACCACACAATCTTATGACAATGGATATCAAGAATTAAATAAGAACGGTGTCCGAAGGTGTTTCGAAAATCTACATTTAGTATCCTACCCGAGACTTGTCAAAGCTACTTAAGAAAATCAAGTACTTTTCACAAAACTCGTCGTTTAGGAGCATTTGGAATTCCCAACAATACAACGGAAGGCCAGCAACAAGCTTATTGACTCGACTTTAAAATTTTTTGTTAGCCTCTCAACCTCAACCACAACTAGCTGTACAACAGGGTAGCCCATAGAAGGTGTGGAGGATTTGGACTGCCTTGACCTTTGGTGGCCATACGATGGGCAAGTCAGTGCATGTCCTTCCCAGACACGAAAGCTACCAGTTCATCGAGCGATGGAAGACTCGGTTGGCCTGGGCGGGAGGTATGAACCAATGGCCTCGATTCGAGGCGCACACGAAAGCCGATAGCTCCTACGACCGCCTCACCACGATCCCATCAATTAAAACCGACTTTGAAACTTACTACCCGTACATCAGCTATGTATCGAGAAAAGTATTTCCAAATAAGCCAAGTACTGTCAACATTATTTAGAATAGTAGTGATATTTAGCGGAAACGATTCTCCTCCTGGTAATGGAGGGCAATCCTTGTGCTGGTCCACCACTCAAATTTTCTATAGATATTCTTATAAAGCTTATATTTTGGTTTTGATTCATCGTTTAACGCCAATGTCTATGTGCACTACTCCATTCAACAGGTAGAATCTGTAAGCGATAATGATACGGTAGAGCGACGACGACACTAGATTTGGATAAAGACGTCGTAAGGAATCATGTCATTCCAAACGCACAGGTTATCTACGCACTCTTTTCATTATTTAGATTGAGATATTGGCGATGCCCATGTCTTCAACAGAGAATGTGGGAAGGATAAAGCGCCAACAGGTTCATCGGCTGACCACCGAAAGTAACTATATGGCCAAATACGCAATCGACCTCCACAACATCCAATAGAACTATGTAGAATGCGTGGCGCACCCCAAAAAAGATTGAGTAATGCCGTCCTTTATTACCTACACTTTAAGATTAAGAGATTTCAAAAAAGTGTAGTGAGAAGGTTAGTTGCTTTTAAAGGGCGGTGCAACATTATCAAACCCAATATAGCAAATCAGATCAGAGTCGTACCAAATAGATAGAAAATGCAAATACAAAAAATCTAGATAGAATACTTATATTGGAAGTCAGGAAGGCGGCATTGCAAGGAAGTAGCATACTTTTAGCACTGAACGTGTGATGCTTCAAAACATGAGTTTCAAAAATAGAAAACATTTCTATTAATTGATATGTACGAAAAAATTTCAGAACAAACTCATGTAACAAGTAGGAACAATCAATAGTTCCGTTGTGCAACGGTGCTGTGCTGCTCCCTAGAAATGGCGTGGTACCGCTGGGTCTCGCACCTAGGTGCGAGGAAGACCTACAGCGGACACGGGCGATGAGCGCAGATCGCAGGTCGAGCCGAACGCTGCCTAGAAGCCGATTTCGGCGGAAAAGACGCAAAAGGTCGATTCTCTTAAAATTTTATAAAACTACATTGCTAGAAAGCGCTTGTAGCGGTGAGATGTGCTACACCAAGCATTTTAGAGACTAAATGACCCAGAGACCTAGGTGGAGAAAACAAAGTGGGATCAAGATGTTGTTGGGTTTCCTCCGAGTTTCGGTGTATATAAAAGGCTACTCTATTGAGCAGAGTTCCTTCCACTTTACTTTACTTCTCAGAGGCACTAAAGCCTATTTTGCACTGAAAAAATCTTAGCGTCTTAGCTTTCCCTTTTAAAGAGTTACAGTACGTCGTGCAACGTCGAGAAAATCCATTGCGGAAGGTGGTGCGCAACTGATTTGTGGCAGCTGGATGTCGTCGCCGTTCTACGCAAAATCGCTCCATCTTCTCCTTCTACCTGTATTTCGTCGACAAAAACGTCCTCCGTGCGCAGGAAAACCCTCGTACCCTCATGTACTTATTCACAAAAGATATACTTCGTGCGAAACAGGGAAATTCATTACTGAGAGCGAAGCCCGAGGGATTTCTGGCTAGCAAAATTTTTTCTTTTTTCATGCTTGAAATGATTTCATCTGCTTCTAATATATGCACTTTAGAGTTCAGAGTAGGGTGTAGCTTTATCACTTCGTTTTCATAAAAGTTGCAGCACCTGCTACATAAAAGAAATTCACTTCTTCTTCTTCTTCAGCGTTTGTCCCGCTTCGTCGCGGGGTCCGCTCTTCTGGTGTCATGACGCCACCTTTCCCGGTCATGCGCTTGATCAGGGTGGACGCCAGTTACTTTCATGTCCATGTGTAACGTATCCGACCAACGCTGCTTTGGGCGTCCTCTAGGCCGCTTTCCTGACACTTCCAACCCAAGGCCTATCTTGCGGACGCTGTCTTCCTTTCCACGCAGAACGTGGCCGTACCATCGTAAGCGAGCTTCGCGCATCTTGGCCGCTATCGGCGCGACACCGAACTTCTGCCGAATAGCATCATTTCTGATGCGGTCCATGCGGGTGACTCCAGCCGTCCAGCGCAGCATCTTCGTCTCCATGACGCTGAGGCGCGTTTCAACCTCCTTGGTCGCAGGCCAACACTCAGCACCGTACATCGCTACTGGCCGGATGACTGTTCTGTAGATCTTTGACTTCAGGTGCTCTGGTATCTTCCTATCGCAGAGCACACCAGTCAGCGAACGCCACTTGGACCAAGCTGCACTCACGTGTGAGTTCACTTCAACCGTCAGACCGCCGTCAGACGCTATTGCTGATCCGAGGTACTTAAACACCGAAGTGCGTGCAAGCTCAGTACCGTTAATCTTAATGGAGCCGGACTCGTTTACGTCAGTCGTTAGGTACTCGGTCTTCTTGACGTTCAATTTGAGTCCGAACATTGCCAGGCGGTCGCACCAAGCTTGCACCTGCCGCTCGAGATCGTCTTTATCTTCGCAAGCGAGCATCACGTCATCAGCATAGAGCAATGTCCATGGGACAGGCTTCTGAAGATCTCGCGTAATGGCATCCATGACGACAACAAAGAGGAGTGGAGAAAGCGCAGAACCTTGGTGCACCCCAACAGAGATGGGAAACTTCATTGAGGTTCCAGCTGCAGCTTGCACTCTACTCTTTGGGCAAGAGTAGAGCATCCGCACCCACTCTATGAGTTCCTCAGGTACGTTGTGTTGTCGCAGGGCGTACCATATAACCTCACGCGGTACGCGGTCGAAGGCCTTCTCCAGGTCGAGAAAGGCGATATGCACCGGCTTCTGTTTCTCACGATGCTTCTCTACCAGGAGGCGGGCGGCGTGTATAGCATCAATGGTCCCACAACCAGACACAAAACCGCACTGGTTGTCGGAGAGCTTGACGATTTCACGAATTCGTCTGTCGAGGATTCGCTCGAAGATCTTCATGCTGTGCGAAAGCAAGCGAATCGGACGATAATTGGAGCAGTCTGCAGGACTGCCCTTCTTCTTCCAAATCGGAATCGTCGTACTGTTGTGCCAACACTCCAGTACTTTCTTCTCCTTTACTACCTGGTTGAAGAACTCAGCCAACCACTCAGCAGGATACCAGAGCTTCGACTTCCAAACATCGGCTGCCAGATCATCCGGTCCTGTCGCCTTGCATGGCTTCATCTTCTTTAGAGCCGCTTCCGTTTCCTCCACGTTGATCTTGTGTACGGGACCGTGAACAGAAGCCACAGAAGGGATGGCCGGGTGAGGAAATTCCATGGTGGAAACTTCCTCGAAGTAATCACGCCATCGCTTCAGCGCCTTTTTGCGGTCTGTCAGAAGATGGCCGCTCTCATCATTGATGCCAACAAACTTTTCAATGTCCTCGGTTTGGCGATGGTGGGTCTTAGCAAGTCGGTACAAATACCGCTCACCATCGCGTGACTCGAGCTTTTCGTTGACATCACTATAATGAGTGGCTTTCGCAACATCCACGGCTTTCTTTGCAGCCTTCTTCGCCTTCTGATACTTCTGCCAGTTGTCGGCCGTCTTATCGCTGAGAAAGACGTGATAGAGCGACTTCTTCTCTCTAACCTTTGCCTTCACATCGTCCGTCCACAGCCATGTCTGCTTATCGACCTTGCGTCGCCCAGGCTTCGTTATGCCGAGTTCCAACCTTGCAGCTTGGCGTATCGCGTCGGTTGCTTTCTTCCAAGTTTCGTCGACAGTCGTGACTGTCGGTAACCGTACGCGGGAAATCACAGCTGCTTC
This sequence comes from Heligmosomoides polygyrus polygyrus, assembly GCA_947396885.1. Classification (NCBI taxonomy): domain Eukaryota; kingdom Metazoa; phylum Nematoda; class Chromadorea; order Rhabditida; family Heligmosomidae; genus Heligmosomoides; species Heligmosomoides polygyrus. The sequence goes on along the minus strand of OX377203.1, from coordinate 71,517,881 downwards.
CTTCTCTTTCATTCGCCACCACTTGATTCTCGCAGCACCGCATCGCTCAACTTGCTGCATCCTCGGAGGGGTGATCTTAAAGGTGCAGACTAGCGGTCGATGCTGTGGGGCGACCGTCTCATACGGCACGATCTTCGCGTCTGTGACAATGCTTCGGTCGCGATCCTTGACAAGGACAAAGTCTATCTGAGACTTGGAGCTCCCACTATAGTATGAGATGAGGTGGGAGTCGCGTTTTCGGAAAACGGTGTTCACAATGGTGAGATTATGCGATTCCGCATACTCAAGAATGCGCTCACCATCGGCGTTACGAGACCCGTATCCGAAACCACCATGACAGCTGTACCCATCCTTCGCAGCTCCTACGTGCCCATTAAGGTCACCAGCGACTATGATGACATCTTTCGGCGGTACCTCTGCTGTCTTCTCATCAAGCAGGCTCCAAAACTCTTCCTTGGCTTGATCGGAGCAGCCACTCTGCGGAGCATACGCAGAGAAGAAGTGATAGAGTCGCTCCTTCGCGGCGACAACGATCTTCATCAACCGATCGTCATAGCGTTCGACGCTTACAATCGAGTCACGAAATCGTTCGGAGACGATTATTCCGACACCACTGGTGGTCCTGGGACTTCCACATAGAACGGCCTTGAAACCACGTCCTATGTCCCTTGACTTGCTGCAGGACCACCTCGTCTCCTGCACCGCACAGAAATCAACTCTTCTTCGCTCCAGTGCTTCAACCAACTCGCACGAGCGGCCCGTTAACGTACCCACATTCAGCGTTGCTACGCGGGTCCTGCCTACGTTACGGGACTTTCGGACTAGCTCAGTTGCCCCCCGATGCCGTCCTCGCATCAGGGACCCTCGCATACTTTCCACACTCGCCGGGCTCTGCGAGTGCGCGTCGGTTCCCGCGGACGCCGTAGCACAATCTCGAAAAACATGACTATTCATACACCGTGATGTGACATGGGTCTTCGTAGGCCGGCCCGTCACAAGGGCCTGTCGCCTGCATTCGAGTGTCCGTGCTTAGCTTAGCTCACAAAGCGAGCAGTTTCCAGTGGCACCACGTGGAGGAACGGACATCGCCACCATAAAAGAAATTCACTGTTGGGGAAAAAAGAACGGATTGGGGATGTGAAACCTAGTAATTCCTCCAGACTTGATGTTTTTGTAGATCAATAGTTTCACCTGGGACTTTCCGTCAATTAGACATAATTATCCATTCCCTGTGAAAGTGGTAGCACACTCCGAGAACACGCTGGCTGTCGCATTCAGAGGAAATTTTATGTTTGTTTTCAATCATTTCAATCCTCCAAACTCGGCTAATCAGTGGTAGGGTGGTCCGGCAACAACGAAACAATGACTTGCCCATCAACAGTCACCGTAACTGATTGTTTAGAAATATGAGTTCTGATCTCCCAATATCTTGAGGTAGAGTGCATGGCGCGTCCCAGTTCGGAGCCGACTGCACCGTCTCCTATCTAATTTAATTCCACTTCCTTAATTTAACCAGTCAGAGACAATTTTTCGCCAGTGAACCCTATATGAATGAAAATTTGCTACTGCTTATTAGAACAACCAAAATAAATAAATAAATAAATAAATTGAGGAGAATAATTTATCTTTCGTTTTATGAACTTTCTGGTCAACAGAATATTTTCTAAAGAAGCGCTACTGTCAATTACTCTGGCTTTGGATCCGAGCACTTGAATGTCCTTTGGGCGCAAATAGTGGAGACGTCCCTCGCTAATGAGTATCCCCTGGCGCTTTCGAAAAAATAGCGGTCAAAACTGGAGGAACGAAAAATGTTTTTGTGGCATTGGGTAGATCTCGTCGAGAGGATCATGAATATATGTGAGCTTTCTAAAAAGGATCAAGACCAGGACGGCTACAGCAAAAGAACTGGAAGAACGCGGAAAACGCGCCTACCGCGCCCTTTTTCCAATCCTTATGGTGGGTATTGTATGTTGTTATAGGATGTTTTGTTGCGATCAAAACTCTTGCGCCAGGCGGGACTCGAACCCGCATCTTCTGCTTTCCAGGCAGCGATGTTCGCCTTACACCACCGGCGCTGTTTGACCGCACGTAACATTCGCGATATCCTCCAGGTCTGTCAGCACCCACCCGTGATACGGGGATGGGCCGGCCGCTGATATCAGTATGGAACCGGTTAAGCTGAAGACCTTACTAGTAACAATGCTTTAACACATTGACACTTCCACAGATTAATGCTCATCTTCATCATAACATAACATAACGAAGCATGAATTCATAATATTGTTATGATAACCTTTTAGCTGTGACTAGAGCAATGAACGAAATCAAATTCAGGGTCTTATCTCACTATTTCTCACTATTTCAGCATGCAGTCTTCCCATATCTAGTTCCTGCGACTGATTTTTCGCTTGCTTTTTTGATGCTGTATTATTTTTTGATCGGTCGACCTAACCGAATTAACCACTTGAAGTTACTTACAGACCTGCATAAAAAAACTCACTCGGGTGAAGTCTAAAACTAGAGTAGCCACCTAGATCACTTTTTGACCAGGAAAGAGATTTCTCTCAACACTTTTAGAAATCTTTGGCATCATGAACGACGTGGTGACTGCACTATGATTATGATATCTGCATACTCAACATTAGGAGTTACATTGTTATCACCAAAACTGGTTCTCAGAATTCATCCTGGGATCTAAGATGATGACTGGATGACTGATTAGACATGGTGGATCCAAACTTCCACAGGATTATTCAATCTGTGCCAGCCTAGAAACCGTGCGCCCAAGGTGACACAGCTGAATAGTTCCTAGATGGTTCTCGAAGCAATAGTTGTGTCAAAATTCAATAAGTCGCCATAGTCAATCAAAATAACAGCTCATGGTAGATAGTAGTGATGTTTCATTGAAAATGGATCCATGTGGATGAATATCACACCTAACGAAATAAGAAATTGAAATTTGTGCCTTTGAACAGGAACAGTGATGTAATCTTGGAGCAGACAACCGCATGCCACAACCTTCACTGAACCCTTCGTATCATGGTACTGCGGTATATGCTTACAACGTCTTTTCAGCTATTTGTAATTAGTGGATGAAGAATTTTATGATCATTCAAATGTTGAGTGTATTTTTCAGCATACAATGCGTACATAGCCTTTGTGGCACACTAGTTTTTCGCTGCACCCACCGTCGCCATTTTTGAGGTTTTTGGTAGTCTAACCAATCTCAAGAATATTAATACTTAAGTTGTCAAACAGTACTCTCACAATTATTCGAAGGAGAACTATTTTTAATTGATGATCAGATTGTGTTCAATAGAAAACTAGTGTGGAAAGTGACCGTTTCCGTTTCCGCCTTCCGGCGCAAAAACAGACGGAACGCGGAACGGAACGGAAGATCCCAAAATGGGCGGAAACCGGAAATCGGAAAGCAGAAACGGAAATTCCGCAGATCCCTGGTTAAGAGCCGTTAAGAAGCCGTCAGAGCCGCACTGGCGGCTTCTTCACGTCATTAATTGAACCTACCACCTTTGTCATTGTATCCGCAATCCATAATTTAATCAATATCGGTTGAAAGCGATCGATACTTCAAAAACTACTTCAAATTCGTGTTCAGTGACATCGGTTGCCTTCAGGGAAGTTTCGGACCACTTGAATGGCATACATGAAGAATCGATATCTCGATCAGCATCGACTGATGGAGGTCAAACCATCAAAAACGAACTTAGATTCATGTTTATCGACCTCGATTACGCCAGGGCTAAAGTTGTTGATCGCCACCAATCGTGGAGTAACGCCAATACGGCCTTCTGCCACTCCAATTGTGACGGAAACACCCACCCACACACACACACACACACACACACACACACACACACACACACACACACACACACACACACACACACACACACACACACACACACACCACACACACACACACACACACACACACACACACACACACACACACTGAGAACCCTTTAATAGGTTCTTCTTTTCAGGTGCAGCTTCGACACTGAAGCGTACAATGAAAAGAGATCACTGAACAATATATGCTTTGAGAATGCAATAAAATTCTTTAAAGTTTTTAATGCTATTTTTCGACACTTCAAAATAAAAGTTTTCTGGTAGCAGTCTTCCAATGATCACTGTTAAACTTGTGTAGGTTTTTTAGCCCGTCGAAGACACGTTTTTTACCTGAAGGAGCGACGTCTGCATCTGAAATTGTGCTCTGAAATTGTAATACATAAAATTTTGAGTGTTACTTTCTGACGACGGAAAAAATTATTTTTTAGCCGAAGCAGACCACCCATACGAGTAGAATTCTGCCACGAAAAATTCCAAGCCTTTATCAATGCATAATGAAAAAATCACGATTTTCTGGATCGAACAGGTTGAATCTTTGGTCGACTTTGCACCAACCTCAATAGATCGAGCGTGAAAATTGAACGTTCATAAAAAAGTTCACAATTCGTTAAATTTTTCGAATTTTTAAAATTTAGTCTAGCTTTTCGAAAACTAAAAGAATCCAAGAAAGGGGTCTTCATGCGCGGCAGGAGGGTTTCAGCACGTATTTTCGCTAAATGGGCCAGAAATAGAACACTCCCGCCGCGCATGAATACTTCTTTTTTGGAAACTGACTTTCACATAACGAGAAAGCGCTTTTCTTCTAGTTTTTGAAAAGCTAGCGCAATTTTCAAAACTCGAAAAAGTTAAAAGAGTTACGATAATTTTTGCGAACGTTCGATTTTGTCGGTCCGATGAGGTTGGCGCAAAGTCGACCAGGGGCCGGATCCATCAACGACTTACGTAACTTTAGCGGAGAATTGTAAGGTTATCAAGCGATATGGTGAGCGATAAACCGCGTTAAAAGCTCAGACAACACAGAGGTCTATTCAACCTGCTCGATCCAGAAAATCATGATTTTTTCACTGTGCATTGATCAAGACTTAGAAGTTTTTGTGGCAAAGTTCTATCCGTATGGGTGGTTTGCTTCGGCTAAAAAATAATTTTTCCATGAAAAACGAGAATTTTGCATACTATCTATCCATCCTGACCATATCGTCGTCGCAGCTGCGTCATCGCTGCGGAGAAGCTTGTTTTTTGCTGTAATACACAGGGCTTGAATTTTTGTAGGCTTCATTTCATTTTTTGATGTTTTCTTAGGATGGGAGAACATTATTTCATTGGAATTCCATCGTCCATCATTCGTTTGCCGCTTCGTAATCGATTCCAAGAGCGTTTCAATTTTTTTAAGGGGATGCACTTAAATCGTCGTCAAAAAGTAACACTCGAAGTTTTATATATTACAATTTCAGAGCACAATTTCAAATGCACGAACGAGAGGTAGACACAATAAACAAACGAAAAACCCAAAAACTCAAACGAAAACAACAAAAAATAGAAAAATACTCATAGAGCAGCCAGACTCCGTCACGTCGATCGATAAATGATGCAACAGGCAGCTCCGGCCGCTTCATCCGCCGTCGGCGCGCGTGAGGCTGGTCCTGGCGGGACAGCCTTCATTTTATCCACGTCGGGGCTTACATTCTCCCATACTCCCGCCTCTCTTCACCTTCACCATCCTCTGAGCGCTATCACTGCCCATTCAGCCTCAGTTTTAGCTGATCCTAGATGAGAGGCTTTGCCGCGGAAACTTATTTTGGGCCTTTTGTCAGAGTTGCCTTTGAACAAATTTGTCTGAGAACAGTCTGCGTTCCATAACCTTACTCTTACCAGTTTATTCTTAAGCTGTATACTAGCCGTTATTGGATCAGTAGCAAACCTATCCCACTTTAGCTAAGTTAGATAGAATGAGGGTTTCCAGACGCATGAGAGCCTAGTCAACGAACTCAGCCTAGATGCAGGGAACAGCACACCACCCCAACTTAAAGTTCTGTGGAATTTGTCCTAGAGGTCCTCTGTCTTCACGAAAATTATTTTATTATTACAAACGAAGCATAGCAAGAAATGACAATAAAAACAATACATGAACCGAGCAAATGCAACAAATAATTAAAGTGTTTCTTTCTTTCGGATTTCTAACGTTTTTTCCTATAATTCATTGGATTTGAGTTTCTAAAGAAGATAGAAATTAGGGAGTGCACACAGTTTTATAGAACGTGATACTCACATCTGGCGGGACGAGACTTTTAGCCTTGAATGCGAAATTGGAAGCTGCGCACAACAGCTCTAAATGAAACTTCCGTATTAGGAAGTGTTAGGTGCAAGCACTAAATCGCTCGAATATGGTTATTTATAAGGGAACTCACAGAGCACGACCTTCTTATTAATGGACTCCATTCAAGCCTCGAGGAGCAAAGCTGTTTCAAAATCCGTGTACGATCAAGGTCATTAATTTGACCAAAATCTATGACCCGTTCATGCACCATGAAAGTCTTTTCGCACGTTGAATTAAGAGGATGTGAAAACTCACAGATTTGGATGAGCTAGAAAATGTTTTTTATCTTTTCGATGTCTTCGTGACTGAGGATGATGTCCAATCGTTATCGCTGCGTGACAAGGCCATTGTAGCATTTCTTGGACGAGAAATAAGATGGCGTACCTAGACGTCCCGATTACAGAATTGACAATGTCATCGTCGAGCAAATCCTTCAGTGATTGTCTCTTCCGGTGTGTGCTCGTAAATTGACAGCCATAGTACTAGAACTGTTGTATGACAGGATTTAGGTTTAGGTACAACGTCTTCTACCTTTCTTTTGGGACTAGACAAGGATTAGGAACAAATAATTTACCTACACAACTCATTTATTTGGACTACCTAAAAGAGCAATCATTTTTAAGAACCAAACACTATGACAGGAACAGCACACTAGTACTGGATGAGGGCTTCGAGCTTATCAGCTAGGTGGGCAACATTTGAGGTGGTAAGTCCATTCTTGACTTATCCAGCGGGGGATTCTTATAGGGAACTGGGGAACTCAAACAGTATTATTCTATCCCTGCGACGAACACATGCACTAGCGTCACCATTCTCATCGGGTCTCCACGACACAATTGCACGTCTAAGCGAGAGTATGGAAAGTGAACGCTGCTCTATGCGGATAGTGGCTTTGCTACTTTAATAAAGTAGACCCGACAAAAATCCATGATGATCATAAGGTGATCCGACAGGGGAGGATTTGTTCAAAATTGTGAGGCTGACATAATATGAGGAGAGTTACGGGGTGTGTGTGTGGTTCGCAGGCAGGTTGTTCCGAGCAAACAAAGGACGAGTTCTTGTCTCTGCTTGATGAGAAGACAGCGGAATACCGTCACAAGATACGGTTGTTGTGGAAGGTGATCTTAATGGTCACATCGGAGCAACGGAAGACGGCTACGGCTGTCATGGTGGTTCTGGATATGGGTCGCGCAACGCCGATGGTAAGCGTATACTTGAGTATGCAGACCTCACCATCATGAATACCAAATTTCAAAAGCGTGACTCCCACCTCATCTCGTTTTATAGTGGGAACGCTAAGGTAACAGATTGACTATATCCTTGCTAGGCACAACCAGGCCTTGTCACAAACGCTAAGACCGTGCTGAATGGGACGGTTGCCACGCAACACCGTTCACTGATCTGCTTGCTGAGGATCACAGCTTCGAGGTGTAAACATGTCGACCGATGCAGGTCGGCTAGTATCAAATGGTGGCGACTGAGAGAAGAAAGCGACAGTTATTTTTAGCACTCGGTTGCCGACGGTGATAGCTGTCGACGAAACATGGAAGGATGCTACCGACGCGACTCGAGCTGTACCGTCGAACTCCGTTCAACGAAGCATCGACGAGGCTGGGTCGACAAGCAGGCATGGTTGTGGCCTGATGACGTCAGAGAGAACGTCCGAGATAAAAAAACGGCTCTGTCACGTATTTATCTGTTGTAATAAAACAGTCCATAATTGGCGAAGTTATCGGAAAGCAAAGAAAGCGGCAAAGAAGGTAGTGGCCTCTGCTAAAGCCGCATACTACGCTGATGTCAGCAAAAAACTGGAAACGCGCGATGGTGAGCGTTATCTTGACCGACTCGCCAAAGCCAAAGCAAAGAGAACGGATATGTTCTGATGGATCGTAAGAGGGCTGTGAATCGATGGCACGACTACTTCGAGGAAATCTCGAATGTTGGATTTGCCCATCCTCCTGCTCTTCCTTATGCATCTCCTCTATATGGCCCCGTTCAGAGAATCACAGCGAAACCAGAGCAGCCCTCAGGAAGATGAAGTCAAGCAAGGCCACTGGTCCCGATGACCTGCCAGCCGACCTGTGGAAGTCGAAGCTCTGGTGCCCTGCTAACTGGTTGACAGAGTTCTTCAATCAGGTTTGCAGGAAAGAAAGCGCCAGAGAGCTGGCAGCAAAGTACGATCATCCCGGTTTGGACGAAAAAGGGCATTCCTGCGGACTGCCATAGTTACCGTCCAATTCGCCTTTCGCACACCAAAAAAGGTTTAAGCGAATTATTGACGGACGTCGCCGTCTTCTGCTGGAAAAGCACCACGAGAAACAGAAACCGGCGCATTTTGCTTCCTGGACACCGCGTTCCGCGAGGTGTTATATGGTACGTTTTGCGGCAACATGGTGTCCCTGAAGAAGTTATTAAGCGGTACGCATTCTGCTCAAGGAGTCGAGCGAGAGCTCAAGCGAGCACCTCGATGAAATCTTTCAGATAGCGCATCTCCGTTGTTCTTCGTGGTCGTAATCATGCGATTTCACGAGATCCCCAAATGGCAACACCTTGGACGCTGCTGTATGCTGACGAAGTCATGCATGTGAGGAGAACGAGCGGCAGGCACAGGCGTTGTATTATCGCGTGACATTGTCCGGACTTATGTAAAGGAATAGCGGAATAGCGTAGTATAAGATGTGTTATCTCGTGTTTGCGCAGCAGCTGGCGGGCTGCCTAAGTGCAACAACAACCGCGCAGTACCAGCCACCCGTCCGGACCACCAGTGTAGGCGCCCGCAAACACAGGGGGGTATAAAACCGCCCCCCGAGAGATAGGAGGTTGTTCGGGGTTGTCTGTGGACGTTATGTAGCTGCTATATCTTTATCCATATACATCGTTGTTTATGTTATAAACCTATTATTATTACTGTGTTCTGTCCTGTATTAATAAACCGAAGGAGAGAGGGGGATAATATTAGTGATAACCGCGCGGCCTCGGGTCCGCTACACTCTAGAATAAATCCTAGGGCCCGCGGATATTATATGGAGGTCCCGGAACTCCATTGCTTAAAATTTTCTTATTTTTCTCCTTTGCTAGTCATTAGTAGGAAAATTGATCACTTTTCAAGCATGACAGCTTAGACATCTACTTTTTATCAAAGATTATAAAACTCTTTTATTTACAGCTTAGGATTTACTTTTATTGACAGACCATTGATCTCCTCCTCGCATCTGTGCTCTCTCCAGTCTTCATTTTGATATGTCCTGCCGCCAAAGTCTACTTTTTCGATTCTAATTTCTCTCTTAAAAGGATCTAGTGCGCATTATCGTCACACCCTGCTCTCCTCTCCGTTCGCGAGGTCATTGAATACATTGATAGCGCGATATTACTAGTGTGACGAGTGCTAAAACCCTATAAGAAGACAATTTTATTAGAGCAGGCACTTTTGCAAAACCTGGCCAGGTCACCACTACCCCCCTCGCGACAATAATGGTAGATGGAATCATCACATTTGGGGTAGCATTCTAAAATACAAGCGCAACGAAAAATATTAAAAATTAAGGCGATGTAAACTTATAAATACACAGTGCGAATCAGGAATAATTTGGAATCTATAGAGAAAAATCACCACTCCAATTCAATATTATTATTACAGTTCTCTCTCTCCCTCGTTCTCAAATTCGTCTATACGCCATCCGGGCGATTCCGTGCGCCTCGCGTAATAAAATTTAGAGATATAGAAAACTCAAGCAGCCTCCACGACCAGCAGCAACACGACACCGCCGAACCTATTCCTAAGTGCAGCAGTCATCTTCACGTGACGTTCACTTTGGACTTAATTGAATTTTTTCCTTTTCTCTCCAATTTCATCCGTCTTTCATAGCGAATAAAAGTAACATAACGCAATTCCTATAATTTTTCAACTAAATCACTGCTAAATTCAAACTGCAGGCAACTGCAGATTTCTTACCTCCTGCTCTCGATCGAGTAGGACCGGCACCTTCAAACCGACCCCTGGAACCCATTCAACCCCGCACGGGCCTTCGATCAGACCACGTAATTAGCCCAAGGCCACCCTCTCCAAAACGTTCTAAGTGGTCCAAATTTTTTGCCTCCAAATTTCAGCGTAAAACTTCACCTCCTCCTTTGGAACAACCTCCTCTTCCTAATTTTAATACCAATTCTATATAGGATACTTCTAGTATCAAGGAGGACATCGATATCGCAAGCGAAATCGATAGCTGGTCCGATCAAGAATCCACAATCTCATTCCAAATCGAAACTCCACCACTTCTTGAACTCCCTTTAGTCCCTAACAATAATCAACAAATACAAATGGCAGCTTTCGCACCAGTAGCACAAAACCCTCTCTATTTCTCTTGTAAATTAATCGATGGACGCATCGAAAAATTTTCGGGGGAAGGCGACAGAACATTCCAGGAATTCCTGGAGGAATATGTGTTACTCGTAGAAAGCCTTGATATTCCTCACGAACATGCCAAGACTCTTCTTCCCCTATATCTTATAGGTGGCGCGAAAGCCAAATATCAAAACATCCCAGCCGAAGAAAAACTCAGCTGGGACACACTTGCGCTAGCCTTAGCCCGGGTTTTCAAATCGCAGGCTATGATGCGGAGCCTGCGTGACGAACATCACCTCCGGCAAGGCAAGGAATCGATTGCAGAGTTCGCAAGAAAAGTAAGCGCCAAAACGCGCTCTGCCTTCCAAGGAGAAAATAATGGCATCCCAGAGCAACTAGCGATCGATTTTTTTGTAAAAGGATTGCACTCCGAAATCCGCCGGGCAGTCAGAAGACTCCCCGACAACGACAACTTCGATCTTGTCGTCGCCAACGCCGAAAAAGAACAACGGCTACAGCAACAAGAGCGCCAGGAGGACCAGGATGTGTTAGAAAGACTCAATTCATTAGCGATCAACGAAAAAATGGACAAAATACAAGCACAGGTAAATCACTTGCGCGCACCACACAATAATGCAAATTATAACAGGCCACCTAATAATTTTAACGCACGCCAACAACCCCAACGCGCATGGTGGAATCCCCGAAACTTCCGGAATCCTTTCAGGCGTAACCAAAACCAAACCTTCCAACCTCCTCCCTTTCCGCAAAACGACGGAAACCGCTTCAGCTATAGGCCTAGAGGAAATCGCGGTCAACACCAAAATATTCCCTATAACCAACCTCAAAATTTTAAATATAATAATCAACCTAACCGACAATATCCTCAAAACAATCAACAAAACCAATACAACGCGCCACGAGGTCGCCAAAACAATGCACGTTTCCCATCAATGAGAAACAACCCCAATATTTTTTGCCTTTTTGTAATTTTATCTATATGGACATTCCCTTGCATAACTGCAGACTACCAAATTTGTGGAAGTAACCCATACTCCACCATCCTCACGCTACCACCTTCCATCCAATGCTCGGTATCGCCTCACGACTCGATGATCCACACGACCGTCACTCTGTATGCAGATAAAAACCAGCTACTTCAAATCGACGCTCACAAATGCTATCGCGACTTAATAAATGTCGCTGCGTTCAACATACTCCATATCCGCACGACATACCGCGTGATCGGACGACGAACGAACGACTTAGCATTTCTGCAGCAGAATGTGACGAGGCCGTCGCTAATAACGCGCTTCACGGTCACCCATTGACTGAGATTCTACCCGGACTATTTGCAACAACAGAAATCGAACAGGAAAACATCAGTCTATCACTCATCGGCACGACAATTTTCAATAGAACGATATACTCATTCGAAAAGAATGTCATCGCTGCAATCGACGATCACACCATCATCAGTCCACTAGGAAATCTGGATAATTGTACCTTATCTACAGGATCATGCCTCTTGAACAATGCCATCGTGACATGGAAACCAGAAACCAAAGCACCATCTTGTCGTCTTGAAGCTATGAGCACATTTGACGCACTTGTCACGCTGCGCTTCGTCCTCATACCAGACCAAGACTTGGCCTTTGAATTCGACCAAGATTACCTGAAAACATTCAAAACATTACAATTTTGTGAAATAAACCAAGGATACTTATCAACATCACAACATATCTTAGCATTTCCCGACGTCCCAAGCGCTATGATGATCCAAGACTACATCATCCATCATGGAGACCGTCGACGACGAGACGTTCGCAATATAACTCGGCCCGACAACAGGCAATCTGAATACGATCTTATATCAGAACAACCGATTTGGCTATCCAAATATTCGGAACAAAGGCGACACCAAACTTCGAAACCAATCCTGTAACGGACTCTCGTCTACTTCAAGCGATTAAAACATGGAATGTTACTCACCAAATCTTCAGCCGCAGCCGCCTGTATAAAACCGAGAATCAACGGATACCAGCCCTCCGAAGCATACGATACGCCGAGTATCGTGTTCGCCAACTGCAACAATTTACTTCAATTGAGAAAACTCGACCTCTTACTTACGCTGAACAAATGATACAACGCGATCTCAGCACAGGACTGACCGACATTTTCGATAACTACCTCAACGCAGAATTCGGACAACTTCTACTAAGAGAACTAGGAGACACAGACTATCCTACCCCACCTACGTTCTCAGTTTTATCGTTACCTAATATCACCTCCTCAACTCTTCCGACTCTACTGCCAACCACTTCAACCGTGATGACGCCTGCCACCTCTCCTGTGGGAACTCAACTACATCAAACTATGGAAATTGACGCTGCATTAAGAGGGAGATTCAACAACATTTGCCTACGACAGTATCTGGAAAATCAAAAATTGCACGTTCTCAGCACAATAGACCCTACCTGGTCAGCTAGATTTTTCTTAAATAGAACCGATGTTACGGCAACCATTCATAATAATACACTTGTCGTAACAGCATGCAAAAAGCATGTCATTTCGAAGGTCTATGAAGATCACGAAGTTGACCACATTTGTTACGAATTAACACCGGTACAAATCGACAATACGACATGGTTCGTTGTACCAGGATCGAACGATCTAGTTAATTATTCCCCCGTAACAAAATGCCCATTCGTGCATCATCGTACAACGCAGTTCACTCAGCGTCTTCTACCACCCAACCTCATCAAACACAAAAGCGCTAAGCCATTTGTGTTCAACGCACCTTCTCTTTACGACCAACATACGCAGAACTTTGCACATGCTACCCGCTTTCAACTGCACGCTATCAAGCAACTTACCGACCAATTGAAAAACAAATCCTACAAAAGAGGAATTATGGAACGCGCATTTAATGAACTTGATAACGCTGGCACATCAATTACGGACTCTGTACGCTCCGTTTACCAAGCTACAACGAACAAGCTTGCAGAAAACGTGGAACGCATAACATGGTCCTTCACTTCTCTCGCTCTCTGGATAACCTTACCACCCATGATCATTGCCATACTAATCTGGACTTGTTACTGCGCAATCAAAATGTATTGCCTTCAACGAACTACCACAGCAACCGCTGACACTCTCGTAAACTTGGCACACACTCTTGCTCCACAGATGCGCCACTCCCATAGACAAATCAATTCACTGCAACAAACCCACAAATCTTCCGTTCTTCTGAACCGTTGTGGGTCGCCAAGATTTATGCACTTCACAGCGTTAATAACCTATCGCACAACTCCCTACCATACATCAATATTAACATCAATCGCTCTCCAGTAACCGCTCTACTGGATAGTGGTGCCTCTATCTCGTACATGAAGGCATCTATAGCACGCAAATTTCGTCATTTCTCTCACAGCATCACCGATATAGAAACGCAGGCACAAACAGCTAACGGAACTGCAGTTACCTTACTAGGTACTATGATCCTACCCATACAAATAGGCAAATATCCACTACTACATCACTGCACGTTTCCGATGATAACGAATGCCCTGCGCCTATGTTATTAGGAACCGACTTCATTAGAAGTCTCAACCAAAATGGCATAAAAGTGTCACTCGACATGCATAACCAAACCGTCACCATAGGAACAGACACTCACCACACAGTTAGCGTAAACCATATTAGGCAAATCCTACCAACTCCAATTTTTCATAAAGTTCGCATAATTAATTCACTACGCCTAGAAAAACGCACTAAGAACTACGTTGAAGCGCATGTAGATAACTTTTCCCCAAGTCACAATTCCACGTTCTTGATCGAGGACAATCGACGTCCTTCCGACTCTCTTTACGTGGTCGCAGGCGCGCTCGTTACACCTAAGCAAAACGGCAACTGTTTTATCCTTATAACTAATCCATCCAATACAGCTATTCAGTTGTATAAAAACATGAATATTGCCAATGCGCACCTCATCAATTACCCTAACATGCAAATTGCGAACATACAATCTAGCAACATCCCCTATACTTCACCTGAAGTCAACTGGGAAAGCGCGCTACCAAAACTTCGCACCACACCACAAGCCAGTTTCGATGTCACATCGCAAATTAACTTCAGCAAATCCATCCTCGATAATCAACAACTAGCCAAATTGAAAATGATTCTACACAACCACTCAAACGCTTTCGTTGGACCAGACTGCCATCTAGGTCAATATAACGGCCCTATCCGGCATCGCGTAGACCTTATACCTAATCATACCATCCCTACTCGCAAGGTATACCGGGTCCCACCAGAAAAGCGCCAAGAAATTGAAAAGCAAATAGCACAAATGATGGAAGATGAAATCATACGTGAATCATCTTCACCATTTTGCGCACCCATTGTATTGGTAAAGAAAAAGGACACTACTAGCTGGCGTTTCACAATTGATTTCCGTGGTCTTAATGCGATTACTAAGCCCCAACAGTCCATACTTCCAAATATTCAGGACATCTTAGATCTGTGCGCGAACAAATGCTTCTATACATCGCTCGACTTCCAACAAGGTTTCCATCAAATACCCTTAGAACCCGACCACTGCGAGCGAACAGCATTTGCATGCTTTTTAGGCGCATTTGAATACATCCGCATGCCCATGGGACTCAAAGGTGCTCCCGCAACCTTCCAACGCATTATGGACAACTTTAAGAAACACCTGCGAGCCCAAGTTTTCATATACATCGACGATCTCATAATTACATCCGAGACACCAGACCAGCACCTCGCCGACATCGACGAAGTGCTTGGAAAAATTGAAAACATAGGAATGAAATTGAAAGCGTCAAAGTGCGAATTCGCACGCAATGAAATCAACTTCCTGGGATTCGTCCTCAATCAGGAAGGAATCCAACCTAACCCAGACAAAACAAAAGCCATCGACAAGTATCCGACCCCAACTAACGTAACCGAAGTTAAAGCTTTTATAGGGATGTGCTCGTTCTTCCGCAGGTTCGTCCACGGGTTTGCTCAAATTGCAGCCCCACTTTTCGCCTTAACAAAAAAGGACACAACCTTCCAATGGACATCCGAATGCGAAAAAGCAATGCAATCCCTCAAACAAGCCTTAACCACAGCACCGATACTCGTCGCACCCAAATTAGGATACCCCTTCATAATTGAAACTGACAGCTCAGCATTAGGCATGGCTGGCGTGCTAAAATAGGAACAAAACGGACGCACGCACGTTATTGCATATGCTAGTCGCGCACTGAATAAACACGAAGCCAATTATCCCGCTATAGAATTGGAAGCACTAGGACTAGTGTTTTCAGTTCAGAAATTCCGACCTTATATAGACGGCGCTCAAACCACAGTAATTACAGATCATGCACCGTTGAAGGCTCTTCTTCATCGAAGAGACCTCACCGGTCGCTTAGCAAAGTACCAAATCGCACTCCAAGAAGTTGACATCACTATCAATTACCGCCCCGGAAAGCAAAACGTAGTTTGCGATGCTCTCTCAAGACATCCACCTATAAATGGTATAACTATGTTAATCAACACCATAACACCTCAGTTGTTCACCCTAAGTAAAGTACGCGAAGAACAACAAAATTGCCCTCGCACGTCTTTTATAATACAAAGCATCACGAACAATCCCAATAACCCAGCATTCCTCAACTACTTTCTTAATGATAAAGTATTATACTTCGTCCCTTACAAAATCAACCAAGACCCTGTTATCGTCCTACCAGACGACTCCAAACTCAAGCTTCTCCTAATCAAACATGTCCACTCCTCCCAACTTGACATGGCCCATCTCGGCGTCAAGAAAACACTTAGTGCTGTATCACAGATAGCCGTTTGGAACAAAATGTCGCAAGACGTAACATCTATAGTGACAAAATGTTCCCAATGTCAGAAAAGGAAAGACCCCCATGCATACCGTATCAACGAGCCGCTAGGTAACTTCCCCATACCGGCACGACCTTGGGAAAGAGTTCATTCTGACATCATTGGCCCTCTACCACAAACACTCAACGATAACAAATTTATTCTTGTATTCGTTGACGCATTTTCGAAATTTGTTATAGCAGAACCTATACCAGACCAAAAGGCTTTAACCACTGTAACAACGTTTCTCAATCGTGTAGTGTCACGCTTTGGTCCACCCGCACTCTTAGTCACAGACCAAGGCTCGAACTTTATGAGCGAGACCTTCCGTGACACCTTAAAAAATCTCAAAATATCTCATAGCACAAGCACACCCTATCATCACTAAAGTAACGGTCAAGTAGAACGCGCCAACCGAACCATCCAAGAACTCATCTCAATGGCTCTGGCTACACGTAAAGATGAATGGGACAACATCCTATTCTTAGCCATTCACGCTTACAACTGCGCCGAAAACTCCTCCACCAAACATTCCCCGCATAGCATAATCCACGGTTTCGAACCCTCCAACATATTTCGCGCCTCGCTAGAATTACCAGTAAGAAAATTTGCCGACGAGACCGATTACGCTAACCAACTCACCCCTATCTTGCGCTGCATTTGGAACGCAACTCAGGCTAATCTACAAACCGCTCAAGAAACTCAGAAACACCACTATGATTTGCGAAAACGCACAAACCCTTCCAGCTTCCAAATAGGACAACAAGTGTTAATAAGAAAGGACGTGGGAAATAAACTCGTACCTCGGTTTGAAGGCCCCTTTCCAATCATCTCCATCGATCGTCCCAATATAACAATTCTAGATGGTCGTCGTGAACGAACCATACACGCTGATAGACTAAAACTGTATAATCCTGCAAATGATTAAGAAATGACACCGTACAAAACCTTAAAGCATCAGGAATACACCATTTTTTAGTCATTTCACAACACTAAGAAAGGAATCACTTTATTAAAGCGTGTACACCACGTCATTATAACAACTCACAGAAAAAACAAAAAAACAAAGAGAACACCCTATATATATGGTAACACGTAATTATTATTCACAGGTAAACAGTATTAAATACCGGACATACAAGATATAACCGAAATAAGATGAAATAACCGAAATAAATCACATGAATATACAATGTACATAATACAACTTCTTACAGAGAATAGAAACGCTCCAGGCCCGCAGGCGCTGCGCAGTCCCCAAGCGACAGCGACACGGACCTCACGGAGTCCGACAAGCTCTCGGGCGGTGCCGTCGGCTGCGTCAACTCTGAAGAAGCATAGTATAGTTATTATTTTAATCATATTATACAGTTAAATAATTTTTTCAACAATTTTATTACGATTTTTTTCGATACTTACCCGTGCGCCTTCTAAGAATCCTCTTCACCAGTATCCATCCAAGAAGAGCGCACGTCACCACCAATATAAGACCTAAAACACAACCTATAAACTTTTGTTCGCTCTCACCCAATATTATTGTAACGGATACGGTAATTTTTCTCTCCAAAAACTATCCACAACACGTTTCCTACAGAAACGGGAGATGGTACAATGAGCGGGGGACATCTTTCGCCATCACAAGTTCCTCCTATGCGACCATCAACGAATAACAAGTTGGAACAAACTCAACTTCATAGCAAACTCATTGCACCTATCGACGCAGAAAGAGCGGTCGATCGAATAGATAGTCGAATGCGTCATGACTCTTAGACTAAAACACTATATTTCGCAAAGGAAGACGCACAAAACGACAAGCAATAGGGAAAATACAAAGAAACAACGACCACCAAGCGCAAACAAACGAATAACAAATGCAACTGCGTCTCACCGACGCCGTGCCGTAATTCAAATCACCCCTGCGAATCTAAGTACCCGCTGCGCACATTCGCATTAGAGCTCACTTACTGCAACGAGGCACCAAAAGCAACGGCAGCTAGAATTGACAGCGATCAATACATCCGGCTAGTACCACTACGGTACAAATACATCTCTAAAAGTGCGATGTCATGTTAACATCACATAACAACCGTTTATGGAAGTTATACTCACTAATTACACATCAGGTTATTCATAACATATAGCACTGAGCATGAAACCGAGCGACAACGTCGTTCCCTTATCATCAAGCAAAGGAAACTCCTCCTGCCTCATAATTACATCAAATAGGCTTTGAGACAAGAAATGCAAAACCCTGAATCGCGAACCAACCAAACCAGAAAACAGCCGTTGAACAAACCAGTCGTTGTTCAATGTACCAACATTATCCCCTGCCTTGGTTGTTCCAGGATCCCTACACCAAGGGGAAGAACGACGGAAAAAAACACCCGAAACTGGTTAGCTGTTTTCTTGGATCAGGACGTTGACTAGCGACAAAGAGGGCCGTGTTCCTCACCTCAACCTATATCAGCTCTTTCCAACAGGAGAAGTCTCTTTTGCACAGAATTCCCATGTTTCCTGCTCAGACTATAGCTAGTTTCGCCGATGCGTAAGATAAATGAGAATGCTCCATTAAACAAATCATTTAATTCATCAATGACAACGCATCATAGAAACGTATTCACTTTCCAAATTAATCGCGGTCAAATCTACTCAAGTGCTTTTGGAACGTTGTCGAATATGCGCTCAAGCACCTGAAAACGCGCTCATCCCTAATCAACTACCTGCCTCAATACTACCGTCAATATATTTCTTTTCCCACCAACAATCCTAAAGAAATATAAATTTACCGCAAATCTTTTACCCATTCCTCCACTTGATACAAACATTTACTCTAATTCAATGCTTCCAGCCAGTCCTTACTCTCAGCCATGACACATCGACAACGGAGGACAACGCTGATCTCCAACACCGACAACAACGCCAAATCCATCTACGCTTTCCCCTTTTCATCTACTACCCCTACTCACCATCCAGCTTTTAGTCCCGGGGACCGGGACTTTTTCGAACGGGTGGATGTAAAGGAATAGCGGAATAGCGTAGTATAAGATGTGTTATCTCGTGTTTGCGCAGCAGCTGGCGGACTGCCTAAGTGCAACAACAACCGCGCCGTACCAGCCACCCGTCCGGACCACCAGTGTAGGCGCCCGCAAACACAGGGGGGTATAAAACCGCCCCCCGAGAGATAGGAGGTTGTTCGGGGTTGTCTGTGGACGTTATGTAGCTGCTATATCTTTATCCATATACATCGTTGTTTATGTTATAAACCTATTATTATTACTGTGTTCTGTCCTGTATTAATAAACCGAAGGAGAGAGGGGGATAATATTAGTGATAACCGCGCGGCCTCGGGTCCGCTACACTCTAGAATAAATCCTAGGGCCAGCGGATATTATACTTAAGCTAAACGGCAAAGAGACTAAGTGCTTGACGACGGATGTGAACGAGCAGGGATCTATTAAGATCAATGGCACTGAGCTTTCACGAGTTACATCTTCCAATTATCTTGGATCAACAGTCACGTCCGATGGCTGCCTAAAGTTGGAGGTGAATGCGCGTATGAGTGCAGCCTGGTCCAAATAGCGGTCGTTAACTGGGGTGCTTTGAAACGAGACAACACCTGAGCACCTTAAATCGGAGGTTTATAGAACAATCGTCCGCCCAGTAGCGAATTACAGTGCTGAGGGCTGGTATGGGGCGAAGAAAATTGAAAGCCGCTTCAGTATAATGCAAACAAAAAATGGTACGAAAATGCTACGGTGGACGGCTGGAGTTACGCATTTGGACCGCGTTGGCAACGACATCATACGACAGAGGTTCGGTGTCGCCCCGATAGCCGAAAAGTTGCGCGAAGCTCGTCTTGGATGGTAGGTCATGTCCTTAAACGACGACACACTCCGTAAGATTTGCCTGAACATTGAGGTTGCGGTCCCTGGAAAGCGGCCCAGGGGACACCCGAAGCAACGTTATCTAGATACGTTGCATGACTTTTTTACGATAACATCTGGACAAAAACCTTCCGTGGAGAAAGCCACTCCACTACAAGAAATTAGTATAGTGCATGAACTTTTCCAACGTTCCAGTACTATACAAGTCCTTTTTTCCACTTCACCGACTTCCACTACAACAACGTTTACCGTAACACATTTTCATTATGAGATATGCTTAGCAACGACAGAAAAGTTATAATTTTTATTTATTATTTATTATTTATTATATTTCGACAGAAGAGTTATATCACACTTATTTCGACAGAAGAGTTTGCCTATCCGCCCATCCCTTGCGTCCCTCCTACGCACGGTCCTGTGCAGAAAATCACTGTGGAGGAGACGGAAGCGGCTTTGAAGAAGATGAAGCCAGGCAAAGCAACGGGCCCCGATGATATAGCGGCCGACCTATGGAAGTTGAGGTGCTGGAGTCCTGCTGAGTGGCTAACGAAGTTTTTCAACCAGGTTGTTACGGAAAAGAAGGTACCTGGTAGTTGGCAGGAAAGCACGACGATCCCGATATGGAAGAAGAAGGGCAGTCCTGCGGACTGCACGAATTACCGTACAATTCGCTTGCTCTCGCACAGCATGAAAATCTTCGAGCGAATTGTAGACGGACGTATTCGCGATATCGTCCAACTTTCCACCAATCGATGTGGCTTCGTAGCGGGCAGTGGTACCATCGATGCCATAAATGCTGCTCATTTTCTGGTAGAGAGACATCGCGAAAAGCAGAAACTGCTGCACATAGCTTTTCTCGACTTAGAGAAAGCATTTGATCGTGTTCCGCGTGAGGTTATATGGTACGCCTTACGACAACACGATGTTCCCGAAGAGCTTATTGAGTGGGTGCGCATACTTTACTCTGGTCCAAAGAGTAGTGAGCGAGCGCGAGCCGGCACATCGGCGGAGTTTCCTATCTCCGTTGGTGTTCACCAGGGCTCTGCGCTTTCCCCGCTCCTATTCATTGTCGTAATGGATGCCATTTCGAGAGACCTTCAGAAGCCTGCCCCCTGGACGCTCCTGTATGCAGATGACGTAATGCTCGCAAGCGAAGAGAAGAGCGAACTCGAGCGACAAGCGCAAGCTTGGTACGACCGCATGGCGATGTTCGGGTTCAAGCTAAACGTCAAAAAATCTGAGTACTTGACGACATACGTAAACGAAGCCGGGTCCATTGAGATCAATGGCACTGCGCTAGTACTAACGACAAACTTCAAGTACCTTGGATCTGCAATTGCGTCTGACGGTAGTCTGACGTTCGAGGTGAACTCGCGCGTGAGCGCAGCGTGGTCCAAATGGCGCTCGATGACAGGCGTTTTATGCGACAGGAAGATACCGGAACGCCTTAAATCGAAGATCTATAGAACCATCGTCCGACCAGTAGCGATGTATGGAGCTGAGTGCTGGCCTGCAAGCAAGGAGGCTGAGACTCGACTCGCCTCAGCGTAATGGAAACGAAAATGCTGGACGGCTGGTGTTACGCGTCTGGACCGTATTCGCAACGATGAAATACGCCAGAGGTTTGGTGTCGCTCCAATTGCTGACAAGTTACGTGAAGCTCGCCTTCGGTGGTATGGCCACGTTCTTCGAGCTAGTGGCGACACTGTTAGGAAGATTGGCCTTAACATAGATGTGCCTGGAAAACGGCCTAAAGGGCGGCCGAAGCAGCGATGGCTTGATACGTTGCATGTGGACCTAAAGGTTGCTGGTATCCATCCCGATCAAGCATTTGATCGCGTAAAGTGGCGTCACCACACCAGAATAGCGGACCCCGCCTCGAAGCGGGACAAACGCTGAAGGAGGAGAAGAAGGAGAAGAAGAAGATATGCTTACAAACATTCTACCTTCATGTACCCTTATGGTCATGGTTAAGAGAAAGAGAATAGGCAGATTGCGCATGGACTCGCGGCTAAATGGCCAAGGATAGCCAAGGGCGTTAGTTGATGTCGGATTATAGTTTGTTGCCGGAAGTCGGATTTGCATGTGATGATAACGTTTACATGCTCTGCGTTTTTAGCGATAATGATGCAGACGAGGTCAAACATGTCTAATTTTGGCACTGCGACGAAACATGCTATAAAGGATCGAAATTAAATTGCACCTAGGTGCAATCCTAGTTGGTGGTGACCGCTCTTAAACGATTTTATAAGAAACAAGTGCTCCGTCACGCCTATCGGCGTGCCTCGCACTTGCGCGCTTCGCGCGATGTTGCAGTATCTCTAAGCTAAGGACAATGACATCAAGCTAGCTGGTCTACTTGTACAGGTTTTTCCCTACCTAGGAGTAGAAAAGGCTCTCAGTACGTGCAGTATATAGTAAGATAGGGCGATCTATTGGTTCCACGCTACTGGTTCTCCTTAGTGAAACGTTCCCCCATTACTGGTACTGGTTCCCCTCAATGATCCCCCTTAGCTGACGACGTCTTCGGCACGTCTTCTGAATCCCCAGGCATATTGGACGATGCCTTCGACACGTCCACCTGAATCCCCAAACACGTTGAGCGACGTCTTTGAAACGTCATGCGACGTACTGCGCACGTCTTCTGAATCCCCTGGCACGAAGAAGACGCTCGGGTATTTTCTGCTTTTTGCTCCCCATAATTTGATCAGTATCAATTGACGGCGATCGAAGTTCTGAAAACGAACTTTGACCTCGCCAACACTCCCAAAAACTTCGCCCACACTTCCCCTAGGAGGGGGGGGGGTGGATTAATTAGCGTGCTGATCACGAATCTAACATCCTTCTTTAAAATTTCAGACGATTATGGTAGGGTACGGTAGGTAACGGTGACAAAGGCTGTCGATGTCATCATCACCGATTCTCCCCAGTGCTAAGGGGGCTATTTGGGGTGATAAACACGAATCCTGCAGCAATTTCTCGTATTACGCTGCAGCACGGTAGCTACTGATCAGGATCGCCATAGCATATTGGACGACAAACTCCTCGAGATAGAAACAGAATCCGTCGAAGACGCCAGGAGACGCGAGCCTAACATCAGAAACGATCAAAAACAAAAGAAGACACTCACGCTCGAACTTCTAACCATTTCACTCGGATTTTCTCAACAGTTTGATTTCTTCGGAGCGATTTCGCTGATAAAATGACTCAGCCTCTGACTGAAACGAATCATCGAGCCGTTGTCTCACCCCCCCCCCCCCTTCATCAGCGATATCACGATGCCTCCTTCCGCTGTTCACCGGATCGCAGCGTAATCAATGAGGCTAATCAAAAGCGAAACACCCAAAAAGCAACTCAAACTCCTCGAAATAGAAAATGAATCCGTCGAAGACGTCAGAAGACGCGAGCCGAACATCAGAAACGATCAAAAACAACAGAAGACACTCACGCTCGAACTTCTAACCATTTCACCCGTACTTTTTCAACAGTTTGATTTCTTCGGAGCGATTTCGTTGATAAAATGACTCAGCCTCTGACTGAAACGAATCATCGAGCCGTTGTCTCACCCCCACCCCTTCATCAGCGATATCAGGATGCCTCCTTCAACTGTTCAACGGATCGCAGCGTAATCAATGAGGCTAATCAAAAGCGAAACACCCAAAAAGCAAGTCAAACTCCTCGAAATAGAAAATGAATCCGTCGAAGACGTCAGAGAGCGCCACCGCGCTTTGATTAGGAGAAAATGAATCCGTCGGCAAAGTCAGAGAGCGCCACTGCGCTTCGATTAGGTCCCGCCTAGATTCAAAACACCCGCGTAGTTTTAAATTCAAAACGTCAAGTCAATAATTCTTGAGAAAAAGCACTGAAGGGAAGTAGAGTGCAGTGTCTGCACCCTCCTGCTTAGAGATCGCTCACTCCAGAGGTAGAGTAGAGCTACGAAAAAAAACTTCGCCCACACTTCGCCTAGGGGGGGGGTGGTTAATTAGCGTGCTGATCACGAATCTAACATCCTTCTTTGAAATTTCAGCCGATTATGGTAGGGTACGGTAGGTAACAGTGACTAAGGCGGTCGATGTCATCGTCACCGATTTTCCCCTCACACTTCCCTCGCACTCCTCCAACACCGGATAGAGGCGTATCGTTACTGGACCCCTCCTGGACAGACAGGACAAACACGTCGCCCTGGACTGACACGGCATCCCGTACAGACTGACAGAAGTTACACTCCCCTTAGCGGCTTATTATATAGAAGGAAGAAGGATGATGATGACCTCCACCACCTACACGCCTTAAATTTCACACCGCTTGAATGGCATCCACAAAAGATCGATAATATCGACAGATATCGATTGATCAACTTCAGATTCGTGTTCAGCGACCTCGATTACCCCCAAGGCTAAAGTTTCGGACCGCTTGGACGAAATACACGAAAAATCGATATTATCGATCGATATCGATTGATCAACTTCAGATTCGTGTTCAGCGACCTCGATTACCCCCAAGGCTAAAGTTTCGGACCGCTTGGACGAAATACACGAAAAATCGATATTATCGATCGATATCGATTGATCAACTTCAGATTCGTGTTCAGCGACCACGATTACCCCCAAGGCTAAAGTTCCGGACCGCTTGAACGAAATACACGAAAAATCGATATTATCGATCGATATCGATTGATCAACTTCAGATTCGTGTTCAGCGGCCCCGATTACCCCCAAGGCTAAAGTTTCGGACCGCTTGAACAAAATACACGAAAAATCGATATTATCGATCGATATCGATTGATCAACTTCAGATTCGTGTTCAGCGACCTCGATTACCCCCAAGGCTAAAGTTTCGGACCGCTTGAACGAAATACACGAAAAATCGATATTATCGATCGATATCGATTGATCAACTTCAGATTCGTGTTCAGCGACCTCGATTACCCCCAAGGCTAAAGTTTCGGACCGCTTGAACGAAATACACGAAAAATCGATATTATCGATCGATATCGATTGATCAACTTCAGATTCGTGTTCAGCGACCCCGATTACCCCCAAGGCTAAAGTTTCGGACCGCTTGAACGAAATACACGAAAAATCGATATTATCGATCGATATCGATTGATCAACTTCAGATTCGTGTTCAGCGACCTCGATTACCCCCAAGGCTAAAGTTTCGGACCGCTTGAACGAAATACACGAAAAATCGATATTATCGATCGATATCGATTGATCAACTTCAGATTCGTGTTCAGCGACCTCGATTACCCCCAAGGCTAAAGTTTCGGACCGCTTGGACGAAATACACCCCCCCCCCCCCTACACCCCCCCTCTCTCTACTCCAACACCGCATCTCCAGGCACGTTTGGCAGCGTGTTCGGCACGTCTACTGACTCGCCAGGCACGTTGGGCAACGTGTTCGGCACGTCTACTGAGTCGCCAGGCACGTTGCACAACTGCAACCCCCCTCCTCCGACGATTCCCCCTTACAGGACTCCAGCACCGCATCTCCAGGCACGTTTGGCAGCGTGTTCGGCACGTCTACTGACTCGCCAGGCACGTTGGGCAACGTGTTCGGCACGTCTACTGAGTCGCCAGGCACGTTGCACAACTGCAACCCCCCTCCTCCGACGATTCCCCCTTACAGGA
This sequence comes from Heligmosomoides polygyrus polygyrus, assembly GCA_947396885.1. Taxonomy (NCBI): domain Eukaryota; kingdom Metazoa; phylum Nematoda; class Chromadorea; order Rhabditida; family Heligmosomidae; genus Heligmosomoides; species Heligmosomoides polygyrus. The sequence continues at coordinate 71,491,943 of OX377203.1, read as the reverse complement.
CTCCAGCACCGCATCTCCAGGCACGTTTGGCAGCGTGTTCGGCACGTCTACTGACTCGCCAGGCACGTTGGGCAACGTGTTCGGCACGTCTACTGAGTCGCCAGGCACGTTGCACAACTGCAACCCCCCTCCTCCGACGATTCCCCCTTACAGGACTCCAGCACCGCATCTCCAGGCACGTTTGGCAGCGTGTTCGGCACGTCTACTGACTCGCCAGGCACGTTGGGCAAGTGTTCGGCACGTCTACTGAGTCGCCAGGCACGTTGCACAACTGCAACCCCCCTCCTCCGACGATTCCCCCTTACAGGACTCCAGCACCGCATCTCCAGGCACGTTTGGCAGCGTGTTCGGCACGTCTACTGACTCGCCAGGCACGTTGGGCAACGTGTTCGGCACGTCTACTGAGTCGCCAGGCACGTTGCACAACTGCAACCCCCCTCCCCCCACGATTCCCCCTCACAGTTCAGCACCCAGATGGCCAGGCAGACCGTCACTGATCCCCCCCTGGACAGACACTCCGCCCCGTACAGACGCTCTCCCCCGTACAGACGCTCTCCCCCGTACAGACGCTCTCCCCCGTACAGACGCTCCGCCCCGTACAGACGCTCCGCCCCGTACAGACGTTAGCGGCTTATTATATAGAAGGATGTTGAGATTGAAATATGTTGAATCCACTCATCCCTTGGAAGACAACTGCACTAACAAAATCAAAATAAATAACACAGAAAACACGAGAATACTAAACATTTGTGAGCTAGGCCAGGACGATTGAAATTAATTAGGACGTGAAGTAAATATTAGGGGGGGGGGGGCAAAAAGTAATGAGACACCCCATGCCGTTTCCATATATCTAGTGGCTGGAGTCTGGTTTCGTGCTGATCTTATTTGTATGTTTGTATGCTACTTAATGAAGCCCATCTGAGAAGTTACCACTTCCGCCCTTTCCAGAAGCATGCCAAAACCTCAATCTGTCTCATGCCGAAACCCCAGTCTGACGAGTCGCCCTGTGTCGCGCAAATCTCTCCCAATTCCCAACCCCGAGCAGCCTGGGCTCAATATTCACGCAAGATGAGAAGTACGTCTTCTACCTTACCCTGCCAAGCAGCGAGTCTGGGTGAGGCTTGGTGACCTGTTGCCGGCGAGATGTTCACGGCGAGAAGCATCTTTGGAGCTTTTGGGTCTGCGCCCGTGGATCGTTTTACCGGAAGCTGTTTCCCAAGAGCACTACGATGAACTCCAAGGCCATGGTAAACGAAATAGAAGAGATGGGCCGGCGACTCGCTCTCATTCATTCGCAGCGCTTCAAGAAGGTTCTCCTCTTCGACAACGCCGCACCCCATCGGGAACAAGTAACCACGGATAAGGTTGGCCAGCTGGGCTACGTTCACATGCCTCACCCACCGTATTCGCTGGACATCTCTCCATGCGACTACCACTACTTCTTGAGCCTACAGGACTTCCTGGTCGGAAAGGACACAAGAACCCAAGCAGACCTCGACAACCATATCGAGCAGTTGATCAACACCTGGCCCAAGCAGTTGGGGAAGGATGGGATCAGGAAGTTAGCTTAGCGATGGCAGCAAGGTCATTGCCCTTAATGGCAAATACATTCCTCAGCATCGTTGAGTTGTAATTGAGTTATAAAGAGATAAAGATTTTTCTTTAATTTGTCTCATTAATTTTGCCCCCCCCCCTAATACATTGCCTTGCTTGTGTGTGCATGTGATTTTATTTTCGGAGCCGTCGGGTGTCCCTCTGGGTTGCGCAGTGCCTACGCAAGCTAACGCGAGGTCTCACTGGATCGCCAGACGGCGGCTAAAGTCAGCACCGCAAGGTGCCAGGGCAGAGAGGTCTAGACCGCCAAATACTGTAAGAGCCGGATCGGTAATCCTCCGGCCGCACCTGGGAAGCGCGCTCATGTCCTATATCATGCGGTATGGCCATCCGCTGAGGTAGTGTGGATCGGTGTTAAGGTTGGTTCTGTCCTGCTTAGGCTTCCCTCTTGGCCAGTACAGCACGTCTTCAGCGCTGGCACGTGTTTAACCCCGTACTCGTGCACGGGTGCCCGCGTTCAACTCCAGCCATTCAATACGACACTACGGTTGCCCTTTCCTAGCCCTGTTGCCAATTGATATTCCATCACGCGTACTATGGACACGTCCCAGCGCCGTCCCTCCACCGGCTTTCACTAGCTTCCTCTAGCTGTCTCCTCCCTCCTGGGTTGTGGGTTTCTCTTCTTCACTCTCCCTCCCTCCCCCTCCACTCACCAATCCAAAGTGCAAGGTGACTCATCCTTCTCCTCACCAGCACCGGCTGGTACGGCCCGGTGCAGTCTATCCGTCTACGTCCCTGCCCACTCTTCTTCTCGCCTCCCGGTCATTCGCTTCGTAGTGCTCCTCCGTAGCGGGCTTCTTACTCTTCCTCCACTCCTTGTTTATCTGTCCTTCGGTGTCGATTAGGCGTTCACTACGTTTCCCTTCATCCATCTCCTCCTTCGTGCATATCGTTTTCCGTTCGTCACACTAACGCGTCGCTGGGTGCCTCCCGTACGGAAGCCCCGTGTGGAATATTCTAGATCGTGTTACAGGGTAGTGCGTACTGAGGGACACCATGTCAGCCGCAGGGTCGATCAAGGCACTCATCACCAAGGCCGCCAAGGAACTCCATCCCCGTAACCAGGATGTTTGGGACAAGAGACAGACATACTGGAGGCCTGCGAGAGCACAGGTACGCACTCTGTTCCATCACCAGAGCAGAGGGCCGCTATGGCCAACTCTGCCCTCAACTTGAGGGATCTTCTCACTAAGTTGGACGGGCGTTGGGAGAGAGCTCAGGAGTATGCGGCGGAGCAGAGCTTCGCAGAAGGCGAACCAGAGATAATGGACGAGTTCTCGACCTACTGGAAAAATCATGGGTACGAAGACGTTGTCAACGAAGCCCATAAGTTAGTCGAGAGACTCCAGTCCGCAACGCTAGCTCTCACTACGTCCGTTCCACAGAACGGCAACCCAACTCCGAACAATACGAGCACTGACGTGCACAGGCCCATCGGCAGTAGTCCCCCTGCTATGGACCCGTACGCTTCAGGCGAAAACCACGCTCACTCCCCCGAGCAACCGAAGCGAAGCTTGAGTCGTGCTCCGGCTATGACCACTCCGCAACAATACGTAAACCAGCACGGGCCTACGAGTGGATCCCTTCCACAGCCTGTGCAATCAGGATATAATACGAATCCCTCGCAATACGATGGTAGTGCGTTCCACCAACAGTTTGTGAAGCTGCCCACCTTCGAGCTTCCAGACTTCTCAGGTGGCAGCGTTCCCCGAGTTTTGGGAACTTTTCTCAGTAGCCGTTCATAACAACACGACCGTGGTCACTATCACCAAGTTCCTATACCTCAAGAGCAAGCTCAAAGGGGACGCGCTGAAGCTCATTGCACCTGTCCAGTTTTCGGAACGCAACTACCAAAATGCAATCGATCTACTACGCAATACGTACAACCGTCCAGAATTGCTCCGCAGTTGCCACACGAGCAACTTGAAAATGCGACTCTATCGTCAGAGCCACCAATAGCTCAGCGCATTATGCTACGTAACATCAAAGTACTCTGGTCGCAACTTGCTCAACTAGGCGAACAAGCAGGACATACTGCAATTACGAAAATAATACGAAGCAAGTTTCCACTACGTACAAGGGAGAAAGCATGCGAACGCAAAAAGAAGGGCGAACAGTGGTCAGTCACGAGTGATGTGCGTTCTGCGTACGTGGGAAACATGCAGCACATTTCTGCAGAGAAGTCCCCACAGCACGCGCAAGAAGACTGCTCGCCGAACAACAACAGCTCTGCTACCTATGCCTTCAGCCTGGGCACTCCAGCCGCTTCTGCAGCGCGCCGCCTTGTCAGCTATGCCGGTGCGGCCACCACAGAGCGCATGCCTTAGGCAGAGCGGCCAACGCAGCCACAGACGTGAAGAGCGTTCGTAACCACAATACGCCCGTCGGCACAGGAAGACCGTGTCTGCCAACCGACGTACATACAGTTCCGAGTCGCGAAGCACCTATAGAAGCCGATCGCGTTCCAACAGCAGATCAGATAGGAGCCGTTCTCCGGGACGGGACACTCCTCAAAGACGCCCACACTCGCCTCATTCCAGGGTGGGATTCAGAAACCCACCAGTCACTACGGATACAATGCGGTCCCACCACATTACATCACGTCCTCTAGGGAAGTAAGTGAGGCAAGCGACACTGAGTTCGAGGCGCACGAAGAGCCTGACGTGGAGCACCGCACAAATGTGTACCTGACAGTCGCTCCACAAAGCAGCGACAAAACAGTCGCTTGCAGATCGTCACCAGCAACACGCGCACCTCGCCTCATGGTCGTTGAAGTGCTCACACACAATTTCAATACGAAAGCTGACCAGCTGCTTACTATCTTTTTGGATAGCGGCAGCCAGCACAGCTTTATTTCAAAAGAAACTGTCGAGTCACTCGGCCTACAACTGAAAAATCCTCGCGACATTACGGACATTACGTTCGGTGGCCACGAGCACACCGAACGATCCTACCAAGTGAAGATCGTGTTGCAGAATCCAGCAACAGGGACTCCCGTCAAACTTAAACTCTGGACTCGCACCTACATAACAGCTGTTCCAGAGAACACGGGAGTTCGCCTTAAAGCGTACTCCAAGAAGCCGCCTACCAAAGGCATGGCAGATGTAGACATCCACATCGGGATGGATTACTACTGGAGTGTGTTAGATCACAACCACAACCGCAAACTCCCATCTGGCTTAGTCCAGTCCCAGACTAAGTTAGGCCCGGTTCTTTCGGGCCCCAATACGGCGGTTACCCAGGTCACTACGGATCCAATACGGCAACACGACAGCGAACGCGAAACGGACGACATCGTCCGCAAGCTGTTCGCACTGGATTCGGCAGAACTAGACGATGATCGGGACACCGTCAATACGGAAATCATCCAGCAGTACTATGATACTGTTAAAATCATCAAAGGGATGATACACGTCCAGTTCCCGTGGAAGCCGAATCACCCCTTTCTTCCGGATAACAAACCTCTTGCACTACGTAGGCTTGAAAGCCAATATAGGAAACTTCATGTCAATCCGAAGCTATGGAGCGAGTACTGCAGGACCTTTGACCAGTAACTGGAAGCCGGAATCATTGAGGAGGTTACCAAAGACCTCCCCAGTGGCACTCCGGTATATTACATTCCGCATCAGGCTGTCGTCAAAGACGACAACAGCACTACGAAGGTACGCATCGTGTTCGACGCTTCGAGCCACATGAGAGGTGTCCCCAGTCTGAATGACTGTATCCACCAGGGACCCACGATGCTACCTGATCTATGCGGTACTCTGCTCCGCGCACGACTAACCCCAATACTCATTACGGCAGACGTCGAGAAGGCGTTTCACCAGATCCGCCTACAGGAGAACCAAAGGGATGCCACGCGGTTTCTCTGGCTCAAAGACCCATCAATACCTCCGAGCAGAGATAAAATCCGCATCCTGCGGTTCACTCGGATACCATTCGGCATCAATGCTTCACCATTTCTGCTCAGTATGTCGATCAAATACGCCCTCGAGCGCCACAAGGACAACAGCCTCAGAAACGGGATTCTCGCCAATACGTATGTAGACAACCTTCTTATCGGCGCCCACAGCGCTGAGGAAGGGATGTCGAAACGCAAAGAATGCAAGGACACATTTGCTGGAATGGGCAGGAACCTCAGAGAATTCATGTCCAACAATGAGCTGTTATGCAAGACAATTCGAAACAAGATCACATGAAATCGACATCGGGCAGCTCGGTGAAGCTCCTTGGTATCAGGTGGAATTCCCTTCTCGACACAATCTAGGTTCACACAAAGTATCATAAACCTGCCAATACGAAACGCACCGCTCTTAAGGTCCTTGCATCCACTTTCGACCCCTTGGCTCTGCTCACTCCTCTTTTCGTCACCGCCAAGACCTTCATTCAGGATCTTTGGCTAAAAAAGATGGAGTGGGGCACACCATTTGACGCAGAAACATCGCGCAAATGGACACACATCATCACAGGCATCAAAGGTTTCGTGGGAACAGTCCCGCGTTATGTTGCCTGCAACACGGATTGCCAATACGACCTTGTCGTGTTTTCCGACGCATCTAAGCGCGTCTATGCAGCCACAGCATACTTGGTATGCAGACCGGCGCACGGAAAACCGTACAGCCATCTCATTTACGCCAAGGTTAATTTGGCAGCGCCAGAAGGGACTGCAATCCCACGACTGGAACTACTTGCAGCTGTGTTAGCGGCTAAAATGGTAAGGTTCCTTCGCAAGGAACTCACTCACAGTTCCAATCCATTCAGTACGCTTGCTATCAGACTCCCAGATAGCGTTATATTGGATACACTCAAAAAAGTCGCTAAAGACCTTCGTCGCTAATCGCGTTAAGATCATTCGCGATGTCCTCGACGAACTGTCCGCACAGCAGGTACCCAGTCGCTTCTATTACTTCAATACGGACGCGAACCCAGCGGACTGTGCCACTCGAGGCCTTACGGCTTCTGAAATCAACGGTCACATGTGGTGGCATGGCCCCAGTTATATCCTAGATCTACCCTCAAGCTGGCCAAACGCGTAAGTAGACTTCACTTCTGCACTCATGCAATCTCCAGAAGCAGAAGTGGAGTTCAAATCCGTCAATTCCACTACGACCCAGGACTACGTATCCTTTGTTCCCTTCAAGCGCACCAACTCTTATCCCAAACTTGTCCGGGTTACGGCCTACGTGTCCAAATTTCTCGCTAAACTTCACATTTTGGCGTCACAAAGGCACGTGGGCATCCAAAGGGACAAGGATAGCTTTCTCAATCAATTCACTACGTCTCCACAAGTCACTACGAACGATTGGAAAGCAGCAGAACTGCTCATAATCTGCGAGCATTACCGCGAAGCAGCAGCACAGCTGCAGTCCAAGACTGTGACGCAATTTCAGGTGCAAACTGACGAAGACGGCCTCTACCGGAGTAACACTAGGATGGGTAACGTAACAAATCCGGCAACGGTTAACAATCCAATTTTGCTTCTTCCATTCCATCCTGTTACTCGCACGATAGTTAGCTTCTATCACCTGAAGCTACATCATGCAGGGTTGCAACATCTCATTTCAGCCGTCCGTCGACACTATCTAGTGCCTAGAATTATGAAGATTGCTAAGAGTGTAATTTCAGCGTGTGTTATTTGCAAACGACAACAGGGACGAACGTACGCCTATCCACCAACACCGGACCTGCCTGGTGAACGTGTCACGAGAAACCGACCATTCGGCTACACTGGACTGGTCTATTTTGGACCGCTAGTCATCCGATCGGAGAATGGCCAAGATCGCAAAATATGGGTATGTCTTTTCACTTGCATGGCAACGCGTGCCATCCACTTAGAAGTGGTAGCGGACAATTCGACTATCCAATTTCTCCTAGCCTTCAGAAGTTTTATTTCAAGGCGCGGAACACCAGACCCCATTATGAGTGACAATGCGCCAACCTTCAAGCTAGGAAAGACGATCCTGGTCAACGAACTAAAGAAACTTGCCGAATTCAGTACGTCAGCAGGCATTAAATGGCGATTCATTACGCCCTTGTCCCCTGGAAGGGAGGCTTTTATGAGCGACTCGTTGGTTCCGTCAAAATAGCACTCAAGAAAACTTGCAGCGTAAGACACTAGATCTGTGGAGCCTACAAACTCTGCTCTCCGAAGTAGAAGCAACCTTGAACACCCGTCCAATAACACCAATGAGGGGCAATACGGCAGAAAATGCACGCATCTTAAGACCAATAGACCTCATCAATCCGCAATTTAGTCTAGGCTTCCTTGATAGTCCTAAAGCACCTGTAACTCAATACGATCCACTCATCAGTACGGAATCACAAGAAACTCTTTTCTCTCACTACGCTCTGCTCAGAAATTCTTTAGAAACCTTTTGGGAACACTGGCGCAAGGACTACCTCCAGGCGCTTGCAGACCGCAACCAACTTCGCGTTGCGAAGAAGCAAGAGTCTGGCAACCGACCCAAGGTCGGCGATGTAGTCCTCATGCAGACAGACAATAGGACAAGATCCAATTGGCCACTTGGACTCATCGTCCAGGACAACGAGTCGGCAGCGGTACGGTCCGTTAAGCTAAAGGCTGGCAAGCAAAAGCTCCTGAACCGTTCTACAAACCAGCTCATGAGATCACTGCCGACACCGAAATCCAGACGACGCGCAAGAAGGAACCGGAGAACCCCACCAGAATCCAACCGCCTCGTTGGCGAAGAACATCACCATGCGATAAGTTGGCTACTTTTCCTTAGTATTACCTATTAGCTTACTGTTTAGCCCTGCCTCCTATTAGGTTGTAACGAAATAAATGGCACTGAACCACTGTAAATTTAAACAGTTAATATCTCGGCTTGTAGGCAAGTTTATTAATCGAAATAAAAACCTTCTGATTCTGCACATCTTTGCCAACGTGACACAAGCTTCTTTATCCCATTAGCATAAAAATTAGAAGTTCTGGACGAAATCTTCGAAGGCACTTTCGGCATCCTGTTGGTATTTGAATATTTTTCCTACCAAGAAGTCGCCAAGATGCTTGAAGAAATGGTAGTCTGTTGGGGAGAGGTTGGGAGAAAACGAACGATGTGGTAGAGTTTCAATGCTCAGCTCATTCAATTTCTGCAACGTCATTCGTGCTACATGGGGGCGAGCATTGTCGTGCAGAAGGAGAACTCGCCCTCGGTTTACCAAGGCCGGCAGGATATCCTTCAACTTTTTCATCATTTCTTCAATTTCAATGCAGCACTTCTCTGCCGTGATGGATTCACCGGGAGGGAGGAAGCTGTGGTGAATAATTACCAGCGAACACCACCATACTATCACCATTTCTTTCTTTTGGTGCAATTCTGGCTTCGCAAAAACCTTGGGGCTCTCATCGCTGTCCACCCACTGTGCCGATCGTCGCCTGTTGTCGTACGTTATCCATTTCTCGTCACAGGTTACGATGCGATCAAGGAATGGGTCCGTTTCGTTCCGTAGAAGCAGTGTGGACGAGATCTCATATCGTCGGTTTCTTTGCTCCTCAGACAGCTCGTGAGGCACCCATCTTTCCAGCTTTTTGGTCTTTCCAATTTCCTTCAGATGCCGGGCAGCTGTGTTGTGACTGACGCCAAGAACCTTCGCTATCTCTCTGTTACCTTTGTGTGGATCCTCCTCTACCACATCTCTCAGCTTGTCCTCATCAACATCACTATGCCTCCCACGACCATCATGTTCTGCCAAGCTCTCATCTCTATTCCGGAACTTCTGATACCAACGATACGCCGTCCGAATTGTGGAACATCCTTGATCGAATGCGGCGTTGATCTTCTCGTCCGCCTCCTTAGCTGTAGTGCCCAGCTTGAATTCATACAAGTAAATGCCTCGGATTACCCTTTTGTCCATCTGCAAAAAGTCAATAAAACTCTAAAGTTTTCCCACTTCTACATAGGAAGTTTGGTACTTTCCGGTAAAGCAAAGTTTGCGCTTCTAAATGATATGCCACATGTTACGGTCTGTTCTTGATCAAACGCGTAAAGACGCGCCAAAGAATGGCGCGAGCCAGTGCCATTTAATTCGTTACAACCTAATATATGCTATCACCTCTAGGTTACTTTATCATTAGTTGTCATATCCCCTTCCTCAATACAGCAGCCTTTCCACCCGTCGGGGGGTCCTCGGTCAGCCTACGTCATGTCAGCTGACTGTATTGCGAAATCACGATGCGTCGGCACTAGTCTTCTTCACCACGTCTCAACACCTTCTCCTACTCACCATATATTAGGTTGTCCCATAAGTCCCCGTCGTTTTTTCAACGATACATGCAGATTTCGCCGACGGTCTCTTGCATACCACTGCACAGCTTTCGAAAGAGAATGATTTGCTCTATCAGAGCATGTATTGCAATTCTTTTTTCATAATGAAATTTGTCAATTTTTAGGTCGTTGAAGTGAAAAAATGAAAAAGTAGCCATTTGCGCACTTGTTCTCTCCGCTTAGGTTTGTAATTTTTGCGCAGTTTTTTACAGCACTTGGAAGGCAATGTTCTGTTCTACAAGAATATGTGTTGGTCCTATTTTCTCACCTGTCCTTTATTGATTTTTAGGCCATCAAATTGGGAATTCCGACTTTTCCGTCCGAATTTTTACCAAAACTCCGGTTCTGTGGTTGAACTTTTTTGCTTGGTGTTATATGTCTTTTGGAAGAGGATGTCTTGCACAGTAAGAAGTTGTGTCGCGTTTATTGGCTCACGCTGATTTCTGTCGAATATCAACAACTGAAGAAGGAGAAGGAGTTGTTGGTGGAGACGATTTTTCTCTTTTCGGCATTTTGTTGGTATTCAATAGAAATCATTAAACGTGACACAATTTCTGATAGAGCAAGACATTCTCTTTTGGATGACATATAACGCCAGCCCAAAAAGTCCAACCACAGAGCAGGAGCTGTCGGCAAAAATATCCATCCTCCTTCGGACGTCCCAATTTGATGACCTGAAAATCGATAAAGGACAAATAAGCAAATAGCACTAACACATGTTCTTGTAGCACAGTACATTATCTTTCATATGCTATAAAAAACTGCGCAAAAAATTACAAACCTAAGCGGAGAGAACAAGTGCGCAAATGGCTACTTATTCGCTTTTTCCCTTTTCATTTCCACGACCTAAAAATTGACAACATTCATGATGAAAAAGAAACGCAATACATGCTTTGATAGAGCAAATCATTGTCTTTCGAAAGCTGTGCAGCGCTTTGCAAAAGACCGTCGGCGAAATCTGCAGTGAATCGTTGAAAAAAACGGCGAAGACTTATGGGACAACCTAATAGTCATAATCCCTCTCTCTTAATTTTAACACAGTTCATTTCTAGATAAGGTACTTATACTAGAAATCAGGATTACATGGAACAGCACGCCAGCCGAGGCAACAACAGCGACTGCCAGCGAGGACGCCGCGGTGGTAGACGAGGACGAGGGAGGCGGAATTGACGAGCACAACAAGATGTCGGTAGGTCTAGTTCTCACAATGTCGTAGATGATTATTCTTCGCAATTCCCGTCATCGAGTTCGGTTTTGGTTCCGCCGTCGTCTGTTACCTCCACTACGCGTTTACATTCTATTCCTTCCTCACACAATACGAGAACTCCGAAGATCTCGCCCCATCACAGTCCACTTGCCACTCTCGGCAAGACACTTTGCTCATTACGACGACGAGTTCCTTCCCTACATAGTACAGGAACAGGAGGAACCACCTCCATTGATGACTGGTCGGCATCGCAGTTGAGCGCCGCTCCACCACAGCAGGTTGAGCCTTCCCCCGGTCCGTCACACATACAATACGAACAGCCATTGCGACAAAAGGTGCTGTTGCGAATCGGTGGCCCCACTCTCGAAGGAACCTGTCCCTGTTGAGTGGAGTCCCCCATTCGCCCCGTGGTGCTACGAGGTACCCAAGAACCCAAGACCCAAGGGGACATACGGGGGACCCCATGATGTGAACAGGCCACGCCCCCTCCCTGACAGACGGGGGCCCCGCGTGGTGACTTCCACCCCCTCGTGCTTACAGCGCCTGGATTGACGCACGCCCTTACCACACGCCAGCCGTGGGTGCTTACGGGCGTGCTGTATTGCATTCGGACTGTAGTGAGCACACTTAACCCCCCATTACCCGAGCACTATTACACTGCCCCAACACAACAGCAATGATACCCCATACGACCCAACAATAAACGGACACAATACCAATACAGATAACACAATAGTAGGAGACTCACCACCTTCCTCGTCTTGTGCAGGATAACATAGAGGGCTACATCCCTAGCGTGACCCGCATACAGCGTTGGCGGAACCGGCTAGCCTAGCGTGGCCCGCACATTCCAGCGTCGGCGCCGGCGAAGCCGGCGACCGACGCTGGGTGAGGAAGCATCCGTAGCTAGGTTTGGGCTACATCCCTAGCGTGGCCCGCATACAGCGTTGGCGGAACCGGCTAGCCCGGCGTGGCCCGCGGATGCGATGCCGGCGAAGCCGGCTAGCCTAGCGTGGGCCGCGCATTCCAGCGTCGGCGCCGGCGAAGCCGGCGACCGACGCTGGTAACTATATACAACAAAGAGTCAATTTTGTCAGCCGCTACCCGTAATGCCTCCTAAATCAACTTCTATACAACTAAGAGGCTTATTACCTACAAGGAATTTACAGGGTCATGGTTGGACTATAATATAAGTAACTTCTACTACAAAAATACTAGACTAAGCACTACTACCATGGATGATAAAAGTCAACAACAACAACAGAATAACTAGGGATAACTAAGGATAAAGTTGTAACAGCTGACCTGAACTGAGTACATGTGGAATGAATACAATGAATCACATTAAACAGCAAATAACAAAAACAACGGCGAACGATAAACAACACTGAAATGACTACAATACAACATTGCGCACTCACACACCGCAGGTAAGACGGATTCCGCCGTGAAGGCGTATTTCCGCCACTCGCTCAGTCCATCTGAGCCTGTCCATGCTGGGCCCATCCATGTGCTAGTTCTGGAACCGCTCGTCGTTCGCTGGGACTGGCGCCTGCTACTGAAACAAAGATGTGAGACGCACAACACCGTTCTGTAATGCCTAACTGGAAGGTTAGCTCATATAAAATAAAATATTATAAACAAGTGCTACGACACGCCTAACGGCGTGTCTGGCACTTGCCCGCTTCGCGGTGTTATAGGTTTGCGCTTTTTTCTCAGAAAATACACACAAAAAGTACGTGTGATCTTCAAAACAATTTTGTTAACAGAACAACAAAAAGACAACACTTACTGAAGCATCTCGGTCAATACTACGTTTGTATCTACTTGAGTCCTGTAGCCGTATTCATGAACGTTCCCGGGATCTTCCCGGCTTCCCACGGGAAGCGGCCGAGGCAAAAGAGCGAGGGTGGTGAGAGAGGCGAGAGACGATATCGCTATGATATCGCTTATCTCCCGCTCCCGCCGCTTCATGAATACGGCCTCTGGTGTTAACCAAATCTTCAGATGGGACTTCTGTCGAACTCGCGAGCACGCCACATACAGTTGACCATGAGAAAATACTCGACTGAGCAGAGGCGTACCTGGCGCGGGTAAAGATATCCGTTCAACATGGGATAATGCTGAGTTCTGTATGCGGCTGGTCATCGTACGACCATGAAGTGACTTCTGCTTCCTTTCTTTTCGATCTTCCGACTCCAGGAAGTTGTGGTGCGACGAAGGGAACCCGTCTTCTGGATCCAGGTACTCAGAAATGCGCGCAGACGCCGTTGTGTCAAGCAGGAGGAGGCCGCGCTTCCTCTGCTGCAGCAGCATCTCATGCTCAATTCTGAATGCGATCCCTCGTCGTAGGACGATGGCGTCTCCCCTTCTGACTCCAGGAGGTTGTGGTGCGGCGAAGGGAACCCGCCCTCTGGATTCAGGCACTCAGAAACGCGCGCAGACCCCGTTGTATCAAGCAGGAGGAGGATGCGCTTCCTCTGATGCAATAATATCCCATGTTGAACAGCAAACGTTGCCCACGTGAGGTACGCAGAGGCGTACCTGGCGCGGGTAAAGTTTCCCGTTCAACATGGGGTAATGCTGAGTTCTGCATGCAGCCGGTCGTCGTACGACGACGATATGACCTCTGCTTCCTTTCTTTTCGATCTTCTGACTCCAGACGGTTGTGGTGCGACGGAGGGAACCCGTCTTCTGGATCCAGGCACTTAGAATCGCGCGCAGACGCCGTTGTGTCAAGCAGGAAGAGGCTGCGCTTCCTCTGCTGCAGCAGCACCTCATGCTCAATTCTGAATGCGATCCCTCGTCGTAGGATGACGGCGTCTCCCCTTCTGACTCCAGGAGGTTGTGGTGCGGCGAAGGGAACCCGCCCTCTGGATTCAGGCACTCAGAAACGCGCGCAGACCCCGTTGTATCAAGCAGGAGGAGGATGCGCTTCCTCTGATGCAATAATATCCCATGTTGAACAGCAAACGTTGCCCGCGTGAGGTACGCAGAGGCGTACCTGGCGCGGGTAAAGTTTCCCGTTCAACATGGGGTAATGCTGAGTTCTGCATGCAGCCGGTCGTCGTACGACGACGATATGACCTCTGCTTCCTTTCTTTTCGATCTTCTGACTCCAGACGGTTGTGGTGCGACGGAGGGAACCCGTCTTCTGGATCCAGGCACTTAGAATCGCGCGCAGACGCCGTTGTGTCAAGCAGGAGGAGGCCGCGCTTCCTCTGCTGCAGCAGCATCTCATGCTCAATTCTGAATGCGATCCCTCGTCGTAGGACGATGGCGTCTCCCCTTCTGACTCCAGGAGGTTGTGGTGCGACGAACGGAACCCGTCTTCTGGATTCAGGCACTCAGAAATGCGCGCAGATGCCGTTGTGTCAAGCAGGAGGAGGATACGCGTCCTCTGCTGTAACAATACCCCATGTTGAACGGCAGACGTTACACGCGCGAGGTACGCGGAGGCGTCGCAAGGGGTTCCATGAGATTGCGCGTGGTTCGACGAGGCGTATCTCAGCCAGGTTTCCAACCTGAGTGAGATACGCCTCATCATCTACAGGGCAGGGAGCTAACTCAATTATATAGTGGTAGATTACGAAAAAACTGTAATGAGTAAGCAAAGAATTTTAAAAGGATGGCTTAGGCTTTTTGCTGTCCATGGAGCTGATCGTCTTCTGTCGCCGTGGAACGTGTCGTCGTAGATTCGTTACCGGTGTCGATCGTCGACTTGATCTTCCTCCCGCTGCTCCACGTCGTCGTAGCTCGTCGACTTCGCTGCTTGTCCCCACGGAACCTCAACGACTGGACTGCATAAACAATTAAAACATTGCACAAGGGAGGAACTCAGTGGGTGATAGGTGGCAGCCTTGTCGATCTTTCTCGGGTCGGACATGCTTCCACATTTCACATCCTCCGAACGTGTCCGTGGATTGCCTAGCCCATCACTACCTGCAATGACTAAAAGATTATAAATACTGACGACCTTACTGTAGTGACTCGGAACTACCTGAAATGATTCGAGTACTACCTGTACTGAGTAATTAACATGTTTTAGGGTTACGTCCCCACTGGATCGCCTTACCACGATCCGTCGCTCTCGTGATCCGGCTCCTCCTCTTCGTGGCGTCGCTTGATGGTTTCCTCTCCTGGAGAGGCCTCCCGCCGGGCCGAAGAAGAGGGTTGAGGAGGAGACGGCTGGTGCTGCTCGGCTTGTTGTCGAAGCTGTAGTGCAGCCTTTAACGAGAGCGGGTGCCGCTCTGGAGCCTCCATTCCTGGGGGGTACGGCCGAAACGGTGTGAGTTCGAGCATCCTGTAGAAGGCGTCCGGTGGCTGGGTTATGTCCGCGATGGTCTTCGAGTTCTTTAGACAGAACGCTCTGTGGTGACCCGGCTGTTTGCACTTACTGCACGGGTCTCTCCTCACACAGAAGCCTCGATGTTGTTGAGGCAGATGGAGCAGAGGCTGTGTTGCTTGGCGAGCTTTACGCGCTCCGATATTCTCGGATGGCGCAAGCAGTCCGAGCTGTAATGGTCCGGTTGCGAGCAGAAGGCGCATACTGGTTTTTCGGTGGCGGCGGGATTGGTGGGGGTCTTGCGTCTTCTGAAGCCAGGCGGATCGGGCTCGGTCCTCGGTACGGGTTGGCAGGCCAAGGTTCATCATCTTGTTGTGGTCCGAGCCGGTCGGTGTTTCTCTGGTCCTCCTCCGTTTTGCGCTTCTGCTGCACAGCTGCAGTGAGTGACGTGGCGCCCTTCCTTGGGAATGTCCTCCTCGGCGCCGGTTGTTGTGCTGGCGGCTGTAATGGCGGTTGAGCAGGGCTAGAGCTCTGCTCCTGGACTGTCTTCGCGGCGTCCACTGCTGACGCGACCGGTTGTTGTGGTGGACGCGTACGTCGTGCCTCTTCCAGTTGTTGGTCGACGGCGTGGGTGCGGAGGTATCCGTCCGTCGATACGATTAGGGCGTCAGAATTGTTCTGGCGCCACCACTGTAATGCCTCCTGGTACGTAGACGGGTCCCCTGTAATGAGTTCGGGCACGTCGGCTCTTGTCGTGGATGCATACTCCCTGTCGGCTTCGGTGACGTTGCCGAGTCGATGATGCAGCACTAGGAGAAGTTGATGTGCTTCCACGACGCGCATCATCCGAATAGCGTGAGCTGAAACGACCGACGCGAACTGTATTGTCTCCGTAAGGGACTCCGGCGTGATGTGGAAGAGCTGCAGCGTGGACCTAGAATAGTTCTGGTCATTGGACCAGTCCAGGAACCTCGGTACGGTGAGCTCGTACAGCTGGTGGATGTTGGCGTTGATTGACGAAATGCTGTGCGTAAGCTCGTGAATCCATCGCATGAGGACACCGTACCTAAACTGTAGTGAGTTGCTGCGACCTAGCATGGTAGCTAGGATGTGGAAGCTATCTGTAGTGGCCGCCGCGAGGCGCTGTAGTGTCTTGATGAGGTGTACGATTTGCACCGCTCTCTCGTAGCCTTCACGTCTTGCGGGAGTGACCTCCCGTGGCGGAACCCCCAGGGCTTCGATCTGGGCGCGTAGGATGTTACTGGTATGAATGTAATCGAACACCGTCCTGAATTGCCTATCCGTGAGCTGGTCCGTGGTGCGCGGGTCGACGAGTGTGGTGAAGGAGAGTGCACTAGGTGCAGTTGTGCGCGCCGATGATGATGGTCCTTGCATTCCCACTTGCCCTAAACTGTAATGAGTGCGAGAAGCTGGTCGTACTGGCTTTGCTGGTCTACCGCCAGTCCTTCTCGCGTCCTCTCTTGGAGAGGAGGTCCTTGCTGTGCCGGCGTCACCACCTGCGGTGGCTCCGATTGCTGAAGGGCCTGCTCCCTAAGAGGGGCTCTACGCTCCCCTTGTGTCGACCGACCAGACTGATCGTGAGGCTCGCTGGATGTAACTGCAGAAGTAATAGTAGACGGTTTGGATGGGCGAGCCCACGAGGGGTCTTTGTCTTGACGACGCTGTATTGCCTCTCTTCGAGCTCCATATGTTCTGCCCACGATCCCTGAAGCTGTGGTGGCGCTGGGTCCACCTGCATGGGCGACGCGGGAGGCACTGGAGCCGGGGTGGCTCTGTATTGACGGACGTAGGCACAGGGTCTCCAGTTGGAGCTGTAGTGGCATGCGACGAATGAAACTCACGGTCCGGGCTCGGTCTCCATACCGGCCTTGTCCATCCACATCTTCCGCCTCGGGCCGGTCTCGGTGTCGCTCCACGTCCTCGTCCGTGGTCGCGCTGGGTACGGGCAGGTTTAGCCGATTGCTGGTAACGTTCGCTCATGGTGCGATCAGCGTCAGAGCACAAGTCTGAAACAAAAAATTTCAAGAACATCCTAGATTGTCAGTAGACTGCATAATGAGCGCGGCAGGGCGCTGATAATGACTAATCAACGCCACTGAAGGACTCATGTGCTGGTGGGTTTTCTTCTCAGGACCCACTATGTACGGCTACCGTGCTCTGGCGCGAACAAGGAGTTTTCGAATAACTGAAATGACCGATTAAAGGAAAACACTGGAGTGAGAAGGATAAACGAAGGTAGATAAGGAAAACTAACTAACTAAGAATACTACAATACAATACAATGGGTGCTGATCGGTCCCACGAGGTGTGAATGTTGCGTTCGATCAAACGGTGCCGGTGGTGTAATGGCGTAGAGCATTCCCGCCCGGTCAGAGGGAGGTGCGGGTTCGAGTCCCGCCTGGCGCTAGAAGTTTTGATCGCAACAAAACATCGTTGTGACAAATACTACAATACTAAAGAACTACAGTACAGAAGGAGGAGAAATTAAAAAAATGAAAAAGAGGCTAAGAAGAGTGCTGAATTGACGATGTTAGGGGAGGAAAGGTGTATATGACGAAATCTACAAGTTCTATGATAGAAAAACAACACTACAGGAGAGACAGAGTACTACAGAAGCAGGCAGCTTGGTCGAACCCGCGCCTTACTTATATGGGAAGAAAAGCGCGGGCTGTCGGGTAGCTGCCGCTGGGCGCGCTAACGAGTTTCCAATGGGGTACAAGGGTGCGTCATCGAGCTGACCCTGTACTGCGCGCGTCTAACCTAAGGTTACTGAAACCAACGGCGCTAAGATGGCTAAGTACGGGCCAAGCTGAGTTAGGAGATAGGAAAGAAGACTACGGCTAAGAACTAGAGGAAGATTACGCTAAGCTAACAGTAGGAAAAGGAACCAAAATAGAAGACTACCAAATCTAATAAGAAAGACAGAAAAATTTATGCTAAATTAGACAAGAGAGAAGAGAGACTACCAAGATTACTAAAGAGAATAGAAAAAATTTAAGGCAACTGAATGACTAGACAATGAGGAGAGATTGATGGCGAAGAACGAACCAAGATGGAATAAACTCATCTGATAAACTGCTTCTTCGCCTTCCGTGGTGGCTGGGTCCGCGTTGGCGTCCTAGGCGTCAGCTTCTTGATCGAGTCCTTGTCTTCTGCTGCGACTTCGAGCGGGATGAGCTGGTTAACCGATCGACTGAGGACTTTTTGACTACCCAGCTTAACCGCGACTGATCTTATTGAGCCGTCAGCTGAAGGGTTAGTCTGGACGATGACGCCTAATGGCCAATTGGATCTACTTGTATTGTCCGTCTGTATTAGAGCAACATCTCCCACTTGTGGCGATCGTCCGGTGCTCTGTTGATTGGCCGAGCGGAGCTGATTCCGCTCAGCAAGAACTCGCAGATATTCCGTATGCCACAGATCCCAAAATGTCTTGAGGGAATCGCGCAGGAGGCGCGCATTGACAGACAAGGTATTCATGAGAACTGTTGGTATTCATGTGATTTTAAACGGATCTCTCGAAGTAACTGCTGTATTAGGGCTACTTAAGTAGCCTAAACTGAACTGAGGGCTAATTAGTTCCATGGGCCGCAGAACGTGTGGTTCTGAACCTGGATTGTCTGAAAATGGGGTGAGCGGTCTTGTATTTAGTGTGGCTTCCACCTCCGCAAGGAGGGTTTGGAAGTTCCACAGGTCGAGAGTGTTCCGGGGGACCGTCTTTTTCAAGGCGGTCTTAACAGAACCCACCAACCTCTCGTAGAAACTGCCCTTCCCGGGAGATAGCGGTGTTATGAACCTGCCGCTGTACTGAAGTCTAAGACTGTTTTTTCTTCCCTGAACTGCGTTTGTTCATTGACCAGGACTTGTCGTCCTAGTTTAAACGTCGGCGCGTTATCGCTAAGGACGAGGCTGGGAGTGCCTCGTCGCGAAATGAATCTGCGAAACGCGAGAAGGAAATGGGTAGTCGAGTTGTTCATAACGAGCTCCAGATGGATGGCTCGTGTGGACATGCACGTAAATAAACATACCCATACCTTGTGCTCTGGACTGTCCTCTGTTTGAATCGTGAGCGGTCCGAAATAGTCGAGCCCGGTGTTTTCGAACGGCCGACTCTGCGTGACTCTTTCTGATGGCAGGTCCGGCGTAGCCGGATACTTGTAGTGGCGTCCCTGGTGCCTTTTACAGGTCTTACACGCTGGAATGACGCTATTGACAAGTCTGCGCGCCCGTGGAATGAGAAAGTCTTTGTGCAGAGCAGACAGGAGGTGAGATGACCCGGCGTGGAGAAGCTTGAGATGGTAGTGTGTGACCACCATACGAGTTAGTGGATGGGACGGTAAGAGCAAAATTGGACTCTTAGCCGCTGCCGATGTTCTGGCGTTACCCATCCTGGATCTCCCGCGATATATTCCGTCCTGACTCTGCTCAATCTGAAACCGTCGCACCGAGCGACTTTCGAGATGTGCAGGGAGTTCGCGGTAATGTTCGCGAATGATGGTAAGCTCTGCAATCTTCCAGTCGCCGTTAGTGATGTACGGTGCGGTACTGTATTGACTTAGTATGCTGTTCTCTTCTCGAGGCCGGTTTGCGCGTTTCCTAGCGACTTTCGATCGCAATTTGGCGACGAACTTAAGCGCATAGACCGTTATACGGACGAGCTTTTGGTATGAATTGGTGCGTTCGAAAGGTACGAACGACTTATATACCTGAATTGACTTTGTATTGACTGATTTGAATTCGACTTCCGCCTTTTAGGAGGAGGAGTCGCTGCAGTGAAATCCATGTCGAAGTTGGGCCAAGATGATGGTTTTCGCAAAATATATATCGATATCCGGCGCTGCGAAAATCCTTTGCACACATCAGACCGTTGTTACTATGGGATTGCGTGGTCACAGGAGTCAATTTGTACACGATTAATGCTTTTAGTATATAAACCTAGCCTTCTTTGGCCTTCATTTGAGTTACCTCTCAATGGATCGTATTTGCACTATCAGGTATTGGGGCCCATGCCACCAGAAGTGGTTTTTGATCTCTGAAGCTATTAGGCCTCGGGTGGCGCAATCCGCTGGATTTGATCTGTATTGACATAATGAAAACGACACGGAATGTTAGCAGCCTCCAACTCGTCGTTCACTTCGTGAATAGTCTTCACTCGGTTATGGACGAAGGTTTTCAGCTGCTTCTTGGAGTGAATCCAATATAATGCTATCTGTGAATCAGACAGCAAGTGGACTGAATTGATTCTTATTGGAAGCTCCTTCCGGAGAAACCGTACCATTTTGGCCGCAAGAACGGAGGCTTGGAGCTCCAGTCGAGGGATGGTACTTACCTGGAGCCGCGAGTTTCGCCTTCGCGTAGATGAGATGACTGAAGGGCTTCTGCTGAGGGGGCCTGCATACCAGGTTGGCGGCCGCTGCGCAGACCCTTTTTGAAGCATCTGAAAACACAATTAACTCGTACTTACCCTCCGAATCGCTGGCGATATATCTCGGCCCCGTCCCGGTGAAGCCTATAATGTTCTGGGCAATTTCTGCCCATGGTGTCGTCGTCTAAAGGCGTATCCCAATCGGTCTTTTTAACCATAAATCCTGAATAAAGGTTTTTGCTTAAATGAATAATGGGTTAAGAGGCCTAGTGGATCGAAAGTTGAAGCGAGCGCCTTAACGGCTGTCCGCTTGGCCGTGACCTCTTTCATGGCTTTGACTGGAACCTGTATTGTGTCTAAAAATGGATCCCACCTGATGCCTAGCAGCTTGACTGTCGTTCCTGTCGTCCATTGCATGCGGTCCTTTTCCGGGTTACGATCCATAACAGCGTTGTAGTTGACATGAACTCCCGGAGGTTCATCCCCATGGCAGCGAACGTGTCTTGCACTGGCGTTGTTTCGCGATCCCGTCGCTGGCGTTCCTGGCTCCAATAAGGTGATTGTCGACGTACGTGTTGGCAAGGATTTCCTTCCTCAAGCTGCTGTCGCTGTTGCGTTCCAACGCATACTTGATGGACATGCTAAGAAGGAACGGGGAGGCGTTTACGCCGAATGGAATGCGCGTAAATCTGAGGATGCGTATGTTGTTCCTGGTAGGTGGCTTGGATGGATCTTTGAGCCACAGGAACCTGTTGCATCCCTTTCGCTCTCCTGCAGGCGAATTTGGTGGAACGCCTTTTCCACGTCGGCTGTAATAAGAACTGGAGTGAGTCGAGCGCGGAGTAGTGTTCCGCAAAGGTCCGGAAGCATAGTGGGACCTTGATGTATGCAGTCATTGAGGCTTTGTGCGCCTCTCATATGACTGGACGCATCGAATACGATGCGTAATTTTGTAGTTTTGCTGTCTTACTTAATGACAGCCTGGTGGGGTATGTAATAGAGTGGAGTGCCTACTGGAGGCTCTCCTGTAATGTCCTCGATTGTGCCGGCTCTGAGCTGTTGCTCAAATGTATTCCAGTATTCACTCCACATCTTGGGATTGACATGGAGCTTCCTGTATTGACTTTCAAGCCTTCGCATGGCTAAGGCTTTATTGTCCGGCAAAGGAGGATGGTTGGCCTTCCACGGAAATTTCACGTGGATTATGCCTTTTCTCATCTGGACTGTATCCTTGTATTGCTGTATGATGTCCGAGTCCGTTGTGTCCCGGTCTTCTTCCGCATCCGCTGAGTCGAGGGCGAGCAGCCTACGGACCATGGAGTCCGTGTCAGAACTGCTCTCTTTTTGCTCTACTAAGGTCTAGTTAATTTGCGGGAACGGAGCATTGGGACCGGATAAGATTGGACCCAGCTTAGTGTAAGACTTTACTAAGCCCGATGGGAGTTTCTGATTATGGTTTAGGTCAATGACACTCCAATAATAGTCCATGCCTATTAAGATATCGACGTCTGCCGTATCTCCAGTGGATGGTTTGTGGAGAGTAGTCTTGACCATTTCCTCCTCTGGGACCGACGTGATGTACGATCTGGTCCAGACCTTAAGCTTTACTGGAGTGCCCGTTACTGGATTCTGGAGTGTGATTCTGACTTCATACGACGTTTCGGTGTGCTGATGCCCACCGAGTGTAATGGCTGTAATGTCCTGAGGATGTCGTAGTTTAAGATCGAGAGATTTAGCCGTCTCCTTATAAAGATAAAGCTGTGCTGACTGCCACTGTCCAAGAATATAGTGAGCAGTTCGTCGGCCTTAGTATTGAAATTGTATGTCTGAGCTTCTACTATCATGAGCCGAGGTGATCGTCCTGGCGATCTCGACCGGCACGCGACCGTTTTACGGGACGCATCTGTTATTATTGCCGTGTTGACCTCGGTGTGAAGCTCTGACTCTGGATTGGCTTCGGACTCATCAGCGTCTGTCGGAATGACGTCTCGAGATGAATTATTGCAGAGCTGTGTAGTGAGTGGATCACTTTCGAGAGGATACCTGAAGTGAACTTTAGGACGAGGAGAGTCCTATCCCTATAACGTTCCTGACGAGGGGAAGGCGACCGATCTGAGCCGCTTGACGACCTTGAGGATCGTCTGCGGTAACTGCGTTCTTCTCTACGTGGAGAACGGTAGCGACGTGATCTTAGTCTTGGTGAATGGCTTCGTCGCGGTGAGCCTGAGCTGGACCAGCTACGTGCTCTGCGTTGATTAAGGCAGAGTGCCTTGTCACGGTATAGTGGCGACCGCCTCTGTAAGCCACGCCCCTACATGGGTTGGAAAGTTGGCAGTCTCCCTAACTGCATTCTTGCTAGATGGTTGTTGTATATAATATAGACTAATAATAAAGGTTTGTAAATCATCACTCCCAGGCAGGAGCAAGACATGGAGGTCGCGGGGAGATCGTTTTAGACTTTTGCTAAGAACTTCTAAAAGAAGTTAACAGTAGGGGAGACTCCGTTTTGACGGCCATCAAAACGTATTTATATCTCGAGATATACACACACCGCATGCACATTGCACATTTCTCACGAAGCATGCTGGCATGATTTTTTTTTTGTTGTAGTGAGCACGATTTTTATCATTTCCACTTTTTCGTTTGTCTTAATCGTGGCGCATGAATGAGGCAGAGCATGTAACTAAACGGCTATTTTTCAAAGGATTACTATTACTATTTCCAAAGAATTTGAGCGGCTTACTCTTTTTTAAACTCTAATTATCGATTGCGAAAAGTACGATTTTCGCTATTCGCGACAGCGATTTAAAGCGAATATCGTATTTTCCGACCTGGCGTCTTCAAAAACACTAAGTGTGCGGGAAGTAGGTTTTTCACATGAGTCACTGCCGAGTGCAAACTACCTCCTTTGTGAACCTCGTACTTTTTCGATTTTCCCTTTTGCGCACGTCCTAGATGATTTCTTTGTATTCATGTTTTCGTTATCACGTTAATGGCTTAATCGAATCTTTCACTATTACCTTATTAAAACGTCTAATTTATAGCTCATATTACTAAAATTCAATTTTCACCCTACCAATTCACTTGCTACACTTTCTCTGCCATTCATGCCACCGCTAGCTTGTATATAATCTGTACATAAGACGTCAAAAAAAAAAACGAAAAAAAAACGAAAAAAATAATTTTGAGATTTACTTTTATTTGATGTTAATAGCACTTCGCCAATGGCGACCTTACCGTATACTAGGTAATGTCGGCATTACAAAGGAGCCGAAACTTGGCTTCGAGCATACACTCGAGGGCGTCGACCAGAGCTCAGCAAGTACCCACTTAAAAATGGCGGCGTCGACAAAGCTATGATAATCCCGCTCGAAGGGAAAAGAGAGCAGTAACCCATACTGAGGTCATCTAACGGTAAGAGGCATTACGTCTTCGTGACTGCAGTTGGACGGTTGGTTTCAACTGCGTTCCTTGCTTACTGCTTCCTTAGTTCTCTGCCTGTCTCCTATTTCTTCATCTTACTCATCAACATAACGGATAATTACTTAGTGCCGAACAGCTCACCAGCTGAGAAACGATTTGCTCGCACCGAGCAAAGAAATCAAGCGAAACTAGCGAGTCGACTTATTGACGAATCACGGGAATTAATAGAACGGTTGCTCATTATGAACATGGCGAGAAATGATAACGGACCAATCGGGGGGTCTATCCAGATTTCAGAAAGGCCTCTTGATATTCGGGTCAATATAGCGGATCTGTTCCTTCCCACATTGCAGTGCTGGCCGAATTATAACGGAATTAACATGTGAAGTTTGTTAGAGAGATGAACGAAAAAGCCAATGCAGCGGGATATGACGAGCAGAAACTGGCAAGGCTCCTTCCTCTGCAATTAAGCGGAGCAGCCAAAATAAAATACGAGAACTATGATAACGATGTTAAGCTGGATTACCGAAAGGTTGTTGACCAGTTGAAAAAAGACTTTCGTAGCCCTAACTATGTCGAAGTAGCGAAAGCGAAAATTTATCACGCGAAGCAGGAACTCGATGAAAATGTGGTCATTTATGGGCAACGGGTGAGAGATTTAGTTGCCGACGCTTTTGCCGAAAGTAATCCCATCACCGTCGAAGAAATAATGTCCGAAACATTTGTGCGCGGCCTTACTACGAATCTTCGAATTGCGGTAATAAAAAAAGGCAGTCATCACAGACTTTCAAAGATCTGCAACAAGTTGCAGAAAACGAAAGTCATCTTTTTGAAATTGTGACGCGTGAGAGGGGAATAATTGATAACGCCCTTGTAAATGCGATCACGGAAGCCGTTCAAAACGCACACATTAGTGAAAGCTGCCCACATCGAAATTACCAAAATCCAGGGGAACCACCAGCGTCAAGAGTGGAATCAATCGCCATACCCTGCTGTTAGTGCATCGCCAAATTTTTCACCACCTTGGGACAATAATAGAGCATATCACGAACGTAGTCCTCAATCCTATAACGATAACAGTTACTACAATAACGGAGGAATTCGAAGCCCACGTGGATATCACGGACGCGATTCTCAAATCCCTAGAAATAACGCTTCTCACAATTACGTAAGAAATTATGATGACCAACGTGATAACGGTCGATATCGGGATTATTCTAATGAATTTCCGCACAACTGAGAAGTCACTGTGGCGGCATAAAAATCTATTGCATTTGAAATAACGCCCTATATTATAATGAAGGGAAAATATTCTGATAGGTAAAGTAGGCGAAGATCACCAAAATAAGATTTCGCAGATCCACCACGAGAACCCCATTGATAGGGATCACTGGAGCGGTAAAAATACTTTGCAGAAGATTCGTAACGATTTTACTGGAGGAAAAAGAACAGTGAAATAGCGTGCTCCGTTTTAAGCTATAAGGTAGCTAGAAAGTAAATGTCATAGCGATTTCGAAACTTTTCTGATTCTTTACAGTTATAACGATGTCCGTAGATCTGATAAAGACAGGGAAATTCGGACTATGATTACGACAGTGAATACACTCTCGCAAAAACTCATTTCGAGGTAACTTTAATCATTTTCACCAGAAGGTCGGAAAAATAACGATTGGTAGAATAACGATTTAACATAAACCAAATTCATAACGATTTCTAATCAATATTTGAAGGAGCTATGCGACGATATCAGTGCTCGAACTGATACCTTGGAAGAAGAGGTACGAGAACTCCGACAAGCACTCTTGACTTGTTAGGAGCAAATTGATGCGATGGCAAAGATGGCGAACAAGGACTTAAACCTGATCGCCAATGTGGGTCACGCCGATAAAACGTGCCCCAGAGATGCGATGGTCGACGGGCTCTAGAGATGCGGTGGCTCCAAGCAAGGCCGGTGGCAGTATGCGGGCAGCGATTCGAGCAATGCCTCGAAGGCACATGATCCGGAGGACCTATGACCTGGCCCTAGGCTTATGCACAAATTTCGCCCTGTGCGTACTGAAAGGAATCCTCCCATAATCGTCTCTATGTCCATCGAACCATCATTTTAATTCATCATTGGAGTGAATATTTGTTTTTTGTTGTTATTTAAAAATTATTGTGTTGTATATTTTTGTCGAGGCCGACAAATTCGAAAGGAAGGGCATGTCACGGTATAGTGGCGACCGCCTCTGTAAGCCACGCCCCTACATGGGTTGGAAAGTTGGCAGTCTCCCTAACTGCATTCTTGCTAGATGGTTGTTGTATATAATATAGACTAATAATAAAGGTTTGTAAATCATCACTCCCAGGCAGGAGCATGACAGCCTTGTGATGTTCCTGCCGGCAGATGGAACACGGTGGGGCCTGGCAGTTTTTGCTTCGATGTCCGGTCCGGAGGCACTTCCAGCAGAGTTGGCGGTCGCGGATTATTTCTCTCCTGCTGTAGTGGGATTGTACTTCAGTGCACTGCTCGGGTTCGTGTCTGCCACGAACGCAGAAGGGGCATCGTGGTGCTCTCCTTCTGTTTGACGAACGCTTTCGCCTGATTGGGCTGTATTGGGGGGACGGCGAGCGTCAACGCTCCGTCCTGACGGGGGAGCGTGAGCTGTGTTGTCGTGCTGTCCTTGTGGGAATGGCGTTCTGGGTCGTTATCCTACATGACTTCCAGCCTATCGACCACTTTATCGAGGGCGGACAGGAGGGTGTTGACATCCCAGTTCTCACCTATCGACCTCATCTCACCCACTTTGTCCCTGGTGTTGTTCGGGAACTTTGCGCGTATCATGTGGATTGTAGATGCGGGGTGCTCACCTAGCCTCTCGAGCTGTACCAACAAAGACTTCAGCGTGCACAGTGTTGTGCGCTAGGACAATGGTGACCTGTGGGCTAGTGGAACAGCTTCGAGTTGCCTCTGGAGCTAATTCCGCAGAGGTTCCGGTTGCAGGTATGTATTGGTGAGGATCTTAATTGCCTCACTGTAGTTGACCTCTGTGAGCTGTAATGCTGAAATGAGTTTGAGAGCGTCTCCCTTAAGTTTCCCTCTAAGATAGAGGAACTTTGTAATAGCCGGCACACTGTTGTTATTGTGCACCGCTGCTGTGAATAGCTCCCAGATTTCGGGGAATGAATGCATCTCACCCGAAAAATCTGGAAGTTCAAAGGTAGGAAGTTTTGTATATTGATTAGGATTGCAGGCGTATGGGTCAGCATGAAGCTGACTTGGAGGCAGTGCTTGATACATGGCGGTGGGCGGAGCTTGCCCTTGCGCCGCACTGTCCTGCCTGAGTGGTGATGGCACCCCCATAGCGGTCGCTGCCGACGGAGGAACTTCTCCGTTCATATAATATTGCTGTATTGAGCCGTTGAGAGCTGATAATCCAGACTCCCTGTAAGTAGGGTTGACAGTGTCACCCGCTGTATTGGCTCTATGTAATGCAGTGCTTGGGGGTGCTCCTATCCTGAGCGGCCTTAATTCTTGCGAGCAGCCGCTCCTTATCTGCCGCGAGCTGGTCGCACGCGTTGGCATCCCAGTGGGACTGTAAGTCTCCTAGGACGCTGGCCTCCTCTTCCGGGGAAGCCTGACCTTCGGCCAGCGCGTGCGCCCCCTCCCAGCGGTCCTCGAGTCTCTTAAGGAGTGTACCGAATGTACTGAGCGTGGTAGTTGATGTTGAACTCACGCCTACTTCCTGTCGACTCTTCCGGGCTGACTCGGCCTCTGTCCGGGGCAGGTGCCAACTGGCGCTCCGCTTCTTCCAGGGCCTTCCTCAGCGTGCTGACGGTCTTCGTAATCTGCGCCTTGGTCGCTCCGATGGTGGACATCGTTGATAGCTCGACTGCGGCTTTACCTGGAACACGCACTATTAATAATGACATATGGGGGCCCTTGCGGGGGCCCCCGACGCGACGAGTGCGGTACAGCGGAGGATACGATGGAACAATGCTCAGGATAGCCAACGGGAGCGGGTAGAAAAGGGGGAATACTAATGCTACTGTGAAATGAATAAACTACTACTAAGAATATTAAGAAATATATAAGGAAACACTAAGAAGAATTTTAAAAGACTGTAATGCCGGTGCACGGAATAAACCTGTATTGCCGACGAGGAAACTGGTAACTCTCCTTTTTTACCTAACCCCGACGACTACCAAAAAAGGGGGTGTGCTTTGGGTGCGCGCTGCGTCAACCCTATGCGAGCGCTGCCTTCGCTCAGAGGGTCCCGAGGCAGCCCCCTCTGCCGTGAAGGGGGGGGGGGGTTACTTTCACAATTCAAGACAAAAGAAGGGGGAGAAGGCTATAGTACAAAGGGGGGCATAGCTAGCGCACTACCCGGGTACTAACGGGGGGACTCTGGTGCTGCGGCAGCGATCCATCCAAACACCAACACCTACTGCCTGGACCGGGTGGCCAACCCGTATGGCAGAGGATCACTGGTCTCCCCTAGGTGTGGCCAGGACTTACCTCGCCTGGTACTAACAAGCTCGGGCTCGCGAGCACTCCCGCCCCCGACGCCCCGCGCGTCGCCCGCTCCCCACACCGCTTTCCTACCGTCATGCGCTAGCCCAAGCGCTGCCCATACAGTGCCCAGCTGCGCTTTATGCGGCTGTCTGCCACCCAGCCAGATGGTATGCGCGCTGCCCTGGCCCAGGATGGGAGCTATAATGCTTGTTTTGCCCCAACCCTCTCAAAAGACCCCAGGGGGGGTACTACAGCCGCCCAGGAGAAGGCATGGTTCCCTCGCATCAGGGCGTAGTAGGGCCGGATTTTACAGCCGACTGGCTTAATGGCCAGACGGCAAAGGGGCCGGTTACCAACGTCCGATGCACCATGTTGCGAATCGGTGGGTGGCCCCACTCTCGAAGGAACCTGTCCCTGTTGAGTGGAGTCCCCCACTCGCCTCGTGGTGCTACGAGGTACCCAAGAAACCAAGACCCAAGGGGGACATACGGGAGACCCCATGATGTGAACAGGCCACGCCCCCTCCCTGGCGGACGGGGGTCCCGCGTGGTGACTTCCACCCCCTCGCGCTTACAGCGCCTGGATTGACGCACGCCCTTACCACACGCCAGCCGTGGGTGCTTACGGGCGTGCTGTATTGCATTCGGACTGTAGTGAGCACACTTAACCCCCCATTACCCGAGCACTATTACACTGCCCCAACACAACAGCAATGATACCCCATACGACCCAACAATAAACGGACACAATACCAATACCGATAACACAATAGTAGGAGACTCACCACCTTCCTCGTCTTGTGCACGATAACATAGATATAACCACGGTTTATTCCATATATCAGCACCGCTCAACCATAATAAATATAGGAGCTAGATACTAGAATATATGGAATAGGAGAGGCCGCTCCGGCCGATAGAATTGTAATGGCTATCCGAGGCTAGGCGAGCCCCAGCCAGGCTCGCCGTCCTCCCTGTATTGCAGCCGGCTGTATTGCGATGTGAGGAGCGGCAAGGCTCCGCTCGGAAGATCCCCGGGATGTTGACGAAGCGGCTCACAATGGCGGCGCCCCAGAGCCGCGCCCGCGCTGTGCTCGACCTGTCGATGGAAGTTAGGAATGGAGTCGGCGGGGGCGGCGCATAGCCGGTCCGCCGATCGATAGCGTGCGCGGGCAGAACGGAGTCTCAGGAGCGCCTCGTCGGGGTCCCGAGCCCTCAACGGTAGCCCGCGGGAGTATGAAATGAAGGGAGCGAGCTATCGCATTCGCGACACTCCCACCGACAAAAGAAATTGGTCCCGCGGGGGCTTCTACCGAATCCTGTCTTGCCGCGTGGGGCTTAAGGCTCTTTTGGATTGAGTGGGAACCGGCTGCCTCACAGCTGGGAACGGACGGACCCTTTTGGAAACCTACGACCCAACCCGAACGCCTGAGAGGAAATGCGCTGGGCGCTGGAGCGGTCTCGTCCTGTACTGACTACAGATACCGTGGGTCATAACTATATACAACAAAGAGTCAATTTTGTCAGCCGCTACCTGTAATGCCTCCTAAATCAACTTCTATACAACTAAGAGGCTTATTACCTACGAAGAATCTACAGGGTCATGGTTGGACTATAATATAAGTAACTTCTACTACAAAAATGCTACACTAAGCACTACTACCATGGATGATAAAAGTCAACAACAACAGAATAACAAGGGATAACTAAGGATAAAGTTGTAACAGCTGACCTGAACTGAGTACATGTGGAATGAATACAATGAATCACATTAAACAGCAAATAACAAAAACAACGGCGAACGATAAACAACACTGAAATGACTACAATACAACATTACGCACTCACACAGCGCAGGTAAGACGGGTTCCGCCGTGAGGGCGTATTTCCGCCACTCGCTCAGTCCATCTGAGCCTGTCCGTGCTGGGGCCCATCCATGGGCTAGTTCTGGAACCGCTCGTCGTTCGCTGGGACTGGCGCCTGCTACTGAAACAAAGATGTGAGACGCACAACACCGTTCTGTAATAAAGAAAATTCAAAGCATAGTGAATAAAATTACACATTTTTCTTTTTCCAAAAGGTTCGTTTCGCCACCTATCTTCAGACGAACCTTTTGTTATAACACATTCCTGGTGGCTCATCAGTGAAGAGGAAGGTGTTACAACATTTTTGGACGTGCAAATTATTAATTTACTAATTCAATTTCTGATAATTTTAATATCTATTAAACTTAAAAGTTTTTTAAAATTTTATTTTTATATTTTATGTTTAGTTTAAAAGTTTATTTTATTGATATATAATTTATTTTACTAACATTGGATTTAAGTTAAAATTATAAAGGTTTTTAAACTCACACTAGTCGATCAGCTGACGATCAGCTGACTCTAGTCTTCGCTTTAACAAAAATAACTCAACTGGGGTACAGTATTTGCTATCAGAACGGATAACTCGTATCATTCCACAGTGTAAGTCATTTTGCTTTGCTAGGAATGATATCACGGCGACATTATTTTTTATCTTAATCTTGTTTTTTGGCTTTAATTTATTATTTTCAAGTTTAAATGATTGATTTAAGTTTTGTATTAAATTACAAAAGCAAAGTTTCATGAATATAAACATACACATATGTGAACAATTTAATGACGAGCATATTTTAGAAAATTTTCAAATTCAGCTTAATGTTTTCACAAAGTTTATAGCCTTTTTGCTATGGTCTAGCAAGTTGTATTTATACAATATTTGTCTATTTTTAAAAATACACCTACCAATGTTACTGACGATAAAATTTCTATTAAATCCATTATTTACAAGAACTTTATAAAAATCTTCTAATTTATTACAAAAATATTCAAATTTTGAGCAAGCATTTGCTATTCTAAGGATTTCTGTGTATATGACGTTACGTTTAACTCTGATAGAAACTTCAGAATCTATGTGTGGGAACCTATTAACTTTTAAGTTAAAAGAATCTGTTTTATTATACAAGTTGGTTTCTACTTGGTTATTTACAATTTTTAAGGTTAGATCCAGATAATTATACATGTGTTCAGTGGTATGTGTCTTTTTAAAGGCAAGTGTGTTTTTGTACACTAATCCAAGAGTATTGTCTATGAGGTCTTCAGTAAAGTTATGAATTATAAGTATGTCATCCATGTATCTAAATGGTTTATATAACTGATGTCCTTCTAAAGTTATATTTTTGGAATATTCAAATTCAAACATAGACATTGTTAGATCTGCAAGTAAAGGGCTAAAATTTCCTCCCTGTGGTACTCCTTTATTTTGTTTGTAAATCATACCAGCAAATACACAGTAGCTATTTCTTAGTAGATAGTCGATGAAATATAGAAGATCAGAAGGTTTGTAGTATCTGTATCTATTATCTTTATCAGAAGTGTCCGTTTAAAAAACATTGAAGCTGTTGCTAGCAATGAAATTTTTATCAGAGTTTTTGAAACAAATGTTAATAAGGTTTTTCATTTTTTCAAT
This sequence comes from Heligmosomoides polygyrus polygyrus, assembly GCA_947396885.1. Taxonomy (NCBI): domain Eukaryota; kingdom Metazoa; phylum Nematoda; class Chromadorea; order Rhabditida; family Heligmosomidae; genus Heligmosomoides; species Heligmosomoides polygyrus. The sequence continues at coordinate 71,459,760 of OX377203.1, read as the reverse complement.
AATAGTAGCATGAGGTAGGTTTGTAAACATAGCTGTAAAATCTGCTGAATATAGTTTAACATTTTTTGAATCAAAACTTGAAAGATCTTGTATTATGTTTGAGTTATTAATAGACCAGTACGTTTTAATCGTTCTGGAATTGTTAGCTACAATATTTGCGTAATTAATAAAATGAGTTTTTAGGTGAGAAAATGTGCAACAAAGTTCTAGTGCTAGTGACTTAACACTACTGTTGTATGCACCAGTAATAAACCTGAATTTGATTGGGTCTTTATGAAGCTTCGGTTGAGAATAAATAATTGGCAAATCTACTTCTGTTTCAATTTTTAATTTGTTTGTAACTTGGAAATGTTGATGTTTTTGAATGACTGACATTTTGTTGGTGT
>OX377203.1:71332289-71459174 GCA_947396885.1 Heligmosomoides polygyrus polygyrus | reverse complement strand
AGTCCTGGAATATAAGCTCCTCCAATCGCAAAAGTTCTGCTCCAGTTTTCTTTGACCATTCGCTGCAAAATGCTGGTCTGGTGGAGTTGTATATATGTTTGTGTAAATCTCGAAGAGACCAATCGACCGGTACCAACTGCTTTTCAAAAGCCTCAAATTAGAAGAATTGTGAGCACGCAACGATTTTCGACGGATTGCGACCGATAACTCGTCCGAGAGTGTCCTTCGCATTGGAGCGCAAGTTTTCAAATTCGAACATTTTTATGGCTCCATGATCAATGAATACCGCACGACAGAGCTCGAGCTCCTGAGCTCAAATATATGTTTAGTTTTTGAAATGAATGCATTTTAGGCGAGTTATATCAAAAAGAGGCAAAAACCGCAAAATCGCGGTTTTTGCGGCGTCTAATCAAAAGACGGTTCGGTATTGTAGGTCAAACGGTACGTCTCGCGCGAAGCAAACGAGTGAACACTCGCCCTACACGTGGAAAATGCCACGACACATCTTACTTCTTTGAGTACTGGTGGGCTGTTCCCGGTCGCTCATTGCTGCCAATCTAGCATTCCAACAGAATCCTACAACTATTCTAGATTTCGTCAAGTGAAGCGCAACGTGCTGCTCTATCCTGAGCTGTACATTGAAGAAATCCATGCCTAGGATGGAGTGCTCGGATTTATCCTAGTCGGGGGGGGGGGGCACATAATTAAACAGTGTGCAATAAATTGACAGACTTACGAATTCCATAAAGGGACAAATTGGGCCTAAAAACAAACAAACAAACAAAAACCAAAAACAGCCGCGGTTATAAATGCGTCTCGGTGGGAAAAGCGCACTCGAACATAACTGACCGCCGCCTGACGTGTTTATCATGGAGGGAGGCACATAAAGCCGTATGCGGCGTAATGGCCGCCACCTGACATACTATATCCCTTATCCATCATAGTGAGGGGGCACATAGCCTTGTCTCTTCTCAGCCGTGGCGAAACCGAATGCATATTTTTTTATAAATTTTTATCAGCTTAGACGCTATTTTGTGAGTAGAGCTTTGACAACTACACGGAAATAGGATTAGATTTTGAAGCGGTAAACTTGGATTGGAGCATGGTTTCCCTCGTGCGAGCACCCAACACTGAGGCGCATATATCTCCATTTGATGAACTGAGGGCACTAATATTGCTTAGCCAGGAAGTGCGCAGCTGGGTTCGAGCCAGGCTAGGGAAATGGAAAAACGGGGTGTGGTCCATCCAACTTGCTCATGTGGAATCTGCTTCCGGCGCTCAGGGGGAGCCCGCGCTCGAGGAGCGCAGAACCAGGCTAGGGCAGGCTAGGTAAAGGACTTCGAGGTGTGCTTCATCCAAGCTGCTCGTGCTAAAACATTTCTCGTCGCTCAGGGAAGTCCGCAGCTGGGTTCTGCGCTTTCTGCGAAGCGCATACATCTGGAAAAAATGAGCAGGAACGCCGAAAAATTGTGCAGATGTCAAAATCCTTCAAGTCTCATTCAGTCAATTGGATTACAAGAATGCAGCGACGCAGAAGAACCGTACCTCTTACTTCTCTCGCATGAAACAAGGCCACTATTTACTGCGCCGTGATCCGCTTGCCTGCAGTCCCGTCGCAGGCGTATAATGTTTTTCGTGAAAAAATGTGCTCCAGCTCGTGCTGCTCATGCTATGCCTCTAATCCTTTTTTCCCAGTTGTTTTAGCAGTTTCCCTATTTTGTTCCCTAGAAGGCGCTCCGTGAATTCCGAGTCAATTTGCTGCATAATGGTTGTAATTACGGGACTGTTGGGGCGTGATTGTCTGCATAGCTATCGATCTTTTCGCCGCATGGTTTTTATACTCCGCCGCCGAAAAATACGGAATTTTGGGCTACAATATCGTGCCGCTAAAGGTCTTTGTCATACCATCGCTCACCCCGCGCGACGCCTGATGATAGGCTCCCACATCGATTGGTGGGATCGATATGGGTGCATATCATTAGGCGTCGCTCGGAGTGAGCGATGGTGTGACAAAGGCCAAAGGCCTCCGCAGAAATTCGGGAGAGTCTGTCTGCGCTCTGCCCTTTCGCGGCGGAGATCCAGAGCGGAAACGGGCGCGTCACCAGTTGGTCCTAGAAAGAGTACAGTAACTCGCCGTCGCCGCTGAGCGGCGCCACTGGCAGGCCGGCAGCCGCCGTTGGGTGCAATGAGCACGTCATCATAAATTACCTTCAGTGTTTTCCTCGCCTAGGCATTTTAAGCCAATAGCTCTTCGCGTCTTCCCGCAGGGTCCGACTGAAATTGGAAAAGATCGTGTCGCACAAGGCTAACCTGCACTTTCTCACCGCTGTAAATTCATACAGTCATAAGCTACATTGTTGCGTTTCAGCGCGCTACTAAAACTTTCTACTACCTATAAAACCCTTGAGCTGCAGCTGGAAAAGTATTCACTTGACAGAGTTATCGCGTTTAGAACATACCGGCGCGTCCAATTTGGCACTACTCGTGGAAAATTCGCCAAAGTCGGTGGAACTGCAAAACTCATTGTATCTAGACATAGAAGCCATTTGGTTTTCTATATTTTTAGCGCATTTGTGTAAGCTACATTCGTCAAGCTGAGCTCACTTTACAAGTCGCGCCTACTTGATTGATTCTGCGGGCCTACGTGCATTGCTCAGCTTTACTGAGATTTGTGTGTCAAAAGATTCTGGTGAACTCAAATATGTGTCTATTATTTTAAAATATGGAACTCTAAAGGATTAATAAAACACGTCGTTTTTCAGAGTACGGCGGCTGAAAATTTCTGACAAAACTCCCCAAACGCTCGCTCTTAAGGCTGTCGCCCCACTCGTTTGATAGGTTGATCATACAATTAGGCCTCCCATGTCATACCACCGCCCACCTCGAGCGAAGCCTAATGATAAGTGGGAGCATACCATTAGGCTTCACTCGGGGTGAGCGATGACATAGGCCTTATATGCATTGTTCACGACGCACTCAATAGTTTCGCCGAGACAGAGATTAGCAGTTCCTGAATACGGCTGCTGGAAAATGCTTATAGAACTCTTCCACAAACTTCACTCTACAAGCTTCCGCCCCACTCGATTGTTAGATTCTATCCCATATGCATTGTTGACGATGCACTCCAAAGTCTCGCGGAAACAGAGAATAGCAGTTCCTGAGTAGGGCGGCTGGAAACTTTTGATGAAATTTTCCAGGCGGTTTGAAATAGTCTTCACGACTTAGACAATGCTCGAGATCCTCATAAAACATGCACGTCCTGGGAAGTGAGCTGCTTCATTCGGAAAATGCCTGCTCCAATCATTTTTGGCCACACACGGCGAGAATGCGGTGATCTGCTAAAAGTGTATACATCATTTGGAAGGCCGAGGAGACGAATCGAACGGTTCCAACCGTTTTTCAAAGAACCTTGCACTAGAGGTATGAGCATGCGAGGGTTTGCGACGGATGAATGCTTCTGTATATAGTAAAACCAGATCTTTCCCAGATAAAAGTAAGAACTTAAAAAGAAAAGAAGACGGTAGGGGTATTCTAATCTCAGGCTTTGGGACGAAGCTTCCAACCAGACGTTCGAAATGTTCGGCAGCCGCAAGGCCACTGAACGTCTCGATGGAAGCCACCCCTCGGTATCACGGAAAGAAATATTAAGGTCTGGCGCTTTAATATTTCTTTCCGTAGTACTCGTCTGCTGAGAAACATCACTGATAAGTTGGAATTTACGTGTGTAGGCATGTGGAAGACATGTCATTATAACACAATGTAGCATAATTGTCGTGATTCGATTGATGTGCAATGGCGACTGAATCACGTCGGGAACCTACGAGGGATACCGAATCGGTGCATCGACCGTGGAAAACCCCAAAGTTTACGCTAGGTCTCCTCAGTGAGAAACAGACGAGGTTTTTAATTAGTTTGTTGGAGAGTTTCCTTCGGAGAAACCAGAAAGCAACACTTAGTCCTTCGCGAGTTCTCTCCGGAGAAGCCAGGACTTGCCAGTCAGCAATGGTAGTCCTTTTCGTGAGAAACAACCCCATTCTAAATGTCTTTTGCGAATCCTCTCACGAGGATCCTGGAAAACGGAAATCTTTTTTTGCGAGCTCCCTTCGGGGAAGCCAGAGAGCGAACAAATTTTCATTCCGATCAAGGAAATGAAATTGAAAAATACGTTCTTCGCGAGTCTTCTATTGAGGAACTAGAAGGAAATTCTAAATTTCATAGCGAATTCTCTCTGAGGATCCTAGTAGAGATGAAAAGTTTCTCAGGGCAGGAAGACACTTTACGTCCAACCTATCGAGCAAAATTCCAAATTTAAACTGAGGAACTCTGGCACAGAAGCAAAGATGGCAGAAATACAAGTGTACAAGACGAAGATAATGAACGCTTGCAGACTTATCGAGTCAAGTGAGACAAGTCAGCCGTCTTGGCTTCAGAAAGGATGAACTGAAGCCGTTCGACCTTCCAAAAGGAAGGAAGGACGGTGAAGCGTGCCTTAAGGAGAAGACAGCACACCTGATGAGGGTGGTAATGAGCAAGAAGCAGTACAACGACAACTTCTTAAAAGAAGCCAGCGAAATAATTAATTTCCATCCTGATGAGAATAAACGTGAAAGCTAATGATGGATTTAAACGATCACTTGCAAGCAGACTCAAATGAGATTGATATCACTATCGTGCATTGCTAGAACACAGTGAACTTCAGAAAGGATGAACTAACTCAGCAAAGAGTTTTAATTGTCAGCTGCCAGCAAGGAAGGAACGGTTACCGTACTGTCACTGGCAATACTGGCACATCGACATATTGGCACCTCGAGAAATGGAACAATGCCTTCGCGGGAGCGCGATATCGCGCTCGGACGATTCCTTCTCGAGGATCCCTACCTTCTGACCTTGGATAGTTCATATTCTAGGCCCTTATACACAATGCTGCCATCTTAAGTGAACAAGAAAAGTTGCTGTTCTTGAAGCAGGCTTTTAATGCGAGGCTGCAGCTGCGAACTTACCTATATGTGATATTAAACAGGCACTAACCATAAGTGACCGTCAACATTCTCGAAGAGCAATACGACAAAAGCGGCAACCATAGCAGATCTGCTTATATCCGAGATCGAAAAAATCTCGCGTGCTCACGATACACCAATGAGCTGTAGTGTCACTTTATCTGCCATCACATCACGGATCATTCTTCTTGAGCAAACGGGTGTATCACTCATACGGACTGCGTATGGCGCCGCTTAGTTATCTCGAAATTCGCAGAACGTCTGCGGGAGAGTTATAAGGAAATAGATCAAAACTGGTATACCACTACAATACAAGGACATAATCGAAGCAGCTGGTGAGATCGTCGCTCTACAGGAAACGACTGAGCTCACACGGCAACCTTATGCGGAATTTATAAAAAAATATATTAAAAATGATTTTTTTACATTTTTGCAAAATAAAGTCATAAAAAACTAACGATCATCGTCTCTTAAGACAAATCGAGCCACGTCAGGTCGAGCTACGATCGTCTCTTAGGACATTGCCTCTACGCCTCTGTTTGAAAACCATGCTCCACAGTACTGCACTACGCTCTCACCTCCTGATGAACGCAGAACTGAAGTCAGACAACGAAGATATTGCTGCAATTGCTTCAGAGAAGGAACAGTTCACAATTCTGAAAAATGTTCGGTCTTTGCCCAAAATGTCGGATAGATCACCACTCTTCTCTTCCACGTCAACAGCAAGTGGACTCAGCCAGAAACGTCCGGGCGGAACGCAATACCAACTGCCAACATTAGCGCACCGAGGAATCGCAACGATTGCACCGCACCTCCACTATGGGACAAGTTCTAGACAAGCAAGGGGAAATGGAGAATTGCTTCAAAATACCAACCGATGTGAGACAGCTCATTTCACAGAAAGCCACGTTGGACAAAAACGACGACTATCGGTCAGTGTGTGCAAATAAGAACCCTTCAAATTCACGGAAGTTAACATCACCCTGATGAACACTCGCACCAGCTTGAAGCTAAAGCGAGTGCCAGTCTTCACCAAAGAGAAGCTGATTGCGTCATCAAGCACCGGAAACCTACTATCAGTGGAAAAGGAATTCGTCGAGTAGAAATAATTTTTTATCGCTCAAGGAAGCCTTCATTCTACAAAGGTTTCTTCCTGTATAATAGTTGGGCATGACTTCATCAACCAGATCATTCTTCACAAGGCTCCAACAATGAAAATGCCATCGGTTTGATTTTGACGCCTACCATTTTTGCCTACACCAGATTGGGTGTAAGTGGTATGCTTACTTTCACAAATAAGAAGTACGGAACTCACTGCATCTCCTTTCTTGCAACAGAAGCAGGCAAATCTCCGAAAGGCAACTGCATTGGCTTAAAGCTGAAGATTCGAGGAATCAATGGCGTGAAGTCATAGCATGAATGGAATTGCAGTAATCATACTGACCTTGGTGCCGCACCCAGCTCAAATCTGCCAATTGAAGTTGACACTGGACACACGCTTCGTGCAATTAAGCGACTACACGAAGACCTGAATAAGAACATACCCGAATAAATGACCTCAGCAAACGTAGCTAAGGACGGTAAAGATGAAGGAATCCAACTGTTTTTTTTAATCTTCTGCTTTAACCCATGACATTGAAGAGATAAAGGAAATTGAGAAGACCACGACCATTCCGGTGATTAATAATCAAGAATTCTGACGTCTCCACGCTATTAGGAGCGCCGAGTTTGAGCAGTTTCGCCGAGGTTATCATGCAAGACCGGAAACGTACTAACGATAACTACGCCTCAACCAGCTGGATAAATAAGGAACGAATAAGAAAACCGCCAAGGAAACGACATCGCACAAGTAAAACTACCAAGTTCAAATGCAGCACCTCATCTTCGCTGAACTTCGGTACAAAAGATATTCTCTAAATTTTGTATCGAATTTGCAGGTTTGCTGACGTGATCGTTTGCTGCTTATCTGTTCTAGCAGGTTAATTACGTTCTCCTTGTTCCCTCGTGTTTCCATGCCTACCGCTACCACTACCTGCTCCTCGCCCTAGCTCGGACATGTAGTGAGCATCGGTTAGTAGTGAGAATGAGAGGCGTGTATACGCACACGCTCGCTGCCGTTCGAAGGTCATCTGGAAATCCAACGCATGCTTGGCAATGTTTGATCTGTGGCATATCTTCTTGATCTAGGCGGCGTTGTACGACGTTCATAATCGTTGGACGATAATGAGAAAAAGTACTTGTCCGCCCTTACGTTCCTTCCACTGATCTCCTTCCTATTTATTCCTTCTGGTCCACGTTGACTGGTCCCCTCTTCACTGGTCCCCCTCTTTTGGCAGCCCTTCGCTGGCCCTCATTACTGATTCCACCTTTACTGGTTCTCCCTTTACCGTTCCCCTCCCCTTCACAGGACTCTCCCACTACACTGGTTCCCGTTCACTGTCCCATCTTTTCGCCCCTCCCTCCTCACCTAAGTGGTACCCTTTATTGGTCCCTTTCACTGGTCCCTATTAATGGTCCCCTTTACCGGTCCCTCCTTTACTGCCTCCCCCCCCCCAGTTCAAAGCTCCCCCATCACTGATCTCACCTTCACTGATCCCTTTTACTGTTCTGGTCCCCTCCCCTTCACTGGCCGCCATTACTGGTTCTACCTTCACTGATCCTCCTTTAATGGTTCCCCCTCTACCGGTTCCCCTCCATAGGAGCCTCCCACTTCACTGGTTCCCGTTCACTTCCTCCCCCCTTACTACCCCCCCCCCACCCTCATCTTAGTGGTATTCTTTATTGGTCTCCTTCACTGGCTCACATTGAAGGTCCTACCTTACTGCTACCCACTCCCCCTTCGCTGGTCCTCCCACCCTTCACTGCACATCCGCTTACTGGTCTCCTCTTTAGTGGTCTCCCACTACACACGTGTTCGGAATCCGGGGGTTGTGCGACATAGGTGACAGGCGACATCTTCTGAACCCAAACACCGCTTGCGTGACATGGCGACACCTCTACTGAACAGAGGCACCCCTTACATGAAATCCGTAGTACCTCTTCTGACCCCAGGCAGCCATTACGCGACATCGTTGACACCTCTTCTGAACCCAAACACCCAATGCGCGACATCGCTGATATGCTTCCTGAATCCGAACGCCTGTTGCACTACGTCGGTGACACATCTTCTAAACCCGGACGTCTGTTGAGCAACGTCGCTGGCATGTCTATTGAACGCGAACGCCCTTGGCGCAACATCCGTGACACTTCTTCGGAGGTCTCGACACGACGTGAGTGGCACCTCGCCTGAATACGGACGCAGGGGCGCGAAAATAGCAGAAAATACCCAGACTCCTTCTACGTGCCTGGCGATGCCATAGATGCACCGAACACGTCGGCGACCGTGCATGGCGAGCCGTAGACGTGCCGAACACGTCGGCGACCGTGCATGGCGAGCCGTAGACGTGCCGAACACGTCGGCGGCCGTGCATGGCGAGCCGTAGACGTGCCGAACACGTCGGCGACCGTGCATGGCGAGCCGTAGACGCGCCGAACACGTCGGCGACCGTGCATGGCGAGCCGTAGACGTGCCGAACACGTCGGCGACCGTGCATGGCGAGCCGTAGACGTGCCGAACACGTCGGCGGCCGTGCATGGCGAGCCGTAGACGTGCCGAACACGTCGGCGACCGTGCATGGCGAGCCGTAGACGCGCCGAACACGTCGGCGACCGTGCATGGCGAGCCGTAGACGTGCCGAACACGTCGGCGACCGTGCATGGCGAGCCGTAGGCCAATGTTATACTTCGGCGACGCGTCGGCCGACGTCGGCGACGCTGTGCTTTGCGGGCAGCTACGCACTGCGTGGCAGCCCGCCCAACACAGCGTCGCCGACGACGTCGCCGAGAGCTCCGCAGGGGGGTGTTATACTTCCGCCGCCGACGTCGGTGGCGACGTCGCCACCGACGTCGCCACAGACGTCGGCGGCGACGTCGGCGGCGACGTCGGTGGCGACGTCGTCCGTGGGTCGGTCGCCGCGCTGTGCACGGCGACGGGCCGTCGCCGGCCTCATTCAAGGCTGGGAAAAAATGCGCTCAAAGGGAGTATTTTGTTTGTGGGTGGGTTCTTCGTTCCCGGCACTGTCAACATCCTCGGCGGACCTCGAATTACGAAATCGAAAGTGCAAAAACGCCCATCTTGCGGGCACAAATGGTGCCTTTTTTACCCTTCATGTCCATTTAAAGTTAGTCACATGAGGACTTCACAGAATTCTTGTGGTTTTTAATATGTAGCAGTTCTATTCCAACGAAAAATGTTTTCTTTAAGGCTTGCAGAAAAATATGTAAAAAGTTACTTTGGTGTGTTCTTTAACAAACAACGAAATTGAGGCAGATAACAGAGTTTCAACAGAAAAAAGGCATAAAAATATACGTATCTCTACCTGATAGACGGAAGTGAGTGTTTTTTTATACTGCCTAATTCTAATAATACTGGGTGTCTCAAGAAATGAATGCACTGTTAGAAAGGTGATAACTTTGGTCACAAAAAGGTACTGAAGAAGTTAAATGCTCATATAAAATCTTAAGCAAATAGGAATTTTTTGACGTATGAACGTATAGATTGCGCCATGCACACGTCTGTTTTTATCTGCTTTTTTGATGTTTAGAACTTGACAACGACGTGAAAGACACGTAGCATGCGAGTTTAGTGATTACAGAATTTAAATGTGGGCAGCAGACCTATTTTCCGAAACGGGTTCTGGGGACTGATGAAGCAACATTAAAGCTGAATGGAGAGGTTAATCAGCATAACTGCAGCTACTGGGCGGCGGAAAAGGCTATTGGCCAATGGCGTATACCCCGCGGCATATCGCGGGCAGTGACTTCAGGGTATCGTGGGTCAGATAGCCTGCTGTAGGCAAATTATAGCAGCTATGCCAGGGGGCGTAGCCCTGCTCATGGCGGCCAAATGATGACATTGAAAGCGCGCTCCGATGCTAAAAATGCGCTCCGATGCTCTCCTGTCAACGACGTCTCCGACGCTGCCACAGAATCTGTTGACGACGTCGACCACGCGTCTGTGGCGACGTCGGCGGCGTCTGTGGCGACGTCGGCTGCGTCTGTGGCGACGTCGGCGACGTCGCTGGTGACGTCAGCGTCGGCCGACATCGGTGACGGGCCGTCGCTGACGTGTCGCAGCGTCGGCGACGCGTCGCCGAAGTATAACATAGGCCGTAGACGTGCCGAACACGTCGGCAACCCTGCATGCCGAGCCGTAGACGCGCCGAACACGTCGGCGATCGTGCATGGCGAGCCGTAGACCCGCCGAACACGTCGGCGACGGTGCATGGGCACTTAGATTATCATCGACGGGAGGGGTTTTGGAGGCAATCGATATCGATCGATATTATCGATTTTTCTGTGGATGTCGTGCAAGCGCCCTGAAACGTCAGCCCTGGGGGTAATCGAGGTCGCTGAACACGAATCTGAAGTCGACCGATCGATATCGATCGGTATTATCGCTTTTTCTGCGGATGTCTGCAAGCGTCCTGAAATTTCAGCCCTAGGGGATCGTGGTTGGTGAATACGACTCTGAATTCCGTTGTTGAATGTCGAGTGCCTTCATTCCATTTTGAGCCGCATTTACGATTTGTTTGTGAATGTCTTTCTTGCGGTCCGCTCTCCCTGCCCCTGGGATAATCGACGTCACTGAACTCGAATCTGAAGTTCATTTTTGAAGTATCAATCGATGTCAACCCGTGTTATCGATTTTTTGTGGAAATCTTTCTTTCGGTCCGAAGCTTTCCTCAAAATCGATATCGACCGGTATTACCGTTTTTTGTGTAGTAAAGGAGCTGTTACCCTACCAAAATCCAGGTTTGAATAACGTGCCATGTACGGTTGTACTCTTTAACGTGCAGTGTGCCTTGGTGCGTGAAGTTTCGAAAATCATGGCTGAATATCAATTTTTCTGTGGATATCCTTCTTGCGGTCCGGTACTTCCGTCTTGGGGTAGTCGATGTCGCTGAAGGCGAGCGTGAAGTCCACATTTGAGGTGTCCGTCGCCATATTATCGATTTTTATTGTATTTGGGCCATATTATCGATTTTTTGTGTGGATTTAGTTAGTGGGCGGGAGAAAATGGGGGGGGGTGAATTACGGCACGAAAACACGAAAATAGCGAAAAGCACCCATACGTCTTCTCCCTGCTTGGGAACTTCTGCCCTGGAGGTGGTCGAAGTCTCTAAACACAAATATTAAATTCGCTTTTGAAGTATCGATCGCCATCAATGGATATTGATAAAGCTATAGATTTTTTGTGGATGTCGTCTAGGCGGTTTAAACTTTAGCCCTGGAGGCAGTCGAGGTCACTAAACACAATTCTGAAATTCGTTTTTGAAGTATTGATTACCATCGATATTGATCAAGTTACCGAACGCGGAAAATACCCAGACGTCTTCTACGTGCCAGGGATTTAGAAGACGTGCGGAATACGTCGCGTACGTGCCTGGGAGTCAAAGGACGTACCAAAGGCTTCGCTCAGCGTGTTTGGGGATTCAGATAGACGTGCCGAAAACATCATCCGCTGAGGGTGGATCAGTGAGGGGACCAGTAGCAGTAATGGGGGACGGTTTCAATAGGGGAAGACCAGTAGTGGGGAACCAATAGATCGCCCTATCACACCATATATTATACGTAATGCGAGCCTTTTGTACTCCTAGGTAGGGAAGAAAGCTGTGCAAGTATAGCAGCTAACTTGATGTGATTCTCCTCAGCTTAGCGATACTGCTGCAACATCGCGAGAAGCGCGCAAGTGCCAGGAACGCCGATAGGATATATATATATATATATATATATATATATATATATATATATATATATATATATATATATATATAAAGCTCACCGCAACTTTGGAGGTTCTCCTAGTGAGTTAATCCGTGTGTTCGATGGTAAGTCTGTCCATGAGTCCTTCCTGTACCTTTCGAAAGGCTCTACAACATTAGAGCAGAATCAACCGACAGAAGAAGCATTGTAATTCATTCCGAAGAGTGCGAAAACGATGGAAATTTTATGCCTCAGAACAAGATAACTTTCTCCAATGTCGATCGATATTGAAAACGTCGATCGATATCATCTTCCCTTTGAATTGGGCTCGAGGAGTCGTGATGGATGCCTTCGAATTCTAAAACATGTCAGCTGTTCTATAATAATTGAAAAACAGTGATGCTTGTGATAAAACCGTCAGCAGTAGCCAGCACTGCCGCTAGCCGTTGCATTGTTCGCTCGCTCGCTAGCCGCTCGCTTGCTCGCTTGCTTGCTAGCCGCAAGGAAAAGAGGAAAGAACAATTCATAAGGGACGGGTAGAGAAGGTATCGCTGTGAACAATTAATCTATTCATTTTAGGTGTTTACCGAATTCAAATGAGATAATTGTGGTGGGTAGCGACGATCAATTTATGGTCGATTATTGCATGAGGTGAGACGATTTTCCTTCTATTGTTCTTATTTTCAATGCCACGAAAGGCGGCAAAGGTGTGCCTCTGTCCGGTATTACATATGTAGATTTCTGCTTCGAGAATACTATGTTCGAAAACACAATCACATTTTCGTTGACATTTTAACCACTGTAATAGCAACCACCTAAACTAGGAATATGAATCAACTGACCCTGACGAGATATCCTCAGCAAGGTTCTGACATCCACGGGGTCGTGGTTGCTTCTATTATAATTTCACACTGTTCTCTATGCAGGGATCGACCAGCAGCTGAGCATCAGAAAACTAAAGCATTGTTACGTCCTTTTTACGTATGGCTTCTGACACATATCGCGTGTAATCCGTTTTCAATTTTGAATTTCTTGCCATCTCTTTTTGTTTATACAACCAATTCATAGGGTGTTTAGCTGGAAAGAAACTGCACTTATCTCTCAAGTTTTCGTACTGTGGCTAATCTTCTTGCACAGTTTTACAGCAAAGCAAGTGGCATTTCAAGTAGGTACTAACAAAAACAATGAAAAATCTATCCAAACAGAGGCTGAACAATTAACTTACAGAAAATTGCATTGATCTCCTTCAGTGTTTGTCCCGCTTGGTGGCGGGATCCGCGTTCCAGATGTTCCGGCGCCGCTTCTCCCGATCGAAAGCCTGGTCCGGATGTATCCTAGCTAGCTTCAAGTCCGTATACAGCGTGTCAAGCCACAGCTGTTTTGAACCCCATCGAAGTCACTTTTCAGGGACCTCGAGGTTAAGCTAGTCTTCCGAACCGTGTCACCTTTCGCGCGAAGAAGGTGGTTAAACCATCGCATACTCGTTGCGTGCTCGGTCCAAACACGTAACTACGGCTGTCTCCCGCAACCTCTCTGTTTCCATTACAGTAAGGCGCCTCTCAATTTCTTCAGTCACGGGCCAACACTCAGCACCGTAAATGGCTACTGGTCGGATGACTTCTTGGCAGATCTTCCAATTGGCTCTGGTGATCTTCCACTCTGGTATCCCCTTGTCGCAGAGTACTCCCGTCAGAGACCGCCAATTGGATCACGCTGCATTCAAGCGTGACTTGGCTTCAACGAGCAGACCGCCATCGGACGCTCTTCGTCCTTCGTCAAATTCTCCCTCCTCTTGACGTTAATGTTGAGTTCAAATCTCTCCAAGCGATCGCACCAAGGTTATATCAAGAGTTTAACCTTATCTTCGCACGTGAGCTTTAAATCCAGAGCAACGTACAAGGCGCAGGCTACTGAAGGATGCGTGATATGGCTTCGTCATCACAAAGCAACGTACAAGGCACAGGCTACTGAAGGACGCGTGATATGGCATCCACAACGAAGAGTAGTGGGAGAGCGCAGACCCTTGATGTACTCCGACAGAGATGGGAACCTCCATCGATGCACTTTCTAGCGTTTGAGGGAGGCTTTTCGGACAAAAGTAGAGTAAGTCCACCCACTCAATAAACTCTTCAGGAGCGTTATACTGCCTTAACGCATACCATACCACTTCATGCGGTAGACGATCGAAAGCCTTCTCCAAGTCGAGGAAAGCTTGATTCACTGGCTTCTATTTTCGCGGTGTTTTCTATAAGAAGGCGAACAGCGCGTGTGGAGAGGACAGTGCCACAGGCACTGTCCTAAGCGGTTGGTACAAAGCAGGATGATATCACGAATGCGTGCTCGACAATCCGCTCGAAGATCTTCATGATATGCGAAAGCAATCAGACTGAACGGTAGTTTGTGAAGTCCGCTCAACCACCTCTCTTCTTCCAAATCGGAATCGTCGTGCTTCTCCGCCAATATTCAGGCACTTTCTTTCGTTAAACAACCTAGTTAGAGAATGTCATCAGCCACTTCGTTAGGTATCAGGATTTCGACTTTTACAAGTTGGCCGTCAAATCAGCGGGGTCTGATGCCTCCTCTGGCCTCATCTTCCTTAGAGACACTTCTATCATCTCAGCGGTGATACTCGAACGGGCCTGTAAGAGAGGATCAGATGGAACAGCTGAATCGACAAACTCTGCCGTTGAGGTTTCACGGGAATAGTTGCGCCATTGGTGCATGGCCATTTTGCGGTCCATTAGGAGACGACCATTCTCATCATTGATGCCAAAGAACTCTTCAACATCCTCGTTCCTGCAATTATGGAGCTTGACGAGTCTATAAAGGAATCATCTCCATCGTGTGACCCGAGCTTCTCTTTAGCAGCATTGTGATGACTGGGTCGTGGGACCCCCAAGGCTAACTTAGCTTATGTCTTCGTCTGCTGATGCAGGCGCTATTTGTCGGTTGTCTTGTCTCTGAGGAAGTATGGTATAACTTCTACGAGCTTTCTTTAACCTGTATAGTTCCTAGCCATGTCTGCTTGTGAGCCTTACGCCGTCACGGGTGCCAAGTTCGGAGCGCGCAGCATTAAGCATCCCTTTGGCAGTAGCATGCCAGGTTTCGTCCAGCCGAATACGAGAAGTCATACTCTGCTTCATCCTCCTTCTACCGTCACCATTTAACCCTTGCTCGACACCTGGTCTGCCTCCTCGTCAGAGGAGTGATTTCATAGTGCAGATCAGCGGTCGATGTTGCACGGTGACTGTCTCGCACGGCACGACCTTTGCTCGCTGACAGTCCTTGCTCTCAATTCCTCACAGCGACAAGGTCAGTCTGGGTTTTGTGTTCGCTGTAAAACAAGATGAAGTGAGTCCCGCGGTTTTATAATTTCGTGTTGTAGTGATCTCACTATCGGCGTCAAATGACCCGCTTCCGAAACCTCCTTTACGCCGGCAATCGTTGAGTATTCAAGTCACCTGGAAATTAGTTGCGTTCGGTGAAGAGCATTCTGCGATCACTCATCAGTCTAAAATCACTATCACTCACCAGTCTCTCTAAAACTCATCCTTATCTTTTGGAGCAGCCAGTCTGTGGAGCCTAGAGAAGATGTACGTTGGCCAGCGACGCCATCTTCATCAAGCGTTTGCTGAAACGTTCCAAGCCTGCAAATGTGCCTCGGAAACTATCGGTGACGATTATACCAACACCGCTGGTCGTCCTGGGCACGCCACACAGAACGGGCTTAAAGCCTGAGCTTGTACCACTTTTCATGCCCCAACCACGATGCCGGCTTTGGTACCGGGGACCATCACCTACTTTTCACACTCGCCGAGTTTTACTAGTGCGCATCTCGAGATACGTAGAGCTCTATCAACCATATTTATTTAGTTATTTATTTATTTCATGCATCCATAAAAGTGCGCTCAAGAATTATAGAAAAAATAGAAAACATAATATGAAAATAAATGAAAACATGAAAATGGGTATTCCTAGGCAGGCCTCATCACAAAGGCCTGCATTCGAGAGTCTATGCTCAGCTCGGCTCGCAAAAAAGACCAGTTTTCAGTGGCATCTGGTAGAGGACCGGACATCTCAACAGAAAATTGTGTTGATGGATCACGAAATAACATTACGTGGGGGAATCTTCGCGATACCAAAGACGTGAAGAAGAGCAGCAATGGAATTGCTGTTTGGCGCCGTTGCTTCTGTTGGAGGGGGAGGTTACTTATTGCCTTCATATGCCCTCGCACTTTCCAAATTATGTCGCAATTTCAACAGTGGATCCATCATATATCCGGAAGGTAGCCCTAGAGCCGTAATCTTCATGGGAAGAATGCGAAGATCTTTCCTTAAAATCTATGATCATGCAGCTCTTCTTCCACATTCCTGTTTTTTCTTGTAAGAAAGGGGAAGCTATATCCTCGGAACTCTTTTACTTCACCTCCAAAAATGCCATGCACTATCTGAATATATAGACATGGGAGTGAAGATCGACGGTCGGCAGCTGCACCGTTTCCGCTTCGCTGAAGGCGTGCTGATAAAACCGAGGCAGGCGGAGCGAATGATGGCCGACTTCGACCATGTGTAGCGTTGGACTGCAGCTGAATCTTATGAAGATGATGAATATGAAAACAGACAAGATTCTGATGCCCTATTCTCTCTCAACGGAATGACCTTTTCTGAATGCTCCAGCTGTGTACGCGTATCTATGATGCGCAGTCAACATGCCCAGCGACCTAGTACACGAGGTAGGAAGGAGGAAATAAGCGGCTTGAGTAACCTTCGAAGAAGTCGCGAAGAAGTCGAAGAATGTCCGGCTCTGTGCCGAATTATTCCATCCCAGTATTCTTCCAGCGCTAACGTAAGCCTCATTGTCAGAGACCCGCGCCATACGAATACAGGAAGAACACACGATCAGCGTCGCGAAGCTTTGAATTGAGAGCAAGATGCTCATAGTGGCACAATTCACGCAAGTAAGAGAAGACCTCCGGAGTTACGAGTTTTGTCGATGTTCAAAAATCAGAGACCACGCCAGATGTGGAAAATTAGGTGTACCGCCCACTTAACACGCTTCGCAGATGCCCGCTGGAAAAGAGCCGTCACCGACTGGATTCCTCGGAATCTCTAAAAATACCAGGACGCTAATGTACGCGTTGACCGGGCTTTTCATGAAAGCGTTGAATGAATGATAGGAGGACCTTCCCGTCCCTCCTATCGGCTGGTCGTGGGTGCCGCGGCCGCGTATCCAGGTGGCAGTAGCTTCGGCGTCAACCCCTGCCCGTCTTGGCACTGTCTTTCTTTGCTCCTATCTTTACTGACCAGGGAAGTCTCTCAGGTGTATGTCTAAACTACGAAAACGAATACCACTGTGAGATTCCCCACCCTTCAAATAGTGGGAAGGGATGTTCCAGTTTTGCAAACTCCTTGAACCAGGGAGCTAGGGACCCTCATAGTTTAATACGGAGTCGCGTGTACTCAGCGTAGGTCTGTCCGGCAAGAGCGAGTACCACAGGTAGATTCTCCACCCTTCATTTAGTAGTGATTGATGTTCCACTTTTGGAAAATCGTTGAATCCAAGGAAATAGGGGCCCCTGAAAACCCAGGAATGTAGTGCACTGTCAGCATCTAACACGTACCTGCGTGTTGCACGTGTTGCACGTGGAGATAAGAGAAACTGTGGAATACGTCTGGCTCCATTGTCGAGGCAAGCAGCTCAGTGGTAGTGCCGGCGCATCGAATGGCACACGGTGGAGTGTTCGATTCCGTGCACACGAAGTAATTTTGCATTTTTAGTGCATTCCTTTTTTGGTATCATTCACCTTCCCAACTTTCCCTATGCATATATTCCACTATAGGCTGAGAAGTACGTGTTTGGTGAGAGATTTTCATCAGCTGCTCCCTCTACATGCGACACTGCATTTTCTGCTGATTTTGGTAGGACCCTTGACTACATGGGGGAATGAACCTTCCCAACTAGACATAAATAAAGCAATTAGAAGAACATATGATGGCACCAGTCCACAAGCCGAGAATGGCTGTCCAGTCAATCTCACGTCATATAGCATGTGTCCTGCATGATCAAAGGAGGGCAGCCGATCATTGCACAAGTCCAGTTGTACCCTACTGCACGTCGAAGGTAGATCACACCTACAATATGATCGTCGGCGATTTCAAAGCCAAGATCGATCCACGAAGATTCGGAAGAACTTCGCGTTGGGTCCCACGGTGTGGAGTAGAACGAACAAGGTGAAAGGCTGTCTGAGTTTATCATGTCAACCATCCATGGAAATTCACAGTTCACGAAGCTTCCCGCACTTGGATGGACCTTGGAATCCTCCGGTGGTCAGCTCCAAGGTCGAAGGTGTGCTAATGAACTAGACACACTGATGATGACGGCTGCTAGCTACTGCAGTCCGGCAGGTCAGCCAGTACAGGTTACCGTCATACAGTGCGTTTCGAAAGTATGTATCCGCTCTAAAACTTGCCCACATCTCATTTCACTTTTTTTGCAGGTCCGCACTAGCTCCACTAGATTCTGCGTAGTCGAAAATAGGTAACCACTCACTTTCAAAGATTTTGTTGGTCTCACACGAGAATCAGAATTTTTTGAAGAAAAGTGATTGAAATTTCAAAAGTATGTATCCACTTGTGAAAAACAATCTTTTTACTCAATTTAAAAGTCGATCGGACCACCATTATTTCTTATAACATCATGCATCGTATTGTTCAAGCTACTGACAACGTTCTGGATTTTTCTGTCTTCGTTGGCGTACCATGTAATCAAAATTACCACCACGTCGATGAACTGTCGGTTACTCGCGTAGGCTCGTTGAACCATGATACCCTACATGTTCTCCACTCCGCTGCTGTCAGGAGGCAGGCCGGCCAGTCCGTTACTTGAATGTTGTGACGTTGTAGCCAATCTTTGATCAACCTGGACACAACTGCAGCGCTGCCCTGCTGCAGAACATGTCTCTGATGTGTTCTGCCCTGTGTTCTATCCATCGTACACCATCCAGATTAAATTTCTTTTATCTATACCAACGGAAAAAATCTAATTTGGATGACTCCGATGGATACCGACATTACTGGAGAGACCTGGCGAGGAGCCCCTGTCGTCGCACCTTGGAGGCGGTTTGAAAGCGGTTAATTAGTGACAGAGGTCGGCTTCTTCAGCAGCGGAATGCTGAAGCTTAAGCTTCCTTCGTGTCGCACGCACAGTTTGAAGTGTCAAGGTGTATGGAGTCCAGCCGTATGTCTTCTTGAGAGGCAGAACACATCAGAGGCACGTTCTTTAGCAGGGCAGCGCTGCAGTCCATGTGTCCAGGTTGACCAAAGATTGGCTCACAACATTCAAGTAACGGACTGGTCGGCCTGTTGTCCTGACAGCAACGGAGTGGAGAACATGTGGGGGATCGTGGTTCAACGAGCCTACGCGAATAACCGACAGTTCAATGACGTAGTGGTGATGTTGATTACATGAGACGCCAACGAAGACAGAATAATCCAGAACCTTGTCAGTAGCTTGAACAATACGATACATGATGTCATAAGAAATAATGGTGGTGCGATCGACTTTTGAATCAAGCAAAAAGCTTGTTTTTCACAATTGAATACATACTTTTGAAACGCCAAATTTCAATCGATGTTCTTCAAAAAATTCTAATTCTCGTGTGAGACGAAAAAATCTCTGAAAGTAAGTGGTTACCTATTTTCGACTACGGGGAATCTAGAGGAGCTAGTGCGGACCTGCAAAAACCATCGCGAAATGGGCAAGATTTAGAGTGGATACATACTTTTAGAACGCACTGTATTCTAACGTATCGTTAGACGGCGGCACGTTGGTCTCGAAATTCCGCTCGTGAGCCGACCATTTAAAAATGTTACATATAGAGAGATTTTTTTACTGAAGATATGGATGCAGAGATATCTTTCAAAAGGATGATCACAATGGCTCGCCCTGACATGAGTGTACGCTTCCTTGGGTGTGCGATTGTCAAGGGTAAATCCGAAGCGGCACTATCGAACTTTCGCGACCCTTAGCCCATTGGTCGAGGTCGAGAAGGGATAGAAAAAAATTGCACCCAAACTTTGTCTAAAGGGGCTATCTGGGGCGCTGATCAAGAATAGTATATCCACTTCTGAAATGTCGGCTGATTACGGTAGTTTTGCACGTGTGCAAGCGATCCCATAGTAAACTTTGAGGCTCCCTAGCTCCTTGGGTTTGAGAACTTGGTAAAAATGGAACATCCCTTCCTACTATTTGAAGGGTGGAGACTCTCACAGTGTTATTCGTTTTTGCAGTTCAGACATAGCCTGGGAAACTTCCCTGGTGAGAGCTGGCTGATGCAGATGGACCAAGCATTTCAGTAGGTTATGGAGCGGACGGGCTAGGGGACACCTTTGTTTTAGAATTCTGTAATGTCGCTATGGTCTTACTCGTATTTATTAAGTAAAGCGAGTATAAAGAAGGTGTTAAACCTGTAATGGTGCCGAGATTTATGGGCGACGTTTTAGTTTGCTTTGATCGCGAGCGTAGGTAAATATCTGCGAAGGTAAATGTTTATAATCCCTTCTGCAGTTAGGATGCTGACCAACACTTCAGCAAAAAATCTGCCTTCATTAGTATTCCATAGGCAGTGTTGAAGCTCTACATTAGGAAAGTAACTCCTAGGAATAAAAAAAGACTATACCCACCCTTAGATAATACAACCGAAGGGACACACTCAATGATAGAGAGTAGAGAAACACACGAAGCTCCTAAAGGCTCTCAGATAGATTAAAAATCCTGGGGCTTTTCGACTGGAGCAAGAACTGCCTCCTCTTTTCTTCATTTTTTCTTCATTTTGTAGGGTACTTGTCTGCAAACCAGGAACGGGGAATGAAATGTGCGACATTGATTCAATTCAAATTTGGTTTCCAATTGCAAGGAAGATTGTTAAAAAATCTGAAATCATTGATTATAGTGATACTAATTTCAAAGTAAGCCCTTACTTCATCATACAGCTTCTTCATTTTTCAAATATCCTTTTAAGAAAAAGTCGAAACAGCCAATTTAAGGTTACTCAAGGCGACATTATATACACATTTGATCCAGGATGTCTAATTTCTCTAGATTCCAAACACTTGCTAAGGCACAGGTCAGTCAAGTATTTTGTTTCTGAAAAAAACTTCAAACCTTTCTAGTTGTTCCACTTCCACTGCCTCATTTGTTAGAACAATGCATTCGAGCTCTATCACAACCTTTCGCAAATCCCTGCTCTTCGCAGCTGGCGACCAAACTTGGCCTTTCTGCACTCAGCGTGTGAGCTTGCTTTTTTCAGGTTCCAGAACAAGCCGCCAAAAATAAGAGAAATCATGAAGAAATACCCCGGGTTCTACCTCGTGCCTGTCCACCACTACAAAAAAGTGGGCGGTTCTCTACGCTTGAATGTGTAGTGCATTTTGGTGTAACCAACACGTGACGAGTGTCTGTTTTTGTCATTTCTCGCATCTCATTTTCAAAAACTAAAAATGGTACTTACACTGCTATCAAGGAAACATCGCTAGCTAAGTGGAGGGGAGGCATATAGTGATCGGTATGTCCAACCCATGGTTTGAGTTTCTACGAGAGCTTCTACTGTTGTTCTGTTATGCGAGATCTTTTGTTTAAATTCAATGGGTGTGGTTGTATGGCATCAGGATTGTGCGTAAATGAAATTTGAAGTTTCGTAAATCGTAAACCGTAAATCGTAAGAGTGACCGGACGTGTACTGCAGTGCAACTAAATTTTTTTCCCAATTTCACACCTTGTTGCTATTAAGTCACCTTTCAAATCAAACTTTACACCTTTCTAGAAAGTCGAAAAAACTGCAATTTCAAAAACTTAACTTAAGCCTATGCATGGTATTCCAACAAAGAGCCTGCATCGTTTGAATATACATTAGATTCTTAAATTCCAAATTTACTACGAATTTTTCGCTCCGCCTAGAATTTAGCAGAAACAGCAACGAAAAATTGGCAACGAAAGTGGCAAAACTAACAATTAAAAAATAGTTTTACTACTGTACAATGCAGCGAAAACAGCAACTGCGCATGTAATAATCTAACAAGCATACTACAATACCGGCCTTAACTTTTGGTCAATGGGCGGAAAAGGCGAAAAAAACCGCCTTTTCCGCCGCTTTTCTGTAGCGCTCTTCAAATTGAGCGCGTTGCAAATTGAAACACATATTCGTGATCAGCACCGAGCCCTCTTCCCGATGAGCTGAAAAGCGCATAGCGAGCGTCTGAAATGTGGTTCAGTGACCTAATTTCTGCCCGGCGCGGCTGAGCCCTGTGCTGGCGGGAGATAATTACACCCACAGCTCCCAAGTGGCTAATGAAGGAAGAGATTCGGTCTTTTAAAGCCTAGTTTCTATATTATATACATAGTCACACATGGTTCCCTAGATTCCTTAGTATTCCACGATCACAGTGATCTACTTTCTTAAAGGATCCGACAAATTAAGCGCTGCTATTTTCAGAAAATGTCTCCGTTTTGGAGGACTCTAATTTTGCCACATCAAGCTTGTATGTGCTTATTCTCGTTTGTTACGTTGGAGACAAGAGTAGAAATCAAGTTGCGAAGTTGGAACCTTTAGAGTTGAAATCGTTAGCAATTGTACGCTGCCAAAGTTGCCCATATGACACTTTTTCGTAGTCAGCCGTAGAATTTTCGCATCATTAAGGTAGGCACAAAATGGTTTCTTTGAAGAAAGAAACATAGGTATTTGGAGGCCTATGAAAACACCTTATAGTCTCCCATAAGTAGGATTTCGACTGGCCTGGATGACATTTTGGCCATGCAGTTACAGAGCAAACTCACCTGAAATGCTAACTGAGTGTCATTTTAAAAAAATGTCCAAAAACTGAAAAATTGTCTACGACACCATTCCCTAGTCAATTCTGACTCGAAGGATAGTTCGATTTCAAATTTACGTTCATTTGTACCGGTTTTTCACGAGTCAAATGTACCATAGCCCTGGTCGGGACCCAGATTAGCTCCGGAGCCAGTCCACTCTCCTGCCTCTGTGACCCCTCGCGCCATCTGAGAGCGCCGTAAATCGCCTAACTGGAGTTTTCACACTTCCGGTGCCGCGGCGTCATATTGATCCTTTTAAACGAGGGCGGGGTAGAATACGCGGCGTACACCAAACAAAGTTTTGACAACTACGACCTCTCCCTTATACTTATACGCTTGTATTTTTTATTTCGCATTTACGCTTTGACATTGTTTAGATGCGTGGCGCATCCCAGAAAGACTTATAACTAATTAAAAGTTTATGTCACAAAATAGAAAACATATAAAAAAGTCCGATTTGCCACTGCCTTCAGAAGAACCTTTGTGTTATACTCCTCCCGTGACTCTTGAGTGAAGAAGAGGAGTATATTTTAAAATTTCTTTAAAATCTGTCTAATGACTTGCTATGGCCAGAGCATCCATGAGTAGGAGTACATTTTAAGATTTCTTTAAAACTCATCGTTTTCGAAGAGATGGAAGGCCTGGTTGGCTTTGGGGGGGGGGGAAATTCGAACCATGAAATTCGATTCAGGATGCACCTGAAAGCCAATGCGCACCATGCAGCAAAACGAATGCAGCAACGGTAACAAGATTGTGACAGGCATTCAGCCCATGCAGAACCAATATAGTCCGAAATGCAAGGTTTCGTGTTGAGGCATGGCGCAATCTTGACTCTTAGAAATGTCGTTGCCCTGTGCTTTCATATGGGTCTTAAACATCTTCAAAAACATTATTAGCAACAATGGTAAGACCTTTCAACTAATACCTGCAGTTTTTAGGATACCCTGCAAGATTTCAGACGTGCATGGTGCTTATATGTCATAAAATTTCTATTTTCCTAAGCTTTCATATGGACTCTCAACCTTTTCAGTAGCTTTAGTGTGAGCAAAGTTATCACCTTTCAAACAGTGTATACATTTTTTGAGACACCCTGTATACATATTACGCTTTCTCGCTTTTTTTATTTTGAATCTAGGCGTGCCCCGCCTTTTATTCTTCATCAAAACTTTGAAACATTCTTAAAACTCTTTTCTTTAACTTTTGTTTTTAAAGTCTTCAACGGTTTCTATTATTTTTGAAAGTGTTTGCCTTTCCACTTTTCTAGAAACGAACATTTTGGTGCAGCTGCATCCTTATGCATTCTTATGCTTAGCACCTATAGTGTTTAGGACTCTATTTTTTGCAAAATAGAAGGTTTGATAGACTATTAGTGAGCAAACATAATGTAAAACTTGTGAAATCGCATTAATCGCATTAAGCCGTTCAAACACGTGTGCAGCATTCTTCGATCCGTACTTTTGAAACAGTTTTCGATGAGGGTAGGCAAACTGAAGCATTACTTTTCACTACCCGAAGATTCCAGTTAGTTGGTTGTTTTTTCATTATCATTGTGGGTACCCATTTAGATTCTTTGATTGTTAGTGATTCCTAGTTGCTCTTTCTTCAATTCATTTATTGTAGAGTAGTACGTCTTCTCACAGCCGTTTCTTCCTAGCTGTTTAGTAACTGCTGATAGCAGTCTCAATACTCGTGCAAAGAAGCAGTTGGGAGGGGAAACGTGAGTTTCACGTATGCGCTAGCATGCCCTCGGGAGTTCTGCCCCATGCTCAGATCAACTATGAATTCACACACTGATTTGGCTTTCGGCTGGACGCATAGGTGATACTGAAGACCAGATATAAGCTTGAAAGATCTCTGGTGCTCGTACTATCTCGAATAGTTACCCATTGTAAAGATTCATTCTTTTTGAATCCACTCCAATGGCGTCGTTTTTCGTTGTCGCTAAAAATTTCGGTTTTCGAGAGCTATTTTCGGATTTTTTTTATTTGGACATGGGCGCGTGTAGCGCAGTCGGAGGAGGCGCGACTGCGGCGTACACCCGATACCAGGTTCCTGGTTCGGATTTCCCGCCCAGGCCAACCAAGCCTTCCATCCCTCCGGGGTCGATGAATTGGTACCAGACTTGTCTGGGAAGGATAAAGCGCTGACTTGTTCAGCTGTTCAGCTTGTTCAGTCGGCTGGCCACCGCAAGTCATTGTGTAGCCAAATACGCATTCATGTCGCCTCCACGACATCCCGTAGAAATAGAATGCGCTGGCGCTTCCCAGAAGGGATTGAGTAACGCCGTCCTTTATCCGTTATCCTTTTTTATTTGGATATAGAGAATCTAATTTTCCGACATTATTTCCGCCAAAACGCTTCGTGCAACGACTGTACGGTTGCATGCACACTATAATCCAATGCGTACGTGTCTCTCAAGTGCTTCCCACCATATATCATCTTTTACTCTGCATAAATGCCGCACGATGTCAGAGGATTCATCGGCGACGGCGTATGTCTTGAGCGGAGGATTCTAGCCTGACCCTAGCCATCCTAAGTGTCTTCCTATAGCTACACTGCGAACGCGTTAGTGCTTAACGTTTCCGTTTTAATATCTACTGTACAAATTCTCTGGATATTACGAGGAAGAAGGAGTGTGAGCTCCCAGTCTAGAGTTGTTTCTTGGTGCCATCCCCCAGCTCGATTTCTGCAACTGCACTGTATTCCCCGTAGTCGTTTCTCGTCGGCGAAAGCTTCCGATAGTTTTAGCCTTACCTTCACCGATTAGTCACGTCCTGTGTTAGCTCATTCCTACGTGGCTCATGCTATGAAATGAAGGCTTAACGTTGATTTTTATTCTTGGTCCTCTATAGTATTACTTTGAGTCATAAATTTGGCTTGTTTTCCGCCGAAAATGTTGCACTATATGTTGAACGATGCCATCTATTTACTGAAAATTAATCTTTTTGTTAAACAATTGTTTTGCAAACCGGGCAATTTTGTAGAAGAAAGGCAACTGGGGAATTTCAGTTCAAGTGTAACGAAAAAAGGATGGAAATAATCAGCTAAGAACTCTAATGAAAAAGGTTTCTTCATGCACGGAATAAAACTCTGCACTAGTGAATCAATTTGTGTGATACACCACGCATTCTACTTGTACAGGTTACCGTAAAAGGTGTCTGAATGCGAACTTATTAGACTTCATCTGGCTAGACGACGATCAAGTCATTGTTTTGTCTTTCCCACTCATGTCTCTACCAATTCATCGACTCCATAGGGATGGAAGCCTTGGTTGGCCTCGGTGGTGTCCGAAATCTGAACCAATTCGTGATGCGCTCGAATGTCGGCTACTTTTCCGATTATATCGGTAAATCTTGAACGATAAAGTATAACGACGGAGTTACTCAATCATTTTTGGGAAGCGCCACGCATTCTTCTTCTTCGGGATGTGGGCATTCTACTTGTACAGGTTACCGTAAAAGGTGTCAAAACTTCTTTTACATATCCTGGTGGCGCCCTCAAAGGAAAGTTTCTCTATGACTACACTAGCGTCGGTCGCCGGCTCGGCCCGCGGGTCACGCTAGGGACGAAGCCTAGCTGCGCTCACCCCAAACAACTTCGAATGGGAGAATCTTTCAGCCCACAGCGAAGAAGCAAGCATATGGCGCAATAATAGATGAGATCGCGCCATGCACTCCAAAAGTTCACCGCAGCTTTTATTTGATTGATAGTGTAACTGCCACTAATGAACCACCATGGTGGATAGATATGTGTTCCTCACTATTGTATTTGTTGTTTAACTAACGATATCAAGCGAACAAAAAGAATCTTACAGCTCACAGCGAAGAAGCAAGCATATAGCGCACTAAAAGATGAGATCGCGCGATGCACTTCAAATGACTTGTCAAAGTCTCGCATTTACATGGTCTCAACGACACTCCGTAGGACTTAACCATGCAAATATAAAAAACCCAAGCAAGTACTCTCTTACCCAGCCTTTTATACTCTACGGTGTAATTTTTATGAAACGGTAATTTAATTCTAATACATTTTGAGATACATCAGTGAGATCCAACTAGTTTCTTGAGACCATCCTAGAGTTATTAGGAAATGGAATTTTTCATTGTGAGTCCAGGACACAGTCACAATTTCATTGAAGTACCCGGCTAATCTAGCTACGATGCTGGCAGGCTCAGAGGTGTTTATCTACTACCTAACTAAATTAAGTATTCCTTGCTATGCTTCCCACATACATCCAATTTTATCTAAGTGTCATTCTAGAACTTTCTTCCATGAGGTGTCCTGTTGGTGAGATAAAGGGTGATTGGGAGAAGGAAGGCGTGAGTTTTGAAGGCGTTGTCAAAGTGAAGCGAGTTCGAGCAGTCTTTCTGGGATGCGCCACACATCTAAACAATGTTAAAGCGTAAATGCGAAATGAAAAATACAAGCGTATAACCCCGCCCTCGTTTGGAAGGATCAATATGGCGCCGCGGCACCGGAAGTGTGAAAACTCTAGTTAGGCGATTTATGGCGCCCTCAGATGGCGCGAGGGGTCACAGAGGTAGGAGAGTGGACTGGCTCCGGAACTAATCTGGGTCCGGACCAGGGCTATGGTACATTTGACTCGTGATAAACCGGTGAAAATGAACGAAAATTTGAAATCGAGCTACCCTTCGAGTCAGAATTAACTAGGGAATGGTGTCGTAGACAATTTTTCAGTTTTTGGACATTTTTTAAAAATGACACTCAGTTAGCATTTCAGGTGAGTTTGCTCTGTAACTGCATGGCCAAAATGTCATCCAGGCCAGTCAAATCCTACCTATGAGAGACTATAAGGTGTTTTCATAGGCCTCCAAATACCTATGTTTCTTTCTTCAAAGAAACCATTTTGTGCCTACCTTAATGATGCGAAAAGTCTACGGCTAACTACGAAAAAGTGTCATATGGGCAACTTTGGCAGCGTACAATTGCTAACGATTTCAACCCTAAAGGTTCCAACTTCGCAACTTGATTTCTACTCTTGTCTCCAACGTAACAAACGAGAATAAGCACATACAAGCTTGATGTGGCAAAATTAGTCCTCCAAAACGGAGACATTTTCTGAAAATAGCAACGCTTAATTTGTCAGATCCTTTAAGAGAGTAGATCACTGTGATCGTGAAATACTAAGGAATCTAGAGAACCATGTGTGACTATGTATATAATATAGAAACTAGGCTTTAAAAGACCGAATCTCTTCCTTCATTAGCCACTTGGGAGCGGTGGGTGTAATTATCTCCCGCGAGCACAGGGGTCAGCCGCGCCGGGCAGAAATTAGGTCACTGAACCACATTTCAGACGCACGCTATGCGCTTTTCAGCTCATCGGGAAGAGGGCTCGGTGCTGATCACGAATATGTGTTTCAATTTACAATGCGCTCAATTTGAAGAGCGCTACAGAAAAGCGGCGGAAAAGGCGGTTTTTTTCGCTTTTTCCGCCCAATGACCAAAAGTTAGGGCCGGTATTGTAGGCCATACGATGGGGTTGCGTTCTGAGTGAATGCATGGCGCAAGCCCATCGTGTATCGCACCGAAAGCTCTACGCTTTTCAAAATTTGGAAATAAGTCCCAAAACATTCGGAACACCTTTGTGGTGGAAGCCGAGGAGCTTCACTAATCACCACCAGCGGGAGCTGAACGTTGGTGAAATTCATGATTCATCAACGTTCACCTCCATCTGACGGTGACTGTTAGAGCTCCTCGGCTTCCACTACAAAGGCTCTGAAGAAGGCGAAACCGCCGAAACGTAAGCGAATAACTCGGTGCTCAGCTTCACGAACCAACAATTGAACAGATGCATCATGCTGAGATTCATGGAAAGTTGGACATGGAGTTAACATATAACTTTCTTGATGCATCTTCTGCTTGACATTAAACAAAATTTTTTTATTTAAAACGTGTCCAGCTCAATTTGAAAGTAATCCTACTTCAGTTATGAGTTTTGAAGAACGCAGTTGAAGTTAAAACTGGTTCAGTTTGAGTTTGCAGGAGTCACATTTTAGACGCAGCAAGAGTGAAAGGTATATAGATAGCTGCGGGAAGGTAGTTACACGTCCATTGTTCAATGAGATACCAGGTACCGAGTAATAACCAGAGCGCGATACTCCAATTCAATGTTCTGTTAATTGTAGAGAGATTGCAAAGAAGACGTTTAACTTTAAAAGTGCTCTCAGTTCTGAACCGTCGATAGACAACTTCACCGCGGTAACCGAAACTTGCTTAGAGCGCAGGTTTTCTATGCAAGTTTGCCTGCATTTTTTCAATTTTGAAAACTAAAATATGGAACTAGTATTTAACAATTCTCTGCACTCACTCCGGCTACCCTTCGCCAGTTCTGTAACGAAGAGTGCTGCTTTTTCCTCTCGGAGAATCAGCAGCAGCATGTGAATCAGAGTAAATGCAATCGCCTTAATCAAACCACTGAAAAGGGAGAACAAAAGTGCCAGAACCAGTCAGACCTTTTCTTGACATTTTCGCTTTGACCGCACTTTGTAATTTCACGAATGATACTCAATAGTGGATTCCCGCCAATTCTATTCATGTAGGATTAGAATGAATCTATTATAAACAAATTCAAGGGCATTATTACCAAATAGGACGTGTGTCAAAGAATTCTCGTCCCTCTTTCTTAAAGAAACTGCCTTCAGTGTCTTTCTGTGGGCTGGAGTGTAACGACCTTCGACTGTAGGAATGCGACCTTCTTTACTAGCTCTCGGCCGGAAACCGAGGAACCCAATCTCCTAGAGATAATTTCTTAATGATGTGTTGCACTTGTTTCTCCTCTTGAGCTTGTCCGGTTCCAAACGTCATCCCTTACAATGTCAGAGAAATAATAAAGTTGGCTAAGCGAAAAGGTAAGTCGTATTCGAGAAACCTGTGCACAGGATGGTGTCTTCTACCACAGTAACACATTAGAAATCAAAAACAACTCTAAAAGGAACTAGCAATGCGCTATAAAGGAAACCATTGGAGTGGGCACATCTTTATAACCCGGTAAAATCGTTAAAAAATTGGCAAAAATAGCCGTAAATCGTAAAATCGTAAATCGTAAATCGTAATTACGCACACCCCTGTATGGCATAGAATGACAATGGCATTTTACCGTTGCTCCCTCCCGACTAATATAGATCCACATCGCCTTACACCAGGCACGTGCATGGTATAATTTCTGATTCTATCACTCCAAAACATTTTGGCTTTTCTGCTCTCAAGATTATACTAAAAGACTTACTGAACAGAAAAAGTGCGGGAGGGGAACGGATATGACACTGTATCTCGCTTGCAGATTGCAAAATTTTATTTTGGAAAGAAGAGGAAGGCATAGGTCACGCTAACAATAAGACTCATTTCGCAATACTGTAAGCTGTAAAGCTTCACACAAGATTCTGACCATAAGGAAGCACCTCAGCACATTGTACAATTGAACAACTTATTCACGGCATCTAAAAAATAAGTTGATGAGGCCAGCAGTATTACTTCCGTACCGTACGAAGTTTGAGGTCTTAACCGCTTTCTGCCATGCAAAAAAGCATGGCCTTGTTTGTCTTCTAAAATCATGTTGTATTTCATTCTACAATGCAAACAAAATGAAGAAAAACAAATGAGTGTCAAAAAATAAAAAATAAATGTCAACCAGACAGAAGGAAAAACTATTGTTTCAGAATAGGTACAGAGGAGGAAATTATCTCACCCTTGGTGGACTTCCACTTCAGTTAGGAAAGACCAAACCACTCAAACAGATACAGTGCTATGCTCAGTATGTGACATGAACACACATATTGTGTTCAACTCTGCTTAATCGAAGTACTTAAGGTGCGATGAAGGACAACTCATCTACTTTAAGTTATCTCCGAACACTCCCTTCTACTCAAGGGTATACGTCGATGGTGCGAAATGCGAGTGGTGAGGCTATTTTCAAATAAGTAGGGTGAGATGTAGTAGAGACGTGAAACGTTCCGCTGTTTAAGGATGAAGGTGTGCCTGGCAGGGCTGCAGGGAGTGAAGAAGGGATACTACTACTGCAAGGATTTCGATATACTCAACGTGTATATCCGCAATGGCATCGTCGTCATGCCCGGACAGCGTACGTCCTTGCTCTGTAATAGAACCTGATGTTCAGGTGCTCACGGTAGAACGCATCTCAGCATGCAGTGCTCGAAAACCTACAGCATCCAGAAAAAAGGACGCCCTTGGTTTTCTGCACAAGCAATCGTACAACAGAGCGGTCATGGCGTGGTAAAGCCGCTTTGCTCATAGCGAGGTCATTCGAAATTCTGTCGAGCCCATATGATTCGGCTCATCCAGCATTCTAAGCCAAAATGAGCTTTCATCTTAGGAAGTGTCTTCATTGCTGCTTCTGGGATTCGAGTGGAATGTTAATACTAGAGTTGCTCCCGCAAAGAACACAATCACCGGCAGCATTTACACAAATAAGCTTCAAAAACGGAAAACGCTGTTCGAGAAAAATGGCTGAGACGTGCTTCTGACCACCTCCTTCGTGACAACGCTAGGCGGCATATAGCTAAAGAGACACGTGGAAAATTGGAGGAGCTGGAACACCAACCCAATTTCCCTTATACACAATCACTTATTTCGTCCCATTAAGCCATTCCTAGCGAAGGATTCTTTAACTCCCAGTTTCCCCAGTGCTGGGAAAAGGAAATCGCTGATGGCACACTGAGATGAGTAGCGATGTATATTACACTGTTGAGTGAATACTATACTATGCTGAAAAAATAAGACGAAATATCGAACACCTCAAGACTTTCTTGCCACCCTGATATCATTGCAGAGAATTTTTCGCGATGGTCATCAAATGGCTTTCTGATATTCAATGAGAATCTGGCAGATTAGTTTAGTTTCGAAGCGCGCGCTGTTAGCTACGACATCGGATGTGTGGTTTTAGTTTTTTTTTTCGATTTACGATATGTTGGGTGGTAAGTAATGAATTTTCCTAAATCTCTAAATTTTTGAACAACAACCACCCATAACGCTCAAGACCACCAGTTTACCGCGTACAACATTTCAGACTCCGAAGTCCCGCGCCTTAGTTTCTTAGCACCTAGCATCTACGGGTGTTCCAAAATAACGTGATGAAGATTTGACCTTTTCCCACGCAAGGGTATCAATCCGCAGCACTATAATAACGCTATTTTTTCAACGTATCTTTCTGTCCCGGGTATAGTCTTTCAGGTTTGATTCTGTTGCAGTTACGGTTTTTCACAAGATTTCAAACCATCGCGCTGCAATTTTTGAGCTTCATTGTTAAGGAAACCGCCAGTGTGACGTCGTTCACTCGTCGTTAGGCAGTCTCCACAGCAATTCGTCGATTTAAAGAGCTTGGTCATAAAGGTGACCGCACAGAACGGGCAAGAAATCGCCCTGTAAATGCGCCACGGTTCCTGGAATTCATCGAAAATCGAGTAAATCCAAATTCGACGGTCTCCATGAGAAAAACCGCTCGTTATATCGGTGTTGATCTCATGTCAATGCGACGAATAGCCAAAAAGGAACTCGTACTCAAGCGTTACAAGTTCCATCCTGATGGACAAGAATAAGCGTGAACGGCTCCATTGATGCCGCCAACATAAGTGTAGGCCGCAGCCAATGGGTGTGAGCAATCGCTGTTCACGAACGAGAAGCTGTTTACCGTGGAGCAGCTCACAACCGCCAAAACGACAGGATCTGGTCTATACAGGGTCCATCCACCTCCGCACCCGTCAAACGTCGTCAAAATCCGCAGGCGGTCAAGGTCATGGGAAGGAATCAGCACCAACAGAACTGCCCCTGTTTTTGTGCAGAAAGGAGTCAAAATTATTCAAGATGTGTGCAGACGGGACGGGACCTCCTCGAGGCTAGCACCTCGGCAATGCGCAGCGGATGTTTCAGCAAGACCCTACCTCTGCATATAGGGCGAAGAGCACAAGGCGTGGTGCAAGGCCAATTTCCAGGACTCCATCACCTTCACGGAATGGCCACCACACCCTCCGGATCTGACTCCTACGGACAACTGCGTGTGGTCCATTTTGGGGGCTAGTGTCTGTGCAAGACGCCACCACAGCCTGGAGTCACTGAAGGACTCTGTGGAACCAACTGTCTTCAGATGACCTGTGGCCCATCGCGAAAAGCTCATTCTAAGTTTGGACCTCGGTATCCGCGCCAAGGGAGCCATTTCGAATATAGTGCTGCCTATCAATCCTGGATGATCTAATAATAATACATAATACAGGCGGCATGCAGTGTTTTTTCCCCGCCATCGTCAAACCACCGAGGATACTGAAAAGTTCGTTGGCATTAATGATAAGAGCGGCGATCTTCTGACCGAAAAAGACGCTGAAGCGATGGCGTGATTACTTTGATGACATTTTCACTATAGAATTTCCTCTTCCGGTCATCCCTTTTATGGCTTCTGTTCACGGTCCCGTTCACAAGATCACCGTGGAGGAAACAGAAGCGGCTCTGAAGAAGATGAAGCCCGGTAAGGCGACAGGGCCGGATGATTTGGCAGTCGATGTTTGGAAGTCGAAGCTCTGGTATCCTGCTGAGTGGTTGGCTGAGTTCTACAACCAGGTAATAAAGGAGAAGAAAGTACCGTTGTTGGCACAACAGTACGACGATTCCGATTTGGAAGAAGAAGGGCAATCCTGCGGACTGCTCCATTTACCGCCCGATTCGCTTGCTTCCGCAAGCATAAAGATCTTCGAGCGAATCCTCGATAGAGGAATCCGTGAAATCGTCAAGCTCTCCGGCAACCAGTGCGGCTTTGTGTCTGGATGTGGGACCATTGATGCTATACACGCCGCTCGCCTCCTGGTGGAGAAGCATCGCGAGAGACAGAAGCCGGTGCATATCGCCTTTCTCGACTTGGAGAAGGCTTTCGACCGCGTACCGCGTAAGGTTATATGGTACGCCTTGCGACAACACAGCGTACATGAGGAACTTATACAGTGGGTACTCTTG
Source organism: Heligmosomoides polygyrus polygyrus (assembly GCA_947396885.1). Lineage (NCBI taxonomy): Eukaryota > Metazoa > Nematoda > Chromadorea > Rhabditida > Heligmosomidae > Heligmosomoides > Heligmosomoides polygyrus. The sequence continues at coordinate 71,425,530 of OX377203.1, read as the reverse complement.
CCCAAAGAGTAGAGTGCAGGCTGCAGCTGGAACCTCAATGGAGTTCCATATGTCTGTAGGGGTGCACCAGGGTTCTGCGCTTCCTCCACTCCTCTTTGTTGTCGTCACGGATGCCATTACGAGAGATCTTCAGAAGCCCGTCCCATGGACGCTGCTTTATGCTGATGACGTGATGCTCGCTTGCGAAGATAAAGATGGTCTCGAGCGGCAGGTGCAAGCTTGGTGCGACTGCCTGGCGATGTTCGGACTCAAATTGAACGTCAAGAAGACCGAGTACCTAACGACTGACGTAAACGAGTCCAGCTCTATTAAGATTAACGGTACTAAACTTGCACGCACTTCGGTGTTTACATACCTGGGATCAGCAATAGCGTCTGACGGCGGTCTGATGGTTGAAGTGAACTCACGCGTGAGTGCAGCTTGGTCCAAGTGGCGTTCGCTGACTGGCGTGCTCTGCGATAGGAAGATACCAGAGCACCTGAAGTCGAAAATTAACAGAGCCGTCGTGCGGCCGGGTGCGATGTACGGCGCTGAGTGTTGGCCTGCGACTAAGGAAGTTGAAACGCGCCTCAGTGTAATGGAGGCGAAGATGCTGCGCTGGACGGCTGGAGTCACGCGCATGGACTGCATTCGAAATGGTGATATTCGGCAGAAGTTCGGCGTCGCAAAGATAGCGGACAAGATGCGTGAAGCTAGCTTGCGATGGTACAGCCACGTTCTGCGTGGAAAGGACAGCGTCCGCAAGATAGGCCTTGAGTTGGAAGTGTCAGGAAGGCGGCCTAGAGGACGCCCGAAGCAGCGCTGGTCCGTTACACACGGACATGATGTAGCTGGTGTGCACCCTGATCAAGCGCAGGATCGGGAAAGTGGCGTCGTAACACCAGAAAAGCGGACCACGTGACGATGCGGGACAAACGCTGAAGAAGAGGAAGAAGAAGATGCAGTGTTTTTTTAATGCTGATTCGATGAGCTATTTAATCCCGAAAACGGCGATCTCCCTTCGCCGTTCAAGATATAATAGTTGCACCCACAGGAAATATCTCCCTAACTGATAACCTTTTTAAGTAGATTTCCCGTGTTCAGCCTGTGGTAGCTCTACAGTACCGGACATGCCGCTGCGTCCAACAAGCACAAGCGGCGCAAAAGATGAGAAACGGCGCAAAAGGGCGCCGGAGGGCGCCGTTTTCCGCTCGCCACGCACCGCGTCTGAGGCAAGTCGCGTTAGTGCGCGGCGCCCTCAACTTCTGGACGTTAGACTGAATGAAGGAGCTTATCCAAGCGTTCGGACGAGCATGGCCTACTGTTTGGAACTAACTTCCGGCATGGCGCGTGCTCTGAACAATGCATGTAGACCGACAGAATCAATCGAGTGGGCACGACCGCTCGCAGAGTGACGTTAGGCTGATGGGCTGATGGGAGGAGCCTATCCATGCGTTCGGACGAGCATGGCCTACTGTTTGGAACTAACTTCCGGCATGGCGCGCGCTCTGAACAATGCATATAGGCCCGGCAGAATCAGTCGAGTGGGAGCGACAACCTGTGAGCGAGCGACAGCTTGAACAGTGAGCGCATGGGGAGTTTTAACGAAAATTTCTAGCCTTCCTACTCAGGCATTGGTGCCGTGAACAATGTATACAGAATCGAATCTATCAATCGAGTGGGCGCGACCGCTCGCAGATTGCACGCGCGGGCGTGTTTGGAGCGCGATAACTCTGTCACGTGTGAACCCTTCCGGCTGCAGCTTGTGAATTCTGTAGTCAGTAAAAAGCTCTAGCAGCTCGCCTAAGCATAGCGATGTAGCCTAAGAACTGACAAAGTTACGGTGGTGCAAAAATGGAGGTCAGGCTTGTACAACCAATTTTTTTCGATTTCAGCCGATCCCTGCGGGAAGAGGCGATGAGCTGACGGCCTACAAATGCATAGGCTAACAAATTACTCAACGTACTTTACAAGAAGACGCTTACAGCTCTCCAGCTGCCTAACCTGCCTTAGTTACAGTTGCCGCTTTAGAGCGGCGGACGGCGACAGTAGAGATTCTTCCGCCCTTACTCCTTCCGGTTTTGAGTTTTCGGCACTCGCAATGACACCGTTCTCGTCAACTCGATGAGCTCTATCGAACGGTGTCAATCTCGAACAGTTTTGGAAAAATCGATTTTTTGACAATTTCGGTCGAAGAATACGGCGCCGCAGTCGCCGGTCGCCAGGTCGCGGCAGAGAGTGATGAGTCATCGAAAATCGATATTTCCGAACCGGGCCAAATTGATTAAGATTCGATAGAGCTTTTCGTGCTGAATTGGACAGTGCTGCTACGAGTAGCGAATACCGTAATCTGGGCGAGTAAGAGCAGGGAGAACATCGACCGTTATCGTGCTAAATTGCACATGCGGGCGTGTTCAGAGCGCAGTAGCTCGGTCAGGTTCGAGTCGTTTCGGCAGCAACTCGTGGGTCTTATAGGCAGTAAAATATTCTAGTAGTATGCCAAAAGGCAGTAATGTAGCTTACGATAGGACAAAGTTACAGCGCTGCGAAAATGCAGGTTAGCCTTGTGTGACACGATTTTTTCCAAATTCAGTCGATCCCTGTGGGAAGACGTGGAGAGCTAACATCTTACAAATGCACAGGCGAGCAGAACGCTTAAGGTTCTTTACGAAAACGTGCTCACAACTTCCTAGCTTATTAATTAGCCTTAGTACCAGCTGCCGTTTTAGAGCGGCGGAGGCAACAGTGAAGCTTCTTCCGCCCTTACTCCTTCCGGTTTTGATTTTTCGGCACTCTAAATGACACCGTTCTCGTCAACTCGATGAGCTCTATCGAACGGTGTCAATCTCGGCCAGTTTTTGAGAAATCGATTTTTTGACAATTTCGGTCGCCGCTCTAGGTCGCGGCAGAGAGTGATGAGTCATCGAAAATCGATATTTCCGAACAGGGCCAAATTGATTAAGATTCGATAGAGCTTTTCGTGCTGAATTGAACAGTGCTGCTACGAGTAGCGAATACCGTAATCTGGGCGAGTAAGAGCAGGGAGAACATCGACCGTTATTGTGCTAAATTGCGCCTGCGGGCGTGTTCAGAGCGCAGTAGCTCGGTCAGGTTCGAGTCGTTTCGGCTGCAACTCGTGAGTCTTATAGGCAGTAAAATGTTCTAGTAGCATGCCAAAGTAGAAGTGGCGTAGCTTAAGAAGAGGCAATGTTACAGAGATGCGAAGATGCAGATGCGGGTTGTGTGACGCATTGTTTCCGATTTCGGTGAACCACTGCGGGAAGACGCAGCAAGCTAACGCGCTTAAAATGCGTGGCCTAACAGGACGCTTAAGACACCTTTGACGTGCTCAGAACGCCTCAGCTGCCTAAACTGTCTTAGCCACAGCTGCCAGTTTAAAGCGTCGGAAGATAGCGGTTAGAGTTTCTTGCGCTCTTACTCGCCAATTTGAGTTTTCAACACTCGCAATGTTACTTTTCTGTTCAGCATCAAAAGCGCTATCGAATGGTGTCAATTACGACCGATTTTGGAAAAATCGATTTTTTGGCGGTTTCACACCGAGGACAAGGCCACTGAAGGCCGCGGCAGAGGGACGGTGACGTCATCGAAAATCGATATTTCCGAGCGGGGCCAAATTGGTAACCATTCGATAGAGCTTTTCGCGGTGAAGCTAATGGTGTTATTGGTGGTATCGAAAACCCAAATATGGGTGAGTAAGAGGGCAACCGCTAAGTCCGCCGACCTAAAACGGCAGCTGGTACTAAGGCAATTTAATAAGCTAGGAAGTTGTGATCAAGTTTTCGTAAAGAACCTTAAGCGTTCTGCTCGCCTGCGCATTTGTAAGATGTTAGCTCTCCACGTCTTTCCGCAGGGGTCGACTGAATTTGGAAAAAATCGTGTCACACAAGGCTAACCAGCATTTACGCAGTGCTGTAACTTTGTCCAGTCATAAGCTACATTACCGTGTTTTGGCACACTACTAGAACATTTTGCTGCCTACAAAAACAACAAGCTGCAACCGGAAAGGTTCACACTTTTACAGAGCTATCGCGCTCAGAAGACGCCGCGCGCACAATTTAGCACAACAATGGTCATGCTCTCCTCGCTCTTACTCGCTCACATCACAGTTCTCGCCACTCTACGTAAAAGCGTTCCATTCACCATCAAAAGCGCTATCGAATGGTCTCCAACACGGCCAGATTCCAAAATATTGGCTTTCGGTGACGTCATCGGCCCTCCGCTGCGGCCTCACCCCCGATGCAAAATTGTCAAAAAATCGATATCTCCAAAGTTGGTCGGGATTGATACCGTTCGATAGAGCTCATCGAGATGAACAGAACAGTGTCATTGCAAGTGCCGAAAACTCAAAACCGGAAGGAGTAAGGGCGGAAGAATCTTTACTGTTGCTGTCCGCCGCTCTAAAGCGGCAGCTGTAACTAAGGCAGGTTAGGCAGCTGGAGAGCTGTAAGCGCCTTCTTGTAAAGTACGTTAAATGATCTGTCAGCCTATGCCTTTGTAAGCTGTCAGCTCATCGCCGCTTCCCGCAGTGATCGCCTGAAATCGAAAAAAATTGGTTGTACAAGCCTGATCTGCATTTTTGCACCACCTTAACTTTGTCAGTTCTTAGACTACATCGCTGTACTTTGGCGAGCTGTTAGAGCTTTTTACTGCCTACAAAATTCCACAACCTGCAGCCGGAAGGGTTCACACTTGACAGTGTTATCGCGCTCCAAACGCGCCCGCGCGTGCAATTTGCGAGCGGTCGCGCCCACTCGATTGATAGATTCGATTCTATATGCATTGTTCACGGCGCACTCCAGATGCAAGCTGGACAGTCCTAGAGCAATGCCTGAGTAGGAAGGCTAGGAATTTTCGTTAAAACTCCCCATGCGTTTCACTGTTCAAGCTGTCGCTCGCTCTACAGGTTGTCGCTCCCACTCGATTGAATGATGATCGTCCGAACGCATGGATGGGCTCCTTCCATCAGCTCATCAGCCTAACGTCCCTCTGCGAGCGGTCGCGCCCAATCGATTGATTCTGCCGGCCTACGTGCATTGTTCAGAGCGCGCGCCATGCCGGAAGTTAGTTCCAAACCGTAGGCCATGCTCGTCCGAAGGCATGGACAAGCTCCTTCATTCAGTCCAACGTCCAGAAGTTGAGGACGCCGCGCACTAACGCGACTTGCCTCAGACGCGGCGCGTGGCGAGCGGAAAACGGCGCTCTACGGCGCCCTTTTGCGCTGCTTCTCATCTTTTCCGCCGCTTGTGCTTGTTGGACGCAGCGGCATGTCCGGTACTGTACATCGTGTACTTTTTCGTAGCTAGCAAAATATATGATAACCAGACGTTCAACGGCCTGCCGGCCGCCAAACGTCTGGTTGGGGCCCAAACCCGGAGTATAGAACACCCCGAACGTCTTCTTCTCCCCTTTAGGCCTTCTCTTATTCATTAAAAAACTGGTTTTGCTATATAGAATGGTATAGCGGAATAGGACCAAGCAGGCCCACCACTTTCACTGGATCCCCTTTAACTGGTCCCTTATCACTGGTTTCCCTTTATTGTCAGCCCATTTTCGGTTCACCCTTCACTGGTCCCCCTCCCCTTCGTCGGTCCCTACTACTGCAACCACCTTCACTGGACCTCCCTTTGTCCCCTCTTCGTTGGTTATCCTATCCTTCACCGATCCCCATTACTGGTCGCACCCTCACTGGTTCCCTTTTAACTCATCAACCCTTTTCCGGTCCCCCTTCACTGGCCCCTTTCCCCCCCCCCCCCCCACTACCTCACCGGTTCTCATTGCTGGTCCCTTCCTCAGCGGTCCCCCCTTCACCTGGTCCCCTCTTCACTGGTCAACATTCTACCGTCCCCCTTTCACTGGACTCCTCCCCCTGCTTCACCGGTCCACCCTTCACTGGACCACTCCCCCCCCCCCCTTCACCGGTCCCCATTACTGGTCCCTTCCTCACCGGTCCCATCTTCACTGGACCCCTCCCCCCCCCCTTCACCGGTCCCCTTCGCTGCTTCCCCTCCCTTACCGGCCCCATTGCTGATCTCACCTTCACTGGTCCCTCCTTTATTGGTCAACCCTTTACCACTCCCCCTTACTGGAACCCTATCCTTCACCGGTCCCCAATTACTGTCCCACCTTCACTGGTATCACGTCGTCTGAATCCGGAATCCTCGCGCGACAGCGGTGACACCTCTTCCAAACCCGGTGGCCTGTTGAACAACGTCAGTGACATGTGTTCTCAACCCGAACGTGCTTTGCGCGACATCGGTGACACGTCGTCTGAATCTGGAAGGCCCTTCGCGACATTGGTTACACCTCTTCTGAATGCAGGCACCTGATGAGCGACGTCGGTGACATGTCTTCTCAAGTCGGACGTGGTTTACGCGACATCGTTGACACGTCGTGTGAATCCGGAACCCCTAGCGCGACATCGGTGACACGTCGTCTGAATCCAGACAGGCCTTTCGCGACATCGCTGACACCACTTCTTAACCCAGGCACCTGATGAACGACGTCGGTGACGTCTTCTCAAGCCGGACCTGCATTGCGCGACATCGGTGACACCTCTTCTCAACCTGAACGTCCTTTGCGCGACATCGGTGACATGTCGCCTAAACATGGACGCCCGTCGACAACTACGACAGTTGACAAACTGGTGACAACTGCAACCTCTTCCCCCCCCCCCCCCCACCCCCCTTCCCCACACTTCCTCCCAACACACTCCCCAGCACACACCCCTGTGCAAACAAACACACACACAAACAAACTCACCCACAGACAAACGACCGTTCTCGCTTATATATAGTAGGATCATTATGTATTTCTTCGCGAAATGATCCTCATCTACATACGCCGCCAGATTTTTGGAAATACTCCGATTTCGTGGGCTTTTGCTTGGCTTCGGATTCGTACATGAAAACTCGTATTGAGCTTTAACTGTGCATGCTGCACGTAGCGCTAGCTGCCCTCTTCTTTCATGTACCAGCTCTAAGGAATCTTCCAGCGTCTGTTGCGTTCAAAATAAAATTCCATTTTTGAAGAAAGGTCCATCTCCGAGCTGATAAAATCCATTACGTTTAGACTTTGAAACAGTTAACTCAACGTTAAAAATCAGGAAAGTAGAGAGCAACACAAGCACACGATGTCCGTTCGTCGGTTTCCCGCTTTCCCTCTTAGGTTTATAGCTTTTTAAGATACCTTGTAGCGTTTTTGTTTTTCTCCCTTCTATTTGTTTAAGATGACGTCTAGTGGATCATGTATAACAATTCACTGGGATCGGCTATTGGGCCATACAGCTATCGTCATTCTGAAAAGGTTGAAACACATTTATGTGTATAGAAAGGGAGAGAACTCAAATAAAACGTAATGCTCGCCACCCATGGATAGCCCTTGAAGCGCGTACTCTTAGACTTTGTCATCTTGATGACTCCTATTATGGTTCACGATTTACGATTCTTGAGACTAATTTGCGCACTCGCCTGCTGCGTCTTGTTCGCGGCGCCACCGAAAATGCTGGGTGCTGGTTCGAAACATGTTGGAAATGCTTTTGCGGCCATACTTTCCACCTGTGCTACTGATCGTAAGAAGTACCTAGAATGACCATCTAGACGCAATCAATGACGTCAGGAAGTATTGCAAATGGGAATTGATGTGGAGAAGCGCAACTCGAAGGTCCAGCTTTCTTCTACCACCAAATGTGGCTGGAAATCATATTTTTTGCAACGTTTTGCACATGGTGCACGCAGCTGCAACTTCGAGCATTGCATACCGCAGCCGCGTCTGTTGTATAACGCGATGCATTTGATTCGGATGGCGATAAATATCTCAGCATGTCTAAAACTAATCTTGAACAACGCAACTTAACGCTTACATTTAGTCTTCACCTCACTGCTTTCAGCAAACGGTGCCGCAATTAGGCTGATAAAAAGCACCAAGCCCGCATCGTCAGCGGATCAATTCCACTATCGTCCTACCCAGATAGGACTCGACTTTGATGGCGAGAGGGTGAGCTAATTGACAAGCCGGTCGGAGAGAATGTATGACGAATAGAACGAAACTCTGTACGCTTTAGCACCTGAAAGTTATAGCTTGTTAGATCGGAGCAAGTTTTCTGTGTTTTTGAACCTAAACAAGTTGAATTTTTTAAATTTTCTTTTTCGCTATTTCGACCTGTATCTATATTCAATTGAGTATATTACTTTTCACAGTTTATTGTTTTTAAAACTATGAAAACTATTACATTTAAAATATACGTGGAAATGCAGACGTTAGAAAGCTTCTTCGAACTGGCTTGTTAGAGCTCATGAAAGTCGTATACCGGCCTTAACATTCAACTAACAATTATTGTTCTGTGTTTGTTAACAATTGTGTGTCAACAATTATTCTGTGTTTCCTCTTAGGAGCTTTTTTGTAAACAACCCTCTGTTTTGTCTAACAGCGGAGTAGCTACATGAAAAAAGGTTAGCACCATTCGATTCGCCTCTTCCAGATCTACACAACCATGTACACAGCTTTACCGGAACACTCATATTTTCGCCGCGGGTGGTCCAAAATTGACTGGAGCGGGCTTTTGCGATTAGAGCAGTCTATTTCCCAGGACATCCGTGCTTTCGGAGTATCTCAAGCATGGCCTACGTTGCCAGTGCTCCGTCATGCCAGGAAATTTCCCGAGAGTACGCGGTGCACAATGCACAAAGAATCGAACCTATCAATCGAGTGGGCGAGCGGAAGTGGAAATGCGAGAGACTATTTCGGTTCGTTTGGAGACAGTTGTCTCAGGATTAGCTCCAATCTGCCCAGCGAAACTTTGGTGTGCGAAATGAACAATGCATACAAATTCGAACCTTTCAATCGAGGGGGCGACCGCTCGCAAATTGCACGCACGGGGCGTGTTCGGAGCGCAATAGCTCTGTCAAGTTGGAACGTTTCAGGTTGCAGCTTGTAGGTTTTGTAGGCAGTCGAATGCTCTGTTAGTATGCCAAAGTAGGATGGTTTAGCTTAGAAGGGGGCAATGTTATAGTGGTGCGAAAATGCAGGTGAGGCTTGTGTGAAGCATCCGACTCCGTGGACCACTGCAAGAAGACGCAGCGAGCTAACGGCCTTAAAATGCGTGCGCGAACAGAACGCTTAAGGTACTTTACGATGACCTGCTCATAGCTCCTCAGCTGTCTAAACTGCCTTAGCCTCAGCTGCCGTTTTAGAACGGCGAAAGCTAGCGGTTAGAGTTTCTTGCACTCCTAGTCGCCCAGATTTGATAGTCCGACACTCGCAATGGCACCGTTCCGTTCATCATGAAAAGCGCTATCGAGCGGTATCAATTTCGACCGATTTTGGAAACATCAGTCTTTTGACTGTTTCGCATCGAAGACGAGGCCGCTGCGGAAGGACGATGACGTTATCGAAAAATCGATGTCTTTGAGTTGGGTCATGCTTAATACCGTTCGATAGAGCTTTTCATGCTGAATTGAATGGTTTTACTTAGAGTGGGAAAAACTGCAATCTGGGCGAGTAACAGCGAGGAGAACATCAGAAGTTATGAGCATGCGATGCTTTGCGAGGCTATTTTTGCATTTTTCGTCCACTTTTGACCGTACGGCTCGAGCGGTATTGTATAGCCCTGACTTAACACCATCAACACCATACCTTTTGCTTCGCTCCTTTCAGGGTCACTTGAATGCTATAACTTTTGATTCCGATCAAGCTGTTAACAACGGCTTGCACCAGTTCTTTGATTCTAACAAGCAAGGCTTCTTCGAATGTGGAGAATTTTAGCTTAGCGCTTCGATGTGCCATGTGCTGCGGTAGTCAGAGGGTGAGCCTACAGGTGTCTCATCCTCCCCAGATACATCCTGGATTAGTTAGCCTGATCAGAGGGATGGAAAGCTTGGCTGGCCTAGGCCCGACCCGAAACTTGGATTCGGAGTGGCCGTGGTAGCTCACTTCTCTCTGAATCCACTATCCTCGACATACGGGGTGTAACTACTGGCAATCATATCATCAGTATTGAAGTCCAGGTAGAAATGAGGATGGTTCTTCTCCTGTATCACCTGTTCTTCTGGTGATTGTTGAAATGCTAGAACCTGCTAGAGCGCTATATGCATTTCTCGCATAAGGAAGCAGCTTCACCAAGAAGTACAATACCACCCGCGTCGCCAGATCAAAAAGACGGTTTGCGACGGAAAAAACCGTCGCAAACCGTCGCATGCTCATAACTCCTTTAACTTTGGGTTGCTTCAGAAACTGTTGGCACCATTCGATTCGCCTCCTCGAGATCTACAAAACCATGTATAAAACTTTACCAGGCCACCGCGTTTTCGCCGTGGGTGGCCTAAAAAGTGAATGCAGCAGGATTTTGCGATTGGAGCACCTTATTTTCCAGGACTTGCATGTGACGTGCAGTGTTTTCGGAGTATCTCAAGCATGCGTGCGTTGTCAGTACTCTGTCACGCCTGGAATGTTCCGAGAGTGCGCCGTGCACAATGCATATAGGATCGAACCTACCAATCGAATGGGCGGAAGCATGCCCACTGGGTTTCTATCTTCACTGAATGGAAAATGTAAAGCCTTCAAGACTATTTTGCACCGTGTGGAGAAATTTACAAAAAATTTCCGGCCGTCATACTTAGAATTTGCTCCAGTCAGTCCGACGAGCGTTTAGAGTGTGCCGCACACAATGCATATAGGATCGAACCAACCAATCGAGTAAGCGGAAGCGGTTCAAATGTCATGCTGAACAGCAACGCTTACTCCCTTTAAGTGCTTTAGTGCACACAATGAAAGCAGCTTATACAAATGAAGAGGTTTTAAGAAGCGACAAGAGAGAGTGCGCAGTGCAAAATGCATACACGATAGAACCATTTGAAATTAGATTAGATAAGAAATTTCTGCTCGCCCTGCTCAGGGGTTGCTGTACTCTGCTCCGTGGAAGCTTTAGAGCACGCTGTGAACAGTGCATATGGAATAGAACCTATCAGTGAACTGGGGCGACCGCTCGAAAATGCACGCGAGGGCGAGTTCGTAGCGCAATAACTCTATCAAGACCAAATCGTTTCAGGAACTCGAGACTTCTAGGGAATATAAGGTTCTTGTGTTCTAAAGCACAACGGTGTATCTCATGAATGGACTTAATTACAGCGCCCCGAATATGCAGGTGAGGCTTGTGCGACCCAATTTTTTTCCGATTTCGGTCGACCACTGTGCGAAGACACGGCGAGTCAAGGGCATGCAAACACGTAGGCGAGCAGAACACCTAAGGTGTTTTAAGTCGATATTGCTCACAACTCCCCAACTGCCTAAACTGCCTTAGCCCCATCTGTCATTTTAGGGGGGCGGACTTTGCGATTGAAGTTTCCTGCCCTCTTACTCGCCCACATTTGGGTTATCGACACTATCAATAACACCATTTTGTTCACCACAAAAAACTCCATCGAATGGAGTCACTCTAGACCAATTTCAAAGAAATCGATTTTTTGAGGATTCCCCAACGAGGACGAGGGCGCCATTGGCCGAGCCGGCGCGGACGATGACGTCATCAAAAACCGATATTTTCGAAAATAGCCAAATTTCCTCGTGCAAACTTCGTCCAAAATCATCTAGGCGGTTATTTGGGGCGCTGATTACGAATCCGACGTCGTTTTTTGAAAATTCCGCCCATTTCAGTAGGTTAAGGTTACTACCCGTTTGAGGGTGGTCGGGTCAGGGTCACGGGTCCCCCTCAGTTATCTGTATGGGCAGTCTCCTGCCGTAATCATCTGAATGAACTTCGGCATCGTGTTCGGCATCCCGAAAAAGTCCCCGCCCCTATACGAAATTTGAGCAAAATCGGTGATCCTCACCCGACCACTTCCACTTATCCAGAAGAATATCCAAAACCTACCGAAATCGGCGGAATTTTCAAAAAAGGACGTCGGGTTCATAATCAGCGCCCCAAATAACCCCTAGATGATTTTGGACTAGAAAATTTGGCCAATTTCGAATATATCGATTTTTCATGACGTCATCGTCCGCGCAAGCTCGGCCTGGAGCGCCCTCGTCCTCGATGGGAAATTGTCAAAAAATCGATGTTTCCATAATCGGTCGAGATTGGCACCATTCGATAGCGCTTTCCATGCTGAACAGAACGGTATCACTGCGGGTGTCGAACACTCAAACCTGGGCGAATAATGGAGCAGGAAAATTCAAGGCTAAAACTCCGCCGCCCTAAAATGGTAGCTGGTGCTAAGGCAGTTTAATCAGCTAGGGAGTTGTGAGCATGTCATAGTAAAGAATCTTAAGCGCTCTGCTTGCCCTTGTATTTGTAGGCCATTAGCTCTCTGGTCTTCCCGTAGGATTCGGCTGAAATTGGAAAACATCGTGTCGCACAAGGCTAACCTGCATTTTCGCACTGCTGTAGCTTCGTCCAATCATGAGCTACATTGCTGTATTTCAGTGCGCTACTAGAACATTTTACTGCCTACAAAACCGACAAGCTGCAACCGGAAACGTTAACATATGACAGAGTTTTCGAGCAGAGCTGCGCCCACGAGTGCAATTTAGCACAACAACGGTCGATGTTCTCCTCGCTGTTATTCGCCCTTGTTACAGTTTTCCCTACTCACAATAACACCATTCAATTCAGCATGGAAAGGTCTATCGAACAGTATCAAGCGTGGCCAAATTCGAGGATATCGGTTTTCGATGACGTCATCGACCTTCTGCCGCACCTTTGAGCCACCTCGCCTTTCGTGCGAAATTGTCAAAAAACCGATTTTCCCAGAATCGGTCGAAATTGGTACCATTCAGTAGCACTTTTCATGCTGTACAGAACGGTACCACTGCTAGTGTCCAACAATCAAACCTGGGTGAATAAGAGCGCAAGAAACTCTAACCGCTATCTTCCGCCGGTTTAAACTGGCAGCTGAGTCTAAAGACCCCCACAGAGTTCTGCGGCAACGCCGCTCGCCGCAACGGTTAGGGATAGGGCACGCCGGCGGCGAGCTTGCATCTCTGCCCTATGGTTAAGCATAGGGCCGCGGCGCTGGCGCAGAACTCTGTGGGGGTCTTAAGGTAGTTTAGAAAGCTGAGGACCTCTGAGAACGTCATCGTGAAGTACCTTAAGCCCTCTGTTTGCACAGCATTTTAAGACCGTTTGCTCGCCGAGTCTTCCCGCAGTGGTCCACCGAAATCGCAAAAAATGCGTCAGTCAAGCCTCACCTACATTTTCGCACCCCTGTAACATTGCCTCTTCCTAAGCTACAATGTTCTACTCTAGTGTTCTACTAGACCGTTTCACTGCCTACAAGATCCACGAGTTGCAGCTGAAACGATTTGAACTTGAAAGAGTTATTGCGTTCCGAACACGCTCGCGCGTGCAATTTGCAAGCGGTCGCCTCCATCGATTCAAAGGTTCTATTTTATACGCATTGGGGCAACCCAAAGGCGAAATCGGTGACCATTACCTTACTCACCCGTACCTTCCAGAACCTATCGTGCTCCAGCGTAAAACGAAAAACGGATGCCATATTCAGCACCCCAAATAACCCCCCTAGACGAAGTTTCAGCGAAATCGGTGACCCTGCCTGGACCACCCATGTTAACGGTATGGGCGGTCTCCGACCGAATCGTAAAAAACGGATATCAGTCGTGATCAGCACCCCAAATAACCCCTAGACAAAGTTTCAGCGAAAAAAATTTTTTCGACCGAAGTCTTGTCGGTGGAGTCGGAACTTTTAACTAGTGCCCATATTCGTGTTCAGCGACCTTGATTACCCCGGGGCTGAAGTTTCGTGCCGCTTGAACGACATCCACAAAAAATAGATAATATCTATCGATATCGATTGCCTCCAAAACCCTCCCGTCGATGATAATCTAAATGCCCAAGCATGGTTGCCGACGTGTTCGGCACGTCTACGGCTCGCCATGCACGGCCGCCGAAGTGTTCGGCACGTCTACGGCTCGCCATGCACGGTTGCCGACGTGTTCGGCACGTCTACGGCTCGCCATGCACGGCCGCCGAAGTGCTCGGCACGTCTGCGGCTCGCCATGCACGGTTGCCGACGTGTTCGGCACGTCTGCGGCTCGCCATGCACGGTTGCCGACGTGTTCGGCACGTCTGCGGCTCGCCATGCACGGTTGCCGACGTGTTCGGCTGCCGCGCCCCAACTCAAGAGTGACGGACGGACAGCGTGACACACATACGCTTGCTGCCTTATATATAGTAGGATAGGTACATCTCTATACGCATTGCACACGGTGCACATTTAACGTCTCGCCGAGACAGATTTTGAACAATTCCCGAGTAGAGCGTCTGGAAATTTCTGATAAAATTCTCAAAACGTTTCGAAATATTCTTCTTCGAAATATTTCTTTCTTTACATTTTCCAGTAAGGGAAGATAGAAGCAGAGTGAACAAGCTTTCTCCCACTCGATTGATAGGTTCGATCCTATATGCATTGTGCACGGCGCACTCTCGGAACATTCCAGGCATGACAGAGCACTGACAACGCACGTCATGCCTGAGATACTCCTAAAACGGTTTCCATCTCGCCCCCCCCCCCCGCGACCGCAATCTCGGCGCACGGTCCCTGTTTTGTTTCGCGTCTGATGACTCGCCACACACCGGAGTCCCTTCCCTAGCCCAATCTGTGCTCTCCGCTGTCGCGGAGGAGAGCACAGAAAAGGCCGGACTCTTTCGTCTGGAGTGTGACATACCACGCTCGGAACCGCGCTCGCGGGAGCGAGTGGTCCCGCGGCCTCCTAAAACATGCACGTCACATGCATGTCCTGGAAAATAAGGTGCTCCAAAAGCCTGCTGCAGTCATTTTTTTAGGCCACCCACGGCGAAAACGCGGTGGCCTGGTAATGTTTTATACATGGTTTTGTAGGAACATCCGTTTGAAACACCGTTAGAATAATAATTTCCAAGTTTTTCTTGCAGTTACGAATTCCTACTCTTCCTCAGCCTTTTTGCGCAGGCGCAGTAATGACCAGAATGGACGAGGCGCTATCGTAACAGAGATTTGATTTGCCGTTTTGGAGATCCTAATTACCCGAAAAACCTAACAAACCTTTTCAGAATACGCCGTTACACAAATTCTCGTTGGACATTCGAATGACACTTTTCGAATGCTCGAATAATTTTGGCTACCTGGGAAATTTTGAATATTCGAACGGTTTCGAATACCGGAAACTTACTAGCACTCGAACCCAAAAAACGCGATCCTATGATATAAAGCAGAGAGGCATGAATCACTGACGGGAGACTTCTGTCGCTTTCTCCCTTTCTGCCGACAGTTGTCGCTAGACCCAGGCGTTCGTCGTATCGCCGCCGCCAAACGTAAACACCACAACGTGGCAGCATGGCAGGCAGCCATGACCGCCGGTGTTTACTACCCAGGCAGCCATGACTGCCGGTGTTGACTATCACGACACTTCCACTGCCGGGTGGTCACCAAAGAACACCCACTTGATGAGGTTTCGCAAGGCGCCATCGCGGCTATGATGAGCCGCCGCTGTCGGGTTCAGACAACACGTGCAGCGTTGCGGAAGAGGTCTGCGACGCGGCGCTACTCAGACTCCATGATCTCTTCTGGAACACGTCGATGTGCCACACCTTTCGCTTTTGCTTCCCTCCAAGATCGCTACTGTTGCACTGCGCCTTCTTGCTAAAATTTATCGGGCGGGTATTGCGTCCTTAGCTCACACTTCGGTCAGGCAATCAATGTCCTATTATTTGGATCAAGCAGTCAGTATCGCTCGGTGTTATCGATTTTTTGAACGCTATACTGAATTTCCCTCAGATGCAGTGAAGGAAGGAAAATCAAATAGAGAAGGAAACTTTCACAATATATAATGGAGGATGACATGAGTCACTTTCTGTAGTGGTTCTTCAATAGCAAAAACAATGTTCCCACCTTCCCCCTTCCCAATTTTTCGACTACTTCAGGCTCTCGAGTATAATTCTTCCCGTACGCCTCCTCAAAATTAGCGGTCAATGTCATAATCTGGAAGGCGCTCTTTTTTTTTTTTGGAAATTGTTCACTTTGATGCATACTAACTTCGCGGGCTGGGTTACTAAGCTATTTATACCTGCCCAGGTCCTCGAATTTTAAGCGGTGGACCAGGACAGCTCAGCGAAGGAAGTTCGTCGGACCTACGCACGGTTCGATTACGCTTTCAACCAAGTCTTGCCGCTAGGTCCCAATTTTCTGCAGTGCTTTGACCAATTTCCATTAGCACTGTATGCATATGAGGAGGATAGTATTTTTGTCCCAAGTCATCTGTTCCGAAGATCGTCACACGTCGTGGCATAAGGCAAGGCGATGACGGAAACGGTCAGGCGTTCGATTAGGCCTGACCAGCTGCAATAGGTTGTGAACACGACTCCAGACGAACCAGGAGTACTGCGGGCATTTTCTTGAGTGCTATAGCGTCGTTTCCTTACTGTTTCCGGCGAAGCCAGCGACAGACGCTGGGTGAGTAAGGAATCCCATCTAGGTTTGGGCTCCGTTCTCAGCGTGGCCCACCATCCCGAAGCCGGCAAGCCTGGCGTGGCCCGCACTTCCAGCGTCAGTCGCTGGAAGTGCGGGCCAGTCGAAGCCGGCGACGGACGCTGGTTTTTTGAATAGTCGAATTTGAATACATTCGAAAAACGAGATTTTTTGAACATTCTTATTCGAATGTTCGATTTCGAATGAAAAATCATTCGAATACCTATTCGAATAGGCCATTCGAGCATAAGTATACCCTGATGTCGGAAAATTTTGATAACCAAATCGGATTCATTTTGGGAAACAGGGTTCAAAATACAAAAGAAATGTTGTCTCTCAGCACCAAAATCTGGGCTGCCTCACTAGCCAAGAGTGCGCATGTCCAAAGCGTATGCACTGCGTTATTTTCATAAAAATCGTAACGACATCATACAAGCAAGCATCTTGATAGAAATCGCTTCGTTTATTCATCTAATTCATCTGTGGTGTTAAATTGCCTTTCTACCTACCGAGAAAAGCGCTGGTGAAATTTATAAACACAATTACATACTGCATCAAGGAGCGTCATGGAGTTGAACGATGGCCAAGAACCACCAAATCGTGAATGATTGGCTATTCATCGTCGATCTCAGAACTCAATGTCCAGCACAGCTTCAAAAAAATGGAAGAGTTGGTTAATGTTAGGCATTCTCCTGACTATTTGGCAGCGATGTTCTATCGAACAGTCCAAGCGCTGCAAAAGGTTTCAAGAGTTTTTGAATCAAGAATCCCATTTCTTAACGGAAGCATGTATTTCTTTATCTTCCCTAATAATCCAAGGACTGACTTTTACACCAATTATGGTTAAGAATTCTATAAGCAAATTTAGACTGCTACAGTACCACGCATGTCTTTTGGTCAATTGCTGAAAAAGCCGCTTTGGAGCGCTCCAAGCGGCTTTTTAAAATAATTTTTTTTAAATCAAGTACTTGTGAAAAGAAGCATATATTTGAACTCAGCAGCTCGAGCTCTATCTTCTGACGTATAAATCTTAATAGAGTTGAACAATATCACAATTGGCCGGACACAATCAATCGAATGTGTGCGACAACCTGTAGAGCGAGCGAGCGACAGCCTTAGAGTGAGTGTTTAGGGAGTTTTATCGGAAATTCCCAACCGCTCTTCCCAGGAATTGCTCTAACCAGGAAACTATCTCAACGGTAGGTCAGAACGACCCATGTGTTGTATATGTGCAGAATCGCCTCTCTCTGGGAAGCAACAAAACGCAAATATCTCGACCCCAATACAACTCTGCATAGAGTTAGGGACGACGGAAGTTGGGCCGTTGGCTGCGTTAGTCCTATGCCTGGAGGCGGATAGCGGGCTCAACTTGGCTGGAAACAGCGATGACGAGCGAGCGGTGGTGGCAGAGTACGTAGAGGGGCGGAGTAATCCCCGTGATCACTGTTTCCAGCCAACTTGAGCTCTCCCTCCGCGTGCAGGCATAGGGCTAACGCCTCCAACGGCCCAACTTCACTCGTCCCTAACTCTGCGCAGAGTTGTATTGGGGTCGAGATATTTACATTTTCTTGTTTCCCAAAGAGAGGCGATTCTGCCCATATACAACACATTGGCCGTTCCGACCTACCGTTGAGATAGTTTCCTGGTAAGACTTTCCAACTTGCCTTCGGAGTGCGCCGTGAACAATGCATATAGAATCGAACCTATCAATCTCGTGGGCACGGCAGCCTGCAGAGTGACGTTTGGGGAGTTTTATCAGAATTTCTCAGCCGCCCTTTTCAGGAATTGCTCTAAGACTGTCAGTGCGCCGGGCACAGTGCTTCCAGTACGAGACATTCAATAATACCAATTAAGTGTTATGGGTGGCGAAGTCTCTGCGCCAGCGCATTCTACTTCTACGGGATGTCGTGGAGGCGACATGAATGCGTATTTGGCCACACAATGACTTGCGGTGGCCAGCCGATGAACAAATCAGCGCTTTATCCTTCCCAGAGAAGTCAGTCCAATTCGCCGACCCCGGAAAGATGGAAGGCTTGGTTAGCCTGGGCGGGAAATCCGAACCAGGAACCTGGTATCGGGTGCACGCGACAGTCGCGCCTCCTCCGACTGCGCTACACGCGCCCCTGGCAGCTTACTGGCCAGCAAATGCTTTCATTTCTTACGTTTAATTCGCTGCCGATAGTTCAATAATTGTCACCATTTTGCTCAACATATTTGTAATAAACTACATGAAGTGAGGTTTGCGTCGTTTCCGTTTCACGCCTCGAATTCCGGTTTCCGTCCATTTCTGAGTTTTTCCGTTCGCATTCCGTGTTTACCTTTTCTCGAAAAAATTTTCCGCACTCCCTGCTTGTTACGTTTTTGTTCTCTTTCCAGCAAACAAAGAATCCGTAGACACACCCTGGAATTCTCGTAGCGTGACTCATAAGCGCAAAGCGTGCGCCAAAAACACGTACACTTTTCAATCTTCGATTTCTAAACACGAACAGTACGTTTCCGATTTCGGCTAGCTTATAACTTTTAGCATTCGCTTGCTACGAGGTGGCAGGTTCTCGTACTGATGAGACCGCTGTTGTCCTGTTGGCCAAGGAGCTATAGTACCGGAAATGCCGCCCATCCAACCAGCACAAGCGAAAGCGCCGTTTTCCGCTCGCCACGTATTTTGTCTAAGGCAATTCGCGTTGCGGCTAGGCATCCTCAGCTTCTGGACGTTAGGTTGGTGGAAAGAGCTTATCCGCACGCTCGGACGAGCATGTCCTACTCTTTGAAACTTACTGCCGGCATGGTATGCGCTGCATATAGGCCCGGCAGAATCAAATCAAGTGGGTACGACGGCCCGCAGTGTCGTTAGGCCGATGGAAAGAGCCTATTTATGCGTGTGGACGAGGACGGCCTACTGTTTGGAACTAACTACAGGGATAACGCACGCTGTGGACAATGCACATAGGCCCGGCAGAATGCATATAGGCGCGTGGGATGTGAGATAGACAACGTGAACTTTGGCTTGTCAGAACCTACTTAGTAGACGCGTTTAGCACATTTGGATTACACGTTTGCAATCAGGACTCCAGGCTCATTCACATCTATAGGAAACCGCAGGCATTCCCTGATAAAGCACTGCTGTGCTGGCTCTGTTTCGTCCGCCTTAGTCAGTGCTTACGTGAAGATCGTCTAGAATCTCGCTTGCATCTTCAAACGTTTTTACGTTAAGGGAGGCTGAGCTTGGTTGTACACTTCATCGAGGTATTCGATCCATCTTTCGGTTTCCTTGTGAATCGCGTTATCATTGCTTATTGTCGCCTTGTTTCCCATTTTGATGACGTAGAACTGCTTTTCGGTCAGTTTTCATGCGGCTCTTCCTTGATGATATGTTTGGAATGATGAGCTTCTTACTGAATGATGAGCTCGGGTGATAGAGTGCTCTATCCATGTGTCAACGTGCTCCAGGAAGAACATGCCAATGAACTCCTCGACAGAATCAGATGTTCCTGAGCTTGTTTGCGCAAACTTACATTCCTTCAGACTTCAAACTGTGAAGTAGTGAACAGTTTCCTATGAAAACGTGATGCACATCGTATGAATCCCTGCGTTCAACTCGCATGATGACACCAGCGATCAGATCATCTTCAACACACACCGGTTTTGACTTGCCACCTCTCTACTACTACTACTCCGTTCTCCCAGCACATTTGTACAGACAGTCAGTTGGTTAGACTCGTAACTCTCTCTGCCGTCGCTCTTTATCTTCTTGATCTTCTAACTATCCCACTGTTGGCTGGACGCTGCTTGACTTTAACCTGCGCTGCCGACTGTATTTAAGCGACACTTGTCGAGTGCCAGCTGCTCGACGAAACATAAAAATGATGCGACTATATGCGTTAATACTGCAGACTGCACCACACACCCTTGTTTTTTATTTTATTTTATATGTAATAAAGAACACAGCGAACACATGTACGCACATCCACGCAATGTGTACACGGATCGATGCTCATAAACGTGGCACAATACATAGTCAGTTTCCTGCAGTCAAGCTTTGATCTGCCGCAATTCCTCCGTTCGCTGCAGAGCTGGGGTCGAGATACTTGCAGTTTCTGTTTATAAGACCACTTGTATGTAAAATCTACTAATTCGTCATTTTGAACAAACGTTCTGGTGGTTTTCTGGTTAGAGCAACAACTAAATTTCTATCCTTTACGCGTCGCTAATATCGAGATTTTCTACTGTTACTGTAGAATTACACAGGAGCGTAAACGGAAACTTTAAGAAAGAAACGATCATTTATTTCATCAGATGGACGAAAACCTACGCTCCGATCTAATAATTTAGCTAATAAAATCTCCGTACAACGTCTTTGATAGCTCTTTCCTGACGCGCATTCAGCAGCAACTCCGCAGCTTTTTACATGCACATTCCAACAAGTGGTCTCTCTTTCAGTTTTCGATTTGGACCGTTGGCCGTGAGCGAGTAGCATCAACGACAAAGTTCAATCACGACGGGAATATCATCTTCTATTTTTCTGCTCACGACTGCCTCATCAAGAAATTCGGGATCAAGGATTTCGTTAGTTGGATAGCAGCACAAGCACGGAGCAGCGCAATTGAGATGTTGCCTATCTAGGGAGAGCAAAATGGCATCGTGTTTCAAATAGACAAGGACAAGCCTATCGACAATGTGAGCACCGGGAAAGGAGCTTATCAGACTTACTCACCCGTACCGACCCGAGAAACGCTGGAGACGCTGGAAACGGTGCGCCTTCTCATTTTCTCTGCAAATTCATTCAGGTTCCGATGGTGTTAATCATACTTGCAATTCTGTACGCTCATATTAAGCTATCAGACCACATGTTGTAGATATTTTCAGCTTCTTCTAAACCTCCTGTGTTCGAGATTTCGCTTTGCACTGCAAGATGCACATATCACCTGCTCTCGCCGTTGAAACTTGCCATTTAGACACTACTTCGCGACACAACGTCTGCCAAAATAATTGCGGTGTGCAAAATTAAAACCTGACCACATTGGGTATAGAAGTCCATTGACGGCAGGGTCGGCCATGATATGATGCTGGGGCACCGCTATCTCGCCTGCCTTTGGCTGCCTTCTGAGTACAGCGCATATACCAATAGTGTTCCGCAGCCAGCATCAGTATTATGTGACTATCGGACTCGCATCCTTCATGCAATGAAGAAGGCATACGATGGTATGTGGCCTTGACAGAAGGCGAATCATTGTGATTGAAGATGAAACTGTGTGTAAGCAACGGCCCAGAAGTCACCGCACTGAGCGGATCAACAAGAGCATTTCTGGAGGCGGAAGAGGGCAGTCCCCGAAGGAGTACAGGAGGGCAATAGCGCTGTGCTGTGCTGCCAGTGCAGTCGGCCCCCATTTGGAATGGACTGATGATTTCTCCTAGGCAGGAGGAGCACAGCCTGCTTTGCCTTCCTGAGTTTTTTCTAAAGGCCTCCGCGCAAAACCTGCCGCGTCCAATTGCCGCTGATATGTCGTCTTGGCTGCAGACGCAGCAGCGGCAAACAAGCAGGATTCAAGGTATTACTGCCGCATGGCTCTGCCAGCGCCAATGGCAGAGACTTGGGCTCTAGCTGATCGTGGCGGGGATCTAGAGTGTGAAAGCTGACGGTAATAATCATAATGATGATGAAACCGCGTTGGCCATGGAGTGGGGTGGCAAAGCCGAGAATGAGGGTCGTGCTACATCGTCTTTTCACCAATTCGCGGCAGTTTTGCCGCCTACCGCTTTGTCTCAAAAGTGAGCGGAAGAATTAGGCTTTCAGTTACTGTAGTACGTTAAGGGCCCCGTGAAGTAATTCGAAGAAGGCAGCTTTTTGGTACTGGGGTATGGCAGCATTATACACTTTGAGCTTGCTACTATCAACAAAGAGAGATCTGGGGCCGGCTTCATCAACGGCTTAGGCCTATGTCATACCATCGCTCACCCCGAGCCAAGCCTAATGATAGGCTCCCATACCAACTCATCGCTTCGCGCGGTCGATATAAGAGCTTATCATTAGGCTTCGTTCGGGGTGAGCGGTGGTATGACATAGGCCTTACGCTAATTTAACGAAGAAAATATAGCCGAAATCCCTGATAGCGCGGCTTATCAAGCGATAGGGTGAAGCATTTCGTCGCGCTATCAGGGATTCCGGCAGTATCCGGTTGTAACCACCATCGAGTGAAGCTTGGAATACCACGAATTTCTAAAAGCTAACACAATTGTCGAGGTAGTTGTTCTTGCATTCGAGAACTGGAAAGCCGAATGTTGTAGAGGAAAGAAGCTTTAAGGAATTGAGCTGCATCGATCTTTATCAACTACGCCCACTTTACATTACTTAGTTGAACACAGTATAATTGCTCCTTGCGCCTCTCCGGCATCCAGTGATAACCGCTCTGAGACTCTCTGCCTTGAGAGCAACAATGTTTGCTGTGAGCATGTTGGCCAACCATGCTTTGAACAGTGCGCAGTTGTTTGGAGAGATAATGCCTATTTCGCTTGACGACAGTTTTCTGAGTATGAACGAAATATAGATATTGATGCGCAGTTCTATACTTTCAGTTGCTATATTGTGAATTTAGAGAAACCACTGCGTTTATTTAAGACCACTGATAATATTTTCAACATAACAGAATACATAAAGCTGATAAATTCCAACATCATAGACATCTTTACGTTTTCAGGAACCACCAACGCCAAATGCGTCAGCTGTAGCGCCAATTACTACAACGCCAGAAAGAAACCTTGGTGTTACGATCCAAGGTAACCAGTGCTACAAACCACGCTAACCATAAGACAGCACACTGCGCTCTACGTGACGCAGTCCATCCGAGGTCTAAAATTCTACTGGAATATGAAACTATAGTGAGAAAAATAAGGAAAGAAGGTCGTTGTCAAAAAAGGGCACCTCCTAACAAACATTGCGTCACCTCGCGTAATGGCGTGCATGACAGCAGTGGGTGTGTGGTCTGCTCGGCTGAATCCCTTCCGAAATGCAGTTTGTACCACTGGTTCGCTTTATAGACTACCCATGATATGCGTTCGAGAAACCCTTTCCATAGCATCTCACGAAGCACGCCCAGCAGGCATATAGGACAGTAGCCTCGAGAACTTTCTCTTCCACTCTTTTTGTGAAAGCGATGGTAAGCGAGTTACTCCACCGATCGTGTATTCTTTTTGACATCAGATTGGCATGTTAAGCACAAAGAAGGCGTGTACAGGTTACGCTCCAACCCGAAGGTCGGCTAAAAGTGAGCTTTGGCCGACGAATAGCGCCGATCTTGCCGCCCTTAATCGCCTCTCACTCAGAATTGGGAGCCAATTTGCGTATTGAATCACGGGAGAAGCACAAAAAGGGGGAAATTGCAGTTTATCTAATTTGACTCCAACATACCACTTGTCCAACCTCCCGAAGCACATTGATGCAGGATTACGTAGTTTATGGGTACAGATTTTCGTGCTTAAGCCGAGTAATGCAAGTGATTGCGGCTGCTGCCTCAGCTTCAGCTGTGGAAGTTTTTGAGGTCTACAAGAGAACTGTTTCAACGGTACTACGGAAGGCAAGAACGAATACTATAATATATGAAGAATCCCCATCCTCCGACAGTATCAAAAATATATCCTTTTTTCCGAATCCTCAGAGCAAATGAGGAAGCACTGAAAGTTTTCTATGGTTGACAGTGTTTAACGATCCGCTGGCACAAGCTCAGCATTTGTCAGAAGTGCGGTGTTATTGCTAGGTGGAGCAGTAACGTCGATTTCAGCAAAACTGTACCTAGTTGGACTAGTTGAGGCAATGATCACGAACTTGAGTCCCGTATTGGGCATTACCCTGGAATGTGCCTGTAGTTGAGTAATGGTGTCGGGTCAGGACCAGCGATTTTATCTGGAACGTCTGGAATCTGTATAGATGTTGTCTGAGCTGTTTAGAACAGTCATTTAAAGTAATTATAGTGATCTCACTGAAAATCCTATGACCGACAAAACAATCATGTAACTTCTTTCTCTAAAAAAGTAGATAGACTTTAACACTTTGAGGACAATCGTGTTTTGCGGCAGAAAGCCGCCTAGGACATGCGCGCGTTTCTACGCGCCCGCAATATGAGCCACCGGTGGCTCATAATGTCCCTCATGGACCGCTTTTTTGTTTGGCGTGTTTTTTCCTATCAAACTTCGACCAGAGGGGTTATTTAGGGTGCTGATTACGAATCTGATATCCGTTTATAAAATTTCGGCAGATTACAATAGGTTACGGTAGGCACGGGTGACTACGGCTGCCGAGGTCATGATCACCGTTTTCCCCAAGCGTCACCCAGTGGGGTTATTTGAGGTGCTGATCACGAATTTGACATCCGTTTTTGGTATTACGGTGGGGTACGGTAGGTTACGGTAGCTACGTGTAATCACCGACAGCCTCAGTCACCCGTACCTACCGTAAGCTACCTTAGTCCACAGCAATACCAAAAACGGATGTCGGATTCGTGATCATTACCCCAAATAACCCCCATAGGCGAAGTTTGGGCGACATCGGTCACCATGACTCCGACAGCCTTACTCACCCGTACCTACCGTAACCTACCTAATGGGCCCAAATTTTGAAAAAGGATGTCAGATTCGTGATCAGCATCCCAAATAGCCTCATTGTGCAAAGTTTGGGTGAAAAATACTGACTTGAATTGAGTTAATTGTAAAATTGGTCTCCTTCCTAGTGAATTTTTTCAATTCGATATATTTTCTGAAACCAAATAAAGTTTTCTTGCTTATCTCTTTTGGACATTCACGTATTACAAGTAATTAGGAAACAGAAAAAACATCTATAAGAAACCGACTGCAGCACCACAAAAAATAGCGCGAAAAGCTATGAGCCACCGGTGGCTCATATTATCGTCAATGTGTTAAAAAATCTTATGAGCTTTTAATGCAGGTGTTGGAATAAAATCGATTCATGCACGCACGGGATGGCTGATTTGGATGATCTTTTTCGGATTCTTCTGTGGATCTCTTGTGGCACTTTGTCTTGCTATAACCGTGCTCTACTTTGCTCGACGCTCAATTTACGCGGATTGGTAAGAAATACTCCCTTTCGAATATCTATGTGTCCTTCTAGTGAGCCTCTGGATCTGTCGCTTGTCTAGGAACAGCACGTTTCACTATTACTTCCGCTTGTTCACCTGATATATTGCAAAAGCAATATGATAAGAATTCCACCCTTAGTGTGAGAAGTCTGAATCGGTCTTACTTACGATTAGACCTAACCAACTTCTGCTGATGCACTCCATGGAGTCGGAGGATTGATGTGCAGGTTTGCTCATCAACCCGCGATACCGTAGCGTGTGGCTGGTGCCGTTGCGTCGCGGATCGTGTCGGCCTCCACGTGGGGATTCGATCGATGTCTTAAGGCCCCCACAGAGTTCTGCGGCCGCGCCGCAGCCCTATGCTTAACCATAGGGCAGAACTCTGTGGGTCCTTTATATGCCCGCGTTGACACTCACGGCAAGCAGATCGTGGGCGGTGGATGGTGGCGTGCTGCGTGCGAGGGAGGCCTGGGTTCGGTTCTCCTTCGGTGCGGAATCTTTGTACCACATCCTGGAGTCCCTTCCCCAGCCGCCGACTCCCACTGGGCGACGAAAGCAGTTTCCCTCACGAGCAGCTTGTATCGCACGCACCCTGGAGCCCCTTCCCTAACCTGGTGCCGACTCCCGTGAGCGACGAAAATGTGCTCCAAACGGCTCGGATGGCGTGAGCAGCGCTTGTAATTTGCCACGTCAGCACGTGATTAACTCTAATGGCCACCGTCTGACGTACCGCTTGGCGCCGCTACGTCTGCGTCAATAAACTCGCATACTCCATCAGGGGTCGGATTCATCAACGACTCACATAACTTTAACAGAGAATTCACAACAAAAAACTCAGATAACGCGGCTGGTCGCTTACCATATCGCTTGGTAAGCCGCGCTATCAGGTATTTCGGCTGTAATTTTCTCTATTAAATTACTGTATGAATCCGGCCCCAGGTTTCCCATTAAACGCACGTAATAAAATAAGCTCGGGCGAGTTTTAGCACGACTTTACGACCATTCACACATTTATCGGTTACATTTGTCGGCCTTTACGGAGTAACAGTGAAACGACCATGATATACGAGTGCGTGTGCATTCGTGCGCGCGTGTGGTTGACCCAGACTTCAAGACCGACCCTAATCACTAATTAGCGGGTTTTTGTACACTGCGAGTTGTTGCAGTTTTTTACCAGAACGATTACAATAACACGCAATACACAACTGGTGAAGATTGACGACGGGCATAGGCACACAAGGGGGTTCGTCCACGAGAAGTCCTGTAAACAACTGACGAAGAACTCGTGAGAGAAGCCACTTCATGAGGGCAACCGCTAAGATTATCTAAAACGGTTGGCACATTAGGCACCAGCACTATGCAGTAGTAAAAGAGGTTAGCTAGCCCCCAGCGCATCTCTGACTGACTACTTTCCTCCATCCACTCACAATTATTTGTCCCCGCTTAGATTTACTGTGCGATCATTACTGCCGGCCTCTGCCCCCCCCCCCATTTGATTCTTCCGCACAACTTGTATCGCAGATATATGCGAGCGGAGCAACCTGGCGCATACCCGTTCGGACATCGAGGACTGTCCACTAACGCACTTAGCTCTGTGCAGTCTCTCAATTTCTGACTTTCACCAGCCCTACCAATTCTTTTAACGTAGGAATTTTGAACAATTGGAAGAATTACCGAGTGGATTCTGCTTGTGGGTCGCCATTGGTGTTCACTTCCTATTTTTCTGTTGACTGATTTTTTTCTTAGAAATAATAAGTGAAATGGTACCATCTTCCCTTCACAATTTGCTTTCGAAATCTGCATATTCTCCGTCGCAAAGAATCACAGTAGGATGATTTAGCAGAACTCAACTCTCACCTACATACATATGTTATTCAGGTACCGTGGAATGTATAAGCGCTACGGATGCGATGCGTCCGGTGTCACTGGTGGAGTCACTGGAAGCGAATTCGGAACTGGAACGACCGCAACTGGTTGGTTATGTTATGGTTAGGTTGCTTTTGGATAAGGGTGCAAATTTCACATTGAACATCGCGAAATTTCGCGCATTTGGGATTCCAAAAAAGGTGCGTACCGTCAACAACAACTCAGCCATTTCAAACGTACATCATCTCAACACTCATCCTCAGAGAATAGCACCGCCGGTTCATGTCGGCTGAATTAGTTATAGGTAGAACGTAATGATCTAAGCGTTTCTCAAGACTACAGTTTTAGTGTTTAGGCAGTTCGGGTAATGAGGGCTCAACTCTAATGCGCTCAATACAACAGATCAATCACAACGAATTATCGGATCCAAAAAATGGCTAGGAGTATTTGATTCTGCTGTAGAAACACTCCAAAATTACACCATAGCTATTGGAGTTGTGGAAGAAATCTCATAGTAGTGCTGACCAAAGGGTAAGGGTTGAGTGGTGCATGAGTCGTCTTCCGAAGAATATGTGCTTTTGCAGAGTTGCTTTCGGGGTTACATAGGTAGAAGCTTGCGCATTTTGCGCTGTTGATTTTCTAAAAGAGCCCAGCTTAACGAAAGGGAGAGTATGAACGGAAACGAATCTTGGCGATAGCTTCTTCTCTCTTCTACACAGTGAAGTGCAGTGTTGTCGTTTCAGGAGCGTCAACTGTGGGCAGCACAATGGGAACAACTGGCACGACGGGTGGTTCAACAATGGGAACCACTGGTGGCACGACGGGTGGATCAACAATGGGAACCACAGGAACGACAGGCGGCACTACTGGTGGTACCACAGGCGGCACCACTGGCACCACTGGGGGTGAAACAGGTGGCACTTCGGGTCGCGACATGGTTACCATGTAAATCAATTTTTGTGAATAAATACTTGTCCGATTACAATTAAACCTTGAATAATACATTCCTGCTCTTGTGTCTTGAGTCAGACATCTGATTACTTTATGTGCATTTGGCTCCAACGTCCGCTCAAATGATTTGGCCCATTCTCTGCTTCCCTACGTCGGTGAAAGCCATCATATTGTATTCTGTTGATGGATAACAAATTTGAATCCTGTTCAGGATTGGGCGGAGATTTCGACAATTTTTCCAGAAACCAGAAATAAGAAAATCGAGTTTGTTAGAAAATAGAAGTCAGAAAACAGAAAAACAAAGAACGGCAGAAAACAAAAAAGCACACATTTCCACGTAAGCTGGATAGTGTTGAAATCAAGCAAAGTACCTTCCAATTAAACGCAAAGGGGTATGTGACTAAAGCAGATATTCTCGTTTTCTTTGAAAATTTTTTATTCACTTTGACTTATAAATTAAGCGCGGCGCTTAAAATTTTATAGATTCTCGATGCTTTTAGTTAAAATGATGATCCAAATAATTATTGCAACGTGAAGTAGTTTTTTACAGTACCGTCGGTAAACATTCGCCAAAACGCGGCCGGCGGCGGATTAATCCGCCGTTTCCGCCGCTTTGCCATAACTTCCTTCAACGTCGATTATACCTAATGAAATGCACATTGTCGGATTCAAAAGAACATGATCTACCCAATATGGTAAGAGCCTTAACAAAATTTTAAAATTTTTTAGTTCAAGATGACCTAGACTAATTGAGCCCGTAATTGTCTTGACCTGCCCCTCATTCGCACCTTAGCCTCGCCTAATTATACCCCTGGCAGGAACGGATCTGCCCAGTGAAATTTTAAAATCTTTAAATGCTGACGAAAATGTATTTCATGCCAATTTTAGGTTCTGCCTCATCATGTCGATCCATTTGATATCAAATTTTCCTGGATTAACTCCATTTACGTCGTTCTGTGCATTCTCAACTGCCGATTTTCCTATTTTCGTCAATTATTTACGGTCGTACCACTGTTGTTTGAGGGTCGATTTTTGCTCATCTTTTTGATTATAAGTTGTGGATTGGAAATATAGAATTTGGGTTTACTTTGATCAAAAGTAAGATAGTAATCAGATACCAAAGTGGTAGTGCATCGAGGTTTCAAGGAGACACGTCCTGCAAAGGCTACTTCACGCGTGTAGATCTCTGTCTCCACGCAGTGGATCAGTATGGAAGCTGAATATGTGGTCAGACACCATGCAAAGATGCTGCACCACAAAAATGATAGAGCTGGCAGCTCACGTCTCGCAGTTTCACTCCCTCGAAAACGAGGTTTCGTTCAAATCCGACATTGAAATTCAGCACTGACGTCTGTCCAGACCTCGCGGAAGTGTCTCTACCATTTAGCAAACCCATATTTGCAATATCTCTCAAACAAAAAATTCCACTCGACGTCAATCTCGTTTATTACTGGAGACAGATTCGATACTTGAGCCCAGACTGTTGCTGTAATTGCAGTGACCTGACCAGCCCCACCAAGCATGTCTCTTGGGCATACAGCTTTCTTCTCACAATTCACACTAACCCAACTAAGGGTCAGACCTTAGGTTCGAGAATCAAAGAGGTCGTAGTGTGACGTCGTTTTCTTGGGCGGAGGGAGGGGCGTCGCACTCTCTCTTCGTTTATTGTTTTTTTTTTCATAGTTTCTCCTCTACTTCAAAGAAGTCAATTTTTTTAAATTTTGGCAGTCTTGAAGTTAGCTTGGTCAATTTCCGCAGATTCCACGAGATCAGATGTCCATCAGATGTTATGGACACGACACATTTTTCTACCTGAAGGAGCGACATCTGCATTCGAAATTGTACTCTATAAAATTTCGATAGTTTCGAAAATTTCGATAATTTCTATATTGCTAGTGATGACTTAAGTGCTTTCCTTAAAAATGATTTTTGAACAGCTCTTAACACAGTAAAAAATAATAAGCTTTTCGGCCGCAAGCCCCGATATAACCTAGGGGCTCGCCTACAAATTTCTCGTTGTTCATGAAAACAAAATTGTTTTTACCTAAAGCAAACAACACATATATAGCTGAAATTTCATCTCAAATAGACTCAAGTTTTGCTTGATATAGATCGAAAAATCGTGGATTTCTGAAGCGAATTTCAATATGATCTGGGGTCTCGATTTTTCTCTATTTGCCTTAAAGTTCCCCAAAAATCGAACACCATTGACCGCATAGAAGGTCGTTGCATAACACCTTGATTTTTAATGCTCAAAGCTTTGAAGTTTTTCCTTCGGACATGAGAAAACTGTTACCGTGACAAGTTAATCCTTCGAATAGGACCATCGAAGTCAGGGATTGCGATTGTCTGCACTTAAACTGTCATAAATCGGAGAGCTTTTGGAAAATTTGAAAAAACGGTAGCATGTTGAAAATTAGTGTTTAAAAATTAGATAGAAAGTGATCTCTGCAACCTGAAAAAGTTTTAAAAGTGGAATCTTCGATATGATTAGGGGTTAGATTTTTGGCCAAAAATCGACCTAAAGTCGAACCCCCTAATCATATCAAAGTTCGTATCGGAGAAGCTTGTTTTTTTTACTGTATGATACTTGGCGCTTGAATTTTTGTGGGGTGCAATTTCGTTTGCTAGCGTTGCTTACTACAGATGGAAGAAATTATTTCAGTCACAAGCCAATCCTTAAGTTTCGACTCGGCCATGGATTCGAAGAGCGGTTCAAAAAGAAATTTGTAAGGAAAACACTCAAGTTATCATTAGCAATTAACATTCGATATTTTATAATAGAGTACAAATGGTCAGTGTGGTAGTGAGAAGAGAGAAGTTGCGATTGTACGTCCAAAGGACATGCTTGGCGGGGCAGGTCAGGTCACTGCAATTACAGCAACAGTCTGGACTCCAGTATCGGACTAGTCTCAAGTAATAAATTAGGTCGAGAATTTTTTTCAAATGGTATTGCAAATATGGGCTTTACTAAATGGTAGTAACTCTTCTACGAGGTGTGGACAAACGTCAGTGTCGAATTTCAATGTCGGTTTTGAACGAAACTTCGATTTTGAGGGAATGAAACTGCGAGACGTGAGCTGCCAGCTCTATCACTTTTGTGGCGCAGCATCTTTGCATGGTGTCTGACCAGCTTCCATACTGATCCACTGCGTGGAGACAGAGATCTACACGCGTAAAGTAGCCTTTGCAGGACGTGTCTCTTTGAAATCTCGATGCACTGCCACTTTGGTATATGATTACTATCTTACTTTTGATCAAAGTAAACCCAAATTCTATATTTGCAATCCACACCTTATAATCAAAAAGATGAGCAAAAATCGGTTCTCAAACAACAGTGGCACGACCGTAAATAATTGGCAAAAATAGGAAAATCGGCAGTTGAGAATGCACAGAACGACGTAAATGGAGTTAATCCTCCAGGAAAATTTGATATCAAATGGATCGACATGATGAGGCAGAACCTAAAATTGGCAGGAAATACATTTTCGTCAGCGTTTAAAGATTTTAAAATTTCACTGGGCATATCCATTCCCGCCAGGGGGCATAATTAGGCAAGAGGCGCATTAGGTAAGGCGCGAATGTTGGTTAGGTCAAGACAATTACGGGCTCAATTAATCTAGGTCATCTAGAACTCAAAAATTTTAGAATCTTGTCAAGATTTTTACCATATTAGGTAGATCATGTTGTTCTGATTCCAACAATGTGCACTTCATTGGATATAATCGTCTTTAAAGGGAGTTATGGCAAAGCGGCGGAAACGGCGGATTAATCCGCCGCCGGCCGCGTTTTGGCGAACGTTTACCGACGGTGCTGTACTGTATGAAAAGAAGAGACTATGTACAGTGCGCTGTCCTCTGCGTCGTCACGATATTTCATTAACTGGTTTTGTAATTGAGCTTGCTTTAAGCTACAAAAGGGATAAGGACAAAGGATAAAATTATTCAATTCCTTATGGGATGCGCCACACATTCTACTTCTACGGTATGTCTTGGAGGCGATTTGATCATATCATATTCATAAAATGGCTTAAGGTGGCCAGCCGATTAGCAAGTCAGCGCCCAGAAAAGCCTGCTACCATACGACCTACCCTTGGTTGGCCTGGGCGGGAAATCCAAACCAGGAACCTGGTATCGGGTGCACGCGACAGCCGGCACCTCTTCCGACTGAGGTCCACGCGCCACGCGCAAAAAGGTTATATTTGTTTACAACTCTTTGTTGCACCGTCTACATGTGCGTAACTACACTTAAATAAAATATTTGCTATTAATTGAAGGAAAGTCGAGTGCAGAACAAATGGACGGGGCCACCTATGTTTTAAATACATTGAAATTTTGGAGTTTTCCTGCACATTAAAATAAGTTTTAATATATTGCTACGCTACAGTGTTGGCAGACTCGGCCAGTGTTGACAGACTTAGGGGCCACCATTCATTCCGTATTAGACCGGAGAAACCAAATACGATTAATTATGAGCGCTATTTTTAGACCGACGGGTGGAGTAGTCTGTGCGCTGACTTATTTATACACCGAAAACCGTGCGCATTCCAAACTCGATTGACTCAAAGCTCAGGGCCGGATTCTTCAACGACTTGCAGCAGTTTAACAGAGAACATTACGGCCGAAATCCCTGATAATGAGGCTTATCATGTATCAACGACTTACTCAACTTTTAACAGAGAATTGCAAGCGAAAAGTTCAGAAAACGCGGCTTATCGCTCACCATGTCGCTTGATCTGAGCTTTTCGCTTACAATTCTCCTACAAGTTACGTGAGTCGTTGAGGAACCCGGCCCTGATTGTGAGCGGCCCATTGTTCTTACGGTCTACCACACATATTACACGGCAGCGCGATCATAAGTTGTTCCTGTATGCATTGTGTTGGAGCTCGCTCAAAGCGGTGGTTGTGCAAGGTGTTCGCGCACAGGCGACCAATGCTCGGCCCCTTCATGGTGTAGCGACTTGAGAATTCTTTGTTGTGCACACAAGAAACGGTACAATGGTACAACGATCTTGTCCATTGCGCACTTCTTCTTTTTTTCTTTTTTTCTTTTTTTTTTGGTCGCAGACGTGGTGCCATCCGTGTGTAGATCGGCCTCGGGTTGCCGGTTCCAACTGCGTCGACTCCTGGTGCCTGATTGATCAACCGCTTATCGACCGGTAACGATATATCGATTGTCTCTGTGTCTCTCTGTATCACATACTACGTAGGCTTATGGTGAATCCGCGGTGAGATGATACCGCGGTGTTGTTGATGAATCTGGCTCCTGGCGGATCCCTGTAGGCGGCGGCTCCTCCGTGGATATTGGGTGTGCTGTAATCGGTGCTCCACAGCGTGCGTGGTTGGCGAATGATGGTGGTATGCCCCTTTCCAGCGCTTTATATAGATGTACAGATGGTTCTAGAAAGATCAGTCATTGAGTAGCTGTATACATGTCTGTGTTACTAGCGCGTTATGGTTAGGACTAACACTTTAGATTTCAGGAAGTTCTGATTTCAGTTGTGGTATCTCGATGCGTAACCTATGGATTTCGTCACGAATTGGTTCGTCGTTGAGTATCCTCCGCCAAAAAAAAGACAAAATATCCCGATCGTGGAACTCTTTTGCTCTCATTGAAGTCACTTTCCTGATTGCTTCACTGCTGAGCCTCGCGCACAGCGTATTTTAAATGGAGTGTTTCAACAACAAGTGACAATGTAAACACGTTTTTTGCCTGATTGCATTACACTGTTTTTGTAATATAGCAGAATGCTAATAGTTGTTCACGATCTCCCAAGGTAGTCTTTGGAGTGCCTATCAGTTTAAAGAGGCCTTTGAAAACAGGGCCTGTACCAATTTAGACAACATATTCTGCCTACTGGTAGTAGTATCGTGAGGCGGCTGTTAATGTGTGTCCCAATGTTGAGTCCAACCCAGGCTTCACTGGCAGGTTTACTCAAGCCGATACCTTTTCTGCCACGACTCACTCCTGTGTGAAATCGCGCAGCAGCCAGGCATCGTTCTTCCTTCTATCCCTTTTTCCCCTTTTCCTCTCTTCTCAGTTTCCTTTTCAACAACTGTTTTCTTTTTGCTAACCGCCAATCGTTATCTAAATCTTCCTGTTTGCCGTATGTGTGTCATTGTTCATGTTGGCCAAATAAAATAAGTATATAAAACAAAGTTAGGCTTTTTGGAAAAGGTGAATTATAAATTTTCTGGAAAGTGTTAGAGAATTCTCATGTGGGCAAAGTTTCGACCTTAGTTGGTGTCTGGATTAATGTGGAACACGATTGTTATGCTTTGGAAGATGACTAGCTTGATTCTAAAGTGTCTCATTCATCTTCACAGAGTTCCACTATGATAATAAAAATGTTTAGTTTGACGTGAAGATGGCATGTATAGATAGAGAAAGACGTGGTCTACAAGAGTGACTCCCGTACAGGGTTGCATTTTGTTCGCTAAATCGTGTGCCTGTTATGAAAGATCAGGAACACCGATGTCAACCTCGACTCAACTTTGGGTCGTAGTATGTTAATAGCAGTGGAGAAGCCAGAATTTCCCTTATTTTCAGGAAAGTGTCTTGATATTCTACAGTCCAGACGAATAGGGCACTATTTTTCAGTAAAGCATTGAGCGAGCGCGAAGCCGCCACACATCCTGAATGGATGCTCCGTATGTACTACATAGTTGATCATCCATAGAAGTGATCGGAGCTGAGATATGCTCTTGTGTGCTGGGAGTTCAGAATTTGTTTCGGTCTTGTCTGGATCTGGACGTTTTCCTTTTCTCTCAATAGAACTGCCGACAAAGCATGAACAAAGCCGACAAAGCACGGCACGAAGAAATGACGTTTGTCGATCCGGACTCGATATCCGTAGCTGACGATTTTCCGCTATAGAGCTTCCACCTGGCTGTGATGTTACTCTAGCGAACGGGCTGTCAGGCATGGCAGTGGGTTCTTGGGTAATTGTAGATGAATCAGGGTGTACCTACACTTTTGACATAGGTTCGTCTGAAGTTGTGGCGAAACGAACCTATCTTACTTAAAATTGTTTTGTTTATTTGAACCAGGGTGTATTGAAAAGCCCATCAAGGCCGTCACCATTTCTTGAAAAGCTGACAGATGTATTATTCGGGTCGCTATGTTTGGCCGCTACGCGTTCTTCTTCTTTATGTGCGTCTAATTAGAAATATCTGTATGTGTGATGCGCCACGAATTCTACTTCTATTGGGGTATCGAGGAGACAATTCGAATGCGCATTCGACCTGTGTAGTGACTTCAACAGTGACCTGTGTACTGATGAACACATCAGCGTTTTATCCCTTCCAGAGCAAGTTTGGCACCAATTCGCCGACCTCGGAGAGTGTTGCGACTTGACGGTCGCAACCATCGGCAAGGAGGCGTAGCAAAGGCATAAATAGCCGCCGCCACGTCTCGTCAAGACCCGTCCGGCTCTGCCCGCTTCAGGGGCAGCCGAACCGATCAGCCATCCCGACACAGCCAGTCTGCTAACAGTCCTCTCGTCGTCTGTCGGCAGCGAACCGTGGACGGCGGGCGTGGCGGAGCGCTGCGATTGGCCAGGTGAGGGATCTCGGCGCGATCCCGCCCGTCCGCGGATGCTCCCGCGGCAGTATGACATAGACCTAACATCAGTCGCGACTCCGCCAACCTCACAACTTCACAATGAGCCTAACATCGCGGAGACAAAAACTTAGGGAAACATAAATCCAGCCACAAGTGTTTTGAGGCCCACTCGTAATAGTCACTCACATGTCACAGTGCCGCTATGTAATCGATAATAAATCTTACACCACACAACCTCTATCCTTTTCTACTGGACTCTGGCACAATATCGCAACCACCGAAGGCAGAGTTTATCCAGAGAAATGGAAGGTCTGGTTCGTCTCATCGGGAAATCCAAACATTGTACCTGGAAGAGGTACGAGAGTTTGCGCTCTCTCCCACAGCGCTACATACGCCTGAATGTTTGGAGCGAAAGCTTATTTTGACCTCTTGGCACCATTACAGGGTGCGTAAAACGTATTGACGCTCCAAACGTAAACGTTAGGAATAACAGCACACTATAAAATTTAACAAATTGATATACAAAATGTCGACAATGATCTGGCGAACAGAATAGCATCACTTGTAACTTGCTTTGTCCAGATCATCCTTCACTGACTTTAAACTTTTATGGGAAGTAGCGCAAGCCTTGTTCTCCAAAACTTCTCATGTAGAGTGATTCAGCGGATTCAAATCCGGTCTATACAGAGGTCATTCCTCTGCCGAAATGAAGTCCTCCAAGTTGGCGCGGCACCAGTCCTGAACAATCCTCGACTTTCCGCCCGAGTTCAATCCTGCTAGAAGACGCACGGTGTACTCTCGAGGTGGGATTCGAGCCAAGGAAACAGTTACTTTTTTTATAACATCAAAACAGATAGTTCTACTGATCTATCTTCACTCCTGTGTCCACGAAAACCTGAGGCGCTTGTGATGAATGCACAAACCTTGATACTGGCCGGATGCACCTCCCTTGCAGCGAGCCTTCCGTCAGAAATAGCACTTTAAAGGTCCTTGAAGAGCATGTAACACTTTTACAGGTTGAATGCACAAAAGTATCAAGTCACCGAAGGTCAAAGCATGGAGCGAAATCGACGTGGACTACTTGCGGCGCACCGTCGATGCCTTTCCTCGGCGTCTTCGCCCCTGCATTCGCAGCAAAGAAGCCCATGTAAAATACAAGTGATGCTATTCTGTCGCTAGATCATTGCTGCCATCTTGTATATAAACTTATTAAAATTTGTGATGTGTTATTATTTCTAACGTTTACGTTCAGTGCGTCAATACTTTTTACGCACCCTGTAATTTGGACATTGTTCAGCTCGATTTCAAAATTGTGAAGTTTAAGTAAAAAATAGCATGAAGTGGAACCTAACCTTGAAAAATAGTGCCGGAAGGAAATAATAGACAACGAGGTTCATGGTTCATTTAGAGATTCATGAATGAGCCACAATATAAGTTACAGTCTTGAAAAAAGAAGGTTCTGAATGAAGGTAACAACCTTTCTCTGAACATTTAACATCGCGCTTGAATCGGTGGAAGTGACAACGTCAACACAAAGGCTAACGCCGGCGACTCGTCTGCATACCTAAAACACACAGAAAAAGTTAAGTGGATCAAGGACGGGGTTGCAATCTCTTTGTGGAATTCACCATGCACTATTCTTCTACAGTATATGGTGAAGGCAATGTCGATGCGCACTTGGGCAATATAATGGCTTGGGTGGCTAGCGGACACACAAGACTGTACTCTCCTGCATCTCTCTTCTTCAGAGGCATTGTAAGTTAATCTTAATAAATGTATGCTGTGCACACAAGGCTTTTTAGGTGGGTTTTTACTACACAGGGCTTGACGATTTGACTATACGTCGTCTTCAGAAGCCAACTGGATCCACCGCGATAGCTGGTTAGGCCATGTTAGTTGATGAGTAAAGGCTAATCAGTGAGGGCGAGAGTCACTGCCGACACGTCAGGCCCTGCGTAGAAAAGATCCCTTCAAAAACCTCGTATGCCACAACACACATCAATTAAGATACAAGTCGGTGTTTCAT
Source organism: Heligmosomoides polygyrus polygyrus (assembly GCA_947396885.1). Classification (NCBI taxonomy): domain Eukaryota; kingdom Metazoa; phylum Nematoda; class Chromadorea; order Rhabditida; family Heligmosomidae; genus Heligmosomoides; species Heligmosomoides polygyrus. The sequence continues at coordinate 71,387,587 of OX377203.1, read as the reverse complement.
TCTTCCCAGACAGCTGTGGTGGCATTCATCGACCCTGAGGAATTGAGAGCTTGAGTAGCCTGGGCGGGAAATCCGGACAAGAAATTGAAATCGTGTGCAAACGGTGCCTTCTCCGACTGCGCACCACGCTTCCAAAACACAGAGACACAAAGCAAAAAAATCTCGCGAAGAACTTGTCTTCTAACAGAAAGGGCTATCGACAGGCCTAACAATGTGACTACCTGTTGGTAAGGACACTCCGCGTTGCTTCGGCACATCTGATCGCGGCGTGTATCCTTCACTTGAGAGGGGCGACAGCGGAACACCTTCGTAACAACATGGTCTTCTTGATGCCACCCAAAGCCCTTGAAACACTGTGGCTCACCTTTTCTTTTGCGTCGCTTATCTGAGCACACTTCTCACCTCCTGAGCATTCGTAGTCGTAGGAACATGGCATCGTACCGAGAGCTGCCTCCATTGATGTGGTGCACACAAAAATGTTGGTTCCATTGCGGAGACATCTCTAAAAGGAGCAAATTGTTAAGGTAGGTGGAGCTCTAAGGCTATAAAAATCGGCTTGTATTTTTTGTGTCTCAGCGGAAAACAAGTGCCTATACCACAAATGAGGTTTTGGGTCAAATTTTTTGGACAAATTTTTGCGAAAACGCCAAAGGTTTCGTGCAGTTCTTCTACATCAAAGGGTCCCTCTTCCGTCATAAATTACTAGAATTCTCTCGCTGCTACTGAGTTTCCACTACGTTAGCGGCGGATCTGGAAATTACCAAGGAGAACGAATGAATCGAGGTATCACGTTTCTTACTAAATCTGAGACGTCTTTCGCCACTTGTTGCAGAAGCACAACACTCAATAACATTTTTCAAAGAGACGACTTCTAGAATACCTAACGATTTGCATAACTGCATCTGTTTATATATAAGATTGTAGTGAACACATGAAATCCAAAACGAAACTCGAGTCGTTTTCCTTTGGTTCTGGGGCTTAATGTTCAACAACAGCCATCGCAAGTTTGTCTGTGTTTCCAAGCTTTATATTAAAGGTTTGTTTGCGAAACGACCTTTTTGTGTTGGTTCAACTTTCGGCTCCACCGCCACAATTAGGGCCTGAGCATAGTGCAGCATCAATTCGCTTAACCAAAAATCCTAGCTAGCGTAGCAGCTCCGATAGAGTCTTAAAAGCAAATGCTCCTGAGAACGTAAGCGTATCGCACCATTAATATACAGAGTCCCACTTTAAAAACTTTTAGTGCATGCGAAGAGAAGTACGAACCGTTGCAGTAATCTCGCAATGACCTTGACATTAAAATATAATGACACCATAGTCAGTAAAATACATCGAGTACTAAAAACAATTTCGTTGTCCACAGTCGGTTGGCCAACCCAAACCAGTTAACGAACGCAGCCTTAAAAAACATGCTTGTTTCGAGATGATTTCTCACCGCTGTTGAACAAGAGAGGAACCAATTCCTCTAGGTTCCCCGTTGTACAGTGCTTATCATAAGCGTAAGCGCACCTTGGAACTAGTAGCTAAAACTTCACCACGAAAAAACGTGTAGTCCTGTTCTTATCTGAGGAAAGAAAAAAGGTGTTCACCGTTCCATTTGAAAATTTTCAATGAATTAGATTGCGAAGCTGTCTAGTACTCTCGCAGTTCTCCTTTCGCAAAGCATCGGCATTTGATAAGGTTGTCAATGTGTTGTGCTGAACGAGGTTAGAAGGCAGATCAGTCGATCAATCGAAATCGCAGGCATCTTCAGGGTCATGTGGCACCACAAAAATGCCGCAAAAAAGTTTAGGTGTATGCGGCTTCTGTACACCCTACATTTATTCAATGTGGAATTATAAGAAACACGTTAAGAACTACACTAGTTCCGAAAATTGAAAAGAGTCGTTTCTGTCGGCTTCAAAAATTGTTTTCCAAAATGTGGTGCCATAACACGCGCGAAGAGACCGTCTTCTGCTACATCACATATGTACCACGCCTAGATAGGATACCCGCTTGTCTTTCTCCTCGTCTCTTATAATAGTATGTTTCGGGCACAGCTGGGAGAGGTTACAAACACAGCTAGTGCTAACTATGTAGCCTCCATGAAAGGGTTGAATATCAGAAAGCTGCGTTGTACGTCCCTACAGTAAGCTGAACGATTGCGTTGACGTTGATGTGGTCGATCAACCCAACTGCGGAGCTTACAACTAAAAATATATCGGAGAAGCTGGAGGGCACTAGCGGTTTGCATTAAAAGACACTCGGCTAGTATGAGTCGTGCTACTTTAACCAGTCCTTTGGCCAAGCACAGGATTAAGAAGAGTGGTGGAGCCGATATTGTGTGAAGTACACCTTTTTGTCTATGAGTCCATTTCGTCTGTCTACGTCCATTTCGTCTACGAAAGCGTTGGAAGATGTTCACCCTGGATTTCTGCAAGAATTGCAACACCGAATAGTCAAAACGATTGTGACCGCTAATGACTTTTTGCCATTCCTCTCGCATTGTGAGCTATGGACCAACATGAGTGACCCTAAGAATGACACGGTACATCAGGGGAGAGTTGATTTACTGTGCGTTAGGGTTTTTCGTTCCGTACATACAGCACCGGACATGTTCCTCCGTTCATTCGCCGGAAATCCCGGAAAGGTCAACATAAGCCGCTTTGGAACGGTCCAAAGCGGCCTTTTAAATAGCTTTTTTCTAAACCAAGTACTTGTAGAAAACATATATTTGAGCTCAGCAGCTCAAGCTCTATCTTATGACCTATAGATCTCAGTAGAGTTGAACAATGCATATAGGCCCGACAGAATCAATCGAATGGGCGCGACAACCTGGAGAGCGATCGAGCGACAGCCTGAAGAATGAGCGTTTGGGGAGTTTTATCAGAAATTCGCACCCGCCCAACTCAGCAATTGCTCTAAAACTGTCCACCGATCCTTTGGAGTGTGCCGTGCACAACGCATATAGGATCGAACCTATTAGTCGAGTGGGAGCGACCGCTTGCAAATTACACGCGCGGCCGGAGCGCAATAACTCTGTCAAGTCCAAATCGTTTCGGCTGCAACTCGTGGGTCTTGTAGGCAGTAAAACGATGTAGTATTACGTCAAAGTGGAACGGTGCAGCTTATGATTAGGTAAAGTTACAGGGGCCCGAATATGCAGGTTAGCCTTGTGTGACACGATTTTTTCGGATTTCAGTCGACCTCTGCAGGAAGACGCTAACATCCTACAAAAGCGTAGGCGAGCAGGACAATTAATATACCTTACGACAACATGCTCACAACTCTCTAGCTTCCTGAAGTGCCTTGGCCTCATCTGCCAACTTAGAGTGGCGGAAGATAGCGGTTAGAGTTTCTTGAGCTCTTGCACGCCCAGATTTGAGTTGTCGACACTCGCAATGGTACTGCTCTGTTCAGCGTGAAAAGCGCTATTGATTGGTATGGTGCAAATTTTGGTCGATTTTGGAAACATCTATTTTTTGACAATTTCGCATCGAGGACGAGACCGCTCGAGGCCGTTGCAGACGGACGATGACGCCATCGAAAAACCGATGTCTTCGAGTTGGGACATGCTTCATACCTTCCGATAGAGCTTTCCATGCTGAATTGAACTTTGTCACTTATAGTGGGAAAAACTGTAATCTGGGCGAGTAACAGCGCGGAGAGCGTCTGCCGTTGTTGCCGTAAATTGCACGCGCGGGCGTGTTCGGAGTACAATAACTCTGTCAGGTTCGAATAGTTTCGGCTGCAACTTGTGGGTCTTGTAGGAAGTAGAACGGCCTACCAGTGTGTTACACTATGATAGCTTAGCCCAGGAGGGGGCAATGTTACAGCGGTGCGAATATGCAGGTGAGGCTTGCGTGACGCATTTTTTTACGATTTCGGTGGACCACTGAGAGAAGACGCGGCGAGCTAACGGCCTCAAAAGTCGTATGCGAATAGAGCACTAAGGAACTTTACGGCGACGGGCTCAGAACTTTTCAGCTGCCTAAACTGCCTTAGCCCCATCTGCCGTTTTAGGGCGGCGGACTTACCGGTTGAAGTTTCCTGCCCTCTTACTCGCCCATATTTTGATCTCCGTCACCTCTAGTAACACCGTTTTGTTCATAACGAAAAGCTCTATCGAACGGTTTCATTCTCGACCAATTTCAGAAAAAAATCGATTTTTTTTGACAATATCGAGGACGTGGGCGCCCTAGGCCGAGCTGCGCGGACGATGATGTCATCGAAAATCGATCTTTTCGAAATTGGCCAAATTTCTCCTGCAAACTTCGTCCACAATCGTCTCGGGGTTAATGTAAAACAATCGATACTTCCAAAAAGCCATTCGATAGCGCTTTTCACGCTGAACAGAGCAGTACCATTGCGAGTGTCGAAAACTCAAGTCTGGGCGTGCAAGAACTCAAGAAACTCTAACCGCTATCTTCCGCCACTCTAAATTGGCAGATGCGGCTAAGGCACTTCAGGAAGCTAGAGAGTTATGAGCTTGTCGTCGTAAAGTACATTAATTGTCCTGCTCTCCTACGCGTTTGTAGGCCGTTAGGTCTCCGCGTCTTCCTGCAGAGGTCGACTGAAATCCGAAAAAATCGTGTCACACAAGGCTAACCTGCATATTCGGGCCCCTGCAACTTTACATAGTCATAAGCTGCACCGCTCCACTTTAGCGTACTACTACATCGTTTCACTGCCTACAAGACCTACGAGTTGCAGCCGAAACGATTCGGACTTGTTATTGCGCTCTGAATATTTCCAACAGCTGGTGAACAAGCCCACTAGAGGTAACTCCTTATTAGATCTTGTTCTATGTAACTCCACTAATCTAGTCCACGACTTAAACGTCGGCCCACCGTTAGGCAACAGTGATCATGCCACAATATCTTTTAAAATCGTGGACAAAATGGGCCACAGTGCAGGAAATGTCCGGTGGATTAGAGATTTCAAGGCAGCAGACTATGACAAAATACGAGAACATCTTGCCGATGTTGACTGGATACGTAGCTTTAGAAATGTGAGCACGGCCGATCAAATGTATGAATTATTGCTGCATGTCCTTCATCACGTCATTGAACTATATGTACCTAAGAGGAAACTCGATCCACAAAAAATGCGTCTTCCAGAGTATCTTAGAAGAATGATAAACCGCCAGAACTCTCTGTGGAACGCAGCCACTACCTCAGGCAGTGAAGGAGATTGGGCATACTATGATTGCTTCAGTAAAAAAGGTGGATAAAGCGTTTTCTCGATACAATCTTTATGTAGAAAGAAAAAATATCTATTCGAAAGACAAATCGGCCTTCTATAGATATATCAAGTCTCGTTCTGGAGAAAACAGAGCTATCCCAAACCTAGTAGATGGGGATGGTACTTTAGTATCTTCGGCTCCTGAGAAAGCAAATCTGCTAGCAAACGAATTTCAAAAAGTTTTCGGAAAGTCTTCAGGAACTAGTTCTTTCTTTACCTCTACTAAAGGTGGTAATCTACCCAGTTTTCCTCAGATGAGGCCTTCGCTATGGTTTGATAAAGATGAAATTGTTGAAGTTTTATCCAAGTGGCCTAAGTCTTCTTCAATTTCACCCGACTTCCTTCCTCTACTTTTTGTTAAAAATGTCGTCGGTTGTATAGCTTACGCTCTGGAACAAATTTACAACATGAGCTATATGACAGCCGATGTTCCTCGTAGATGGAGACATGCGTTTATTACCCCTATCCCCAAAAAACCTCCATTCAGTGACCCAGGAAATTATCGCCCCGTAAGTATAACATCAATTTTTGCAAGAACATTTGAAAAAATCCTGAAAAAGCATATTTTGGAGCACATGTTAGAACATAGTATCATCTCTAAGGAACAGTTCGGATTCCTGAAGCAGCGTTCGATTGAGACTGCAGTTCTTACTTCCTTAAATGACTGGACCAAAGCTCTGGAAAGCAAAAACCGAGTGGACGTCGTCTACTTCGATTTTTCCAAGGCCTTCGATAAGGTTCCTGTAGAAAAATTAGTATTCAAAATGAAAACAGTTGGTATACATCCAATGATTGCAGCGTGGATAAGGAGTTTCCTTTTAGGTAGAGCATACCAGGTTAGAGTGGAGGGTAGTTACTCTTTGGTTTTTTCGGCGAATAGTGGAGTTCCTCAGGGAGGAGTATTGTCGCCGTTGCTTTTCCTCCTATATATCTATGAGCTGCCTGATTCTGTCTCTAGGTTCGGTGTGACGTGCAAAATGTACGCTGACGACGTGAAAATCTACAAAAAAGTGGACAAAGCCGACAGCTCTCGTGAGGTTCAAGCTGCGATTGATTTCGTTGGCGAGTGGGCAGAAGACTGGGATCTTCCACTTGCTGCTGAAAAGACGCAATGCCTTGTAATACAATCAAGGCACCAAACCTACTCTCCACTCTACAGACTCAATGGCGTGAACTTGAAGCAAGTTTCTGATGTTAGAGACTTAGGCTTCCTTATAACGAGCGAGCTCAGATTCGACCTACATTACAAATTACTTGTAAAAAAGGCCAGCTTCCGGACTTACAATTTATTCAAGGTACTAAAAACAGATAATCCGGGTGCTCTCCTGCGTGCCTATAAGTGCTACGTAAGACCAATTATGGAGTTTGGTAGTTCTATTTTTAACCCTTGTCAAAAAAAGGACACCGACTTTCTCGAAAGTGTTCAGAATAACTTCACACGTAAGCTGTTCATGAGGTGTTACAAAATGGGTTACGAAGACATCCCTAACGGTTCCACGCGGGCTCAGCTGCTCGGCATACCCAGTTTGAGCAGAAGAAGAAAAAGAGCAGACCTAATTATGTTGTTCAAAATCCTCACTAGGAAACTGTCTGTAGATCCTGTGGAGTTTTTTGGAGTACCACTTACGCTTAACAGAGCAGGTAGACTCAGATTGTATACAGCGGTTGCAAGGTCGAAGGTTAGGTCTAACTTCCTCACTTACAAATACCTTAGGGAGCTAAACCTTCTCATCGGTGATAATGAAGATTTTCTTGCTATGTCTCTCTCTCATTTTAAGCATTTGCTCATTCGAAGTAAACTTTCTTAGGTTATTCCGTTCTCACTTGCGTGTTTTTGATTCCTTGCAGTTGGGTTTATTTGTTCCGTTCGTTTGTTTATACCTTATTTTATGCGTGCATTTCCGATGTGATTCACGCCACGAAATAAATAAATGAATAAATAAAATACGGCTGCACGTGCAATTAGCAAGCGGTCGCTCCCACTCGATTGATAGTTCGATCCTATATGCATTGTGCACGGCACACTCCAAAGGTTCGCTGGACAGTCTTAGAGCAATTCCTGAGTTGGGCGGCTGTAAATTTGTGATGAAACTCTCCAAATCTCTCATTCTTCAAGCTGTCGGTCTATCGCTCTCCAGGTTGTCGCGCCCATTCGATTGATTCTGTCGGGCCTATATGCATTGTTCAACTCTACTGAGATCTATAGGTCATAAGATAGAGCATGAGCTGCTGAGCTCAAATATATGTTTTTTACAAGTACTTGATTTAGAATAGCTTTTCTATTTAAAAGGCTTTTAAATAACTTTTCTATTTAAAAAGGCCGCTTTGGACCGTTCCGAAGCGGCTTATGTTGACCTTTCCAGGATTTCCGGCAAATGAACACATGGCAGGGCACATGTCCGGTACTGTACCACGATTTCTGAAGTACGGGAATGCGGAAGCATGTGCTCGGGTAGATAACAAACCTGAGGCCTAGAACCACTTTTAGCCCTCGAACAAGATCGAAACGTTAGTCTGCTCAATAAAATGGATCCACCTCATAACCTCGTTCGACACAGAAGCATTGACACACTAAGCAAATGCTGAGGTTTCATGAAGTGAGAACTTGGAAAGTGGAAAACGCAGCCCTTGCAACCTATTTCCTAGAAAAATTTATAATAAAGCGGCGAATTCTACCAATGAGTTTTCCTACCCAGACTTTAACTGCACATAGTAATAGCATAATGTTAAGTTAAATCCTGTAAATTCGGAATGCTGAATTGCCGTAGGCCTTCGACTCTCTCTGGCCTATAGTCAGCAATCTCTCATGTTATAAAATTATCCCCAGTTTTTTTTATCACTACTTTTACCTTTATCTTTTTTCTTTTTTTACGCATTAACCTCCTCAGCAGGTCTCCTTAGTAGGCTACTGCCTGAGGTGTGTAGTAGTTTAAAGAGGTTCTTGGAACAGAGAACCCGCCCTGGTATGGCTATGCCAGTTGCGTGCCTGTTGAATCGTAGCGCTCAAGGTGGAACGACTGTTCAATCGATGTAATATAAGTCAAGCAACATTTGCTCCTAACTGTGTTTCCAATTCTATTCATAGCTGAACTTATTTCGTACTTCAATCACCTATTTTTTTTTTGCTTTCCGAGTGGTCTTTCGAGTCATCTAAGTAAAGCCGCAGTGTGTACCAGTCTTTTTTCCCGCATTTTTCATATGATTGAATTTCTGACCTCAAGAGTATTAGGCCGTCGCAAAATTAATCGTCGTTTCGAGGCATGTATAAATAAATAAGTTTTTTACCCTACACATACACATAGTGTTCGGTGGGTTTTTCTCCTTCTCTTTCAAAAAACGTAAGTGGATGTCGCTCGAATTTTTCTATCCGATCTTCTCCAGGGCTCCGTGAAATCATGAACCGACGCGACTATCGAGTCAACGTGCTTTACGAATTTAAATCAGGACAGTCAATGTTGTCAACCCGTTATGATGGCCGGAGAACACACGATCGCTTAGAAGACAGTTTCTTTCTGGGTCAAGACAGACGTTGAATAAAAGACTCATTACCGGGAACTCGCTTTATATAGCCTTTGGGTTACGGTAGCGCGAGAAACGTTCACTTGGAAACTTCTAGCAAACGAAATTCGAAAGTACAACAGATAACGGGCACCGGCGATGAATACTAGGCATGTAACGTCACTGTTACATCTTTTACACAGAACTAAACACAAGATCGCTCCTACACAGGACTGGCATCCCGTAACCTTAGCAGCAGTGATTTTGGGAAGGACTGTCCTTGCGAACCAACGGCAAGGCTCTGCTTCGACAAATTCGCTTCTGGCGATTTTGTCCCCAAAAAACGGGGTCGCGGGCCCAAGTCGTCGCTTGAAGTTTGCGTTTTAAGGAGAAAAGAAAATCCGGAAACGAATACACATACGTTGACAGAAGACTTTGGCGGATGTCATAGTACGGTAGCAAGTCAGTTGGCGAGAATCTGCAAGCTGACCGATGAGCCGCCTCTGGCACGCTTCGACACTTGCTCCAACCTGCTAGCTCGCTTTAAAAATGAGCCTTTCAAAATCCGTGTTATAGCTCTAGATGAAGAATGGGTCTTTTGGGATAGCAAAAAGCGGGGATTTGTCTGCGTGGATAAGGATGCTCCTCCAACAACATTTCCTAAACCCGACCTTCACTCTAAAAAGTTATGCTTACTTTGTGGTGGTGTTATAAAGACGTAATCCATTACAGCCTTTTGCAACCTGGTTGGTAAGTCACAGCAGACCCTAGCTGCTGCGACTAAGACCGAATGAATAATATGAGAAGTTGCAAAAATTGTGGCCAGCAGTGGTGAATAGAGGAGGACCGCTCCAGTTGCAGGACAGCGCAAGGCCACACTCCTCAAAAAATACTAGGCGAAAATTGACCCAGGTATCAAAATTTCCTCTCACCAACTATATTTTCCCGTCCTTTCTCCCACTGACTACCACATTTTACGAGCTCTTTATTCTCATTTGCGCCTGAAACAATCCACTAATTTGGCCGATGTTGAATGTGCCCTCCTTTGTTAATTCCTGTGATTTTATTTTTATTGTGAAGGATTAGCTTCATTACCTGTTTGTCGTATAAAGTACATAAAAAGTATAGATTCTGATGGTTTTTAATTTGATTAATATAGTTGTGTTTATGCTGAGTTATAGTAGTTTGAAATGAGCTGTCCGTTCCAGCGATTAATTTTGCGACAGCCTAATAATATCGTTCCCAGCTTTCAAACACCATGAGGTATTACAAGATCAGCATTATTTACAGAACAGTCAAAAACCCTCAGTTATCTACTATAGGATAGTCTTGATTTATGTCCGCTCTTTGTTCTTTTGTTGCGCTCTTGGCATGGCGGCAGCTTTCCTTCTTCGCGGTTGTTGGCATTTCTTCACTGTGGCGCATCCATGTTCACGAAATAGATAAATAAATAATACGTTTCTGTAGAGAAGCTAAAGATACCAGTTTTAAAATGCGCATATACTCATTATACACACTATATCTGCCTTAACTGGCTAGCATTTCTAGAAGTGTCCGGAAAAAAATCGGGATTAAAAGGTGCAGGAAGGCTACGTTGCACCTAAATCACAGATTGTTGGCCTGACCACATACACTGCGACCAGAAAGTATAGGGACACTTAAAAATTGTAGTTTTCGTACGCTAGTCGATATCAATCGACCTGAACTTTTTACTGTAAAATTCGTTACGGCAAAGAAGTTCGAAGCAAAAGATTTTAGGAAAATCGGTTTGATGTGAGCTAAATAAGAAAATAAAATATGGAGACACACCATTTTCAATTGACCAGAAAGTATAGGGACACTAGTAAAAAACAACTTCATTGTCAAGATAAAAAACAGTCGTTGATAACTAGTACTCAATTGGTCCTCCGCGGTTCATTGCAACATCTACAAGTCGGGCTGGCATCGAAGCAGCATGATTTCGAAGTGTTTGTAGAGGAAGTTCATCCCAAGCGCGTAGAATTGCTGATCGAAGTCCTTGCAGAGAAGAATATGTCTGGTTATGCTCGTAAATCTTCCTTACAAGGTGTCCCCAGATATTTTCCATTGGGTTCATATCGGGAGAACATGCAGGCCAGTCGAGAACTTCAACAGAATTTCTTCTGAGGAAGCCTTTTGTGGATCTGCTGGCATGCGGCGGTGCATTGTCCTGTTGAAAAACCCATCCCTGACCAGCATTCTGTTGAAGGAATGGGAGCAGATGGGTTTCCAACAGTTGCTGGTATTCATCTGCGTCCATCCTTGCTGACGTGAAGGCAAGAGGGAGCTTTCCTTCTGCGTGGAATGCCGCCCACACCATAACTGTGCCGCCTCCAAAATTCCTTCTTGGGAAATACTCCTTCTCCTTGCGTAAGTCATGCCAGTAGAATCGGTTCCCATCTGGACCATCGAGGTTAAAGCGCTTTTCGTCCGAGAAGATCACCTGAACTATGAAATGTTAAAATACCTAGCGTCAGAACTGACAACGCAAAAAATCTGCCTTAGTCCAAAGACGTCGTTTGTTCCTAGAGACGAACTCGAGCCTGTTCCTCTTGTGCGTTTCTGTCAAACGTGGAGCAGAACGGAGCTGGGTATATACAACATTCCCATTGCGTTTTAAGCAGCACCGAATCGTTTCTTTCGAGACTTTCTTACTCAAACTCTTGCGCACTTCCTCCAAACTGATTGATTTATTGGAAACTATTCGCACGATTTGCCTCTCGTCTCGAGTCGAAAGAAGCCTGGGACGTCCTGAAGACTTCCTCGAGTGATATAGATCAGGACTGCGTAGAAATTTGCTAATAACGTTCTTTGATCGTCCCAGTTGAGTCGAAATTTGGCGTATGCTGAGTCCTGCATCTCTGAGGGCCTTGATTTGAGCTTGTTCCTCTATTGATAGCATCGATCCGCGATCCATCCTTACAATGAGCAAATTATGAGGCAGTATATTGCATAGCAAAATAGTTTTCAACAACGTACCTTTCTCCGCGCACCTTATTTGGTGGTGTCCCTATACTTTCTGGTCACTCAAAAACAGGGTCCCGTCACGTGATCCTTTCCCGTTCCTTGCCACCTCGGGGGATTTTGCCCATTTCTTTCGTATATATGTTTTTTGCCGTGTGGAATTCCATAGTATAATTTTTAGATCAATTCCTGCAGGTAGCTAGCAGAATTACGCAATTTGCTGGTGTCCCTATACTTTCCGGTCGCAGTGTATTTGTTAGAATTTGTTTCTGAATAATTAGGGTTTTCCTAGTGTTCTTAAATGCCTTCAATCCGCAACCCACAACCATCTATCTATAGCATCGTCTCTATGTAAAAGCTGTGTTATCTATCGAAGTGGTAGAAAACGAACCAGCCCTCTGGGGAGTGGAAGCGCAACTGTCGAATGGGTCCCGAAGGACAATGTCGAAAGAGGTTTAAGCTTCACTTCATGCTCGCATTTTATCCTGTGGGTAACTTTTTGTCCAGTACCCCTCCCTTGATTTAAAAAGCAGGTGATTTCGATGAAATTAGGAAATAAACTTGTACAAAGCAACCCCAAATAGATACCACCTTGGATGAACAGCAATTGCAGTGCTAAGCTTCTCAAATGCCAAGGGTCATTAAATTATCGAGTCGGAAGATTGTATATTTCCGTTCTCTTCCAATACCAGCTGCTTTGAACATTTAAGAAATCTGCTGCGTAAAGAACGTTAGAGCAGCACTACACGAAAACTGGCAGACAAGGTTGTTTATATGTGATGCTTTGTTATCCTCTTCTCGTAAAAACATCCTTCAAATTCTGAGCAAAACTGCTTGGCGACCAGCCTCAAAGAAGAGACGTCTAGATTTATTCCATGTCAAAACTCGAGAATAGATCAAGGCGGACTGTACGAAAACGTCAAAATTTACCTGTAGCTGTAAAATCATTTTTATGGTCCCGTATCTAAGCTAACAATAATTTAGTTTGCGTTGGTGACGCAGAAACGCATTTTTTGCGTTACATCCTAACAACTCTCGTTAAAGTAATGCATTTTTCGCAAGATTTTTTAGGGCTTTTAGCATGACCGTGTCTATTACGTGGTTTGCGACTGCCATCCAAAAGTAGGCAATGGCCTGAAAACCAGTGCCGGAATTAAAGAGGTCCTCATTTTTTTGTCCTTACCCACGCTGTCCATCGCTAACCTTAATTATGCCCTGGCACAAATAGATCTTCCCCGTTAATTACCAAAAAAATTGAATCTTGTCAAAAACGATGTTATGCCAATTTTAAACAAAGGCATACCACAACGACCAGTCTGATACCAAATTTTCCGATAACGGCACATATGCCATATATGCAGTTAAGTTATTTTGAAATGATATGAGAAACGTACTGCACATTGTTTATTTATTTGTTTTATACACGGAATTCTATGCCACAAAACAAACGAGTAATAAGAGAACCTAATAAATAAGGAATAAGTATGAAAAAACAACATGGTGAAGAATAGAAAACAATACAATTCTAAGACACGCCCTGTAGACAAGTCTCTTGTTCTCATATTGTGAGTTTGGTGTTGTGTGCTTTTTGACAACTTCAAAAATTCCGTGCCAGCTGTGCAAGTGAAGGCGCTACACTTATATTACTTTTTCGCCTAGGAAACTGGATTTTCCACTTCTTACCTCTTGTACTGGAAAAAGAGAATGGATAATATTACCCCACGGGAAGATTAACCGAGCCATTTACCAAGTTTGTACTGTACTTTCACCGTCGTCATCATATGTTAAGCTTAAGAAGAGCGTCCGGAATACAGACTTTCTCGCCATGTCGTCAGAGATATTTTTGAACCAACTCTTTTTTAAGCAAGGCTGTACCTGCCCTTGAAGACAATCAGCGTGGTAGATACACTGTCGATCCTTTTTGGTAACATCGTACTGGCACACAGTGACCACTCCATTCACAGTTGAAATCGTTCCAGTGCAACTTTCTCCCATTCGGCACTAAATTAGAGTATGAGACTTTGACGTGCTTTGGAAAGCAGTTGGATTCATTTGTATACTTGCATGATAAGATAGCATGCTCATCTTCTATTCACTTTGGTATGCCGTCCTTGTTATCGCGCATTTCCTTGCACTAATTAAAGCACAATATCTCAGCGCGCACTGATTAGGAATAGGTAGATCTTTACTCTAGATTAAACATATAAGGAAGGCCAGACCCTCCGTAAAAATCTTGCTAGGTTTTCTTTACGAAGTTTCGGCTTCCGTAAAGTTCGAAGGAGAAAAACTTTTGTGTTCCTGAGGAAACATTGACTGATCCACTGAGCTACCTTCTTACCGCTCTATGTATGTCCAAAAAAGCTATTTCTGCACGTTTACAAACCAGCGACTAGATGCACATTATTAGAGCTACAAACGACAACACTCAACGGCGGAGGAGTGGGGGCGATAACGGTAGTTAGGCTGGTATGGGTTGGGACTGCCTGACCCGAACAAGACGAGCGCTTCTAGGCCTTGTGAGCGACCCGCTTCCTGCCGGTCCTCAATTCCACCTGACAACAATGACGAGTTTTGTTTACGTGGGTGATATTCGACTTTCTAGTGGCCGAGAGCGGCGACCCTAAATCACCACTTTGATCGTCCAGCCATAACAGAAACTTTTGACAACTTCAATTCTTCTACGCATCCTTTATGACACTGATCCTTTCTAATACGTCAAGGCGATAGTTTCGCCGTTTTATAGCTTTGAATGTTTCGGTCTCTAGCTAGATAACAAATCAAAATGTACCTACTGAGTCGCTTCCTGGCATAAGGTGAAGAAAAAGGCTTATTTGTTCTACAAGTGCTCCGACACGCCTAACGGCATGTCTCGCTTGCGCGCTTAGAGCAACTTTTCAGCATCCTTGACCTGTGGAAAGTAGCTTCTGTAAAAGATAAAATTCGCTAACAACTAGGACCTGGTGCGTACTTTATCGGCATCAAACCGGCCAGTAACGTCATTGGTTTGTGCTGCGCAGTACTTCTGTCCCTAAGGTTGCTCCACCATAACCGTTATCATGCTCAACGGCTAGCGTTTCCAGTGATCATTGACATGTCTTCCGAAGCCAGGTTCCCCCACAGTCGTTCCTCTTACAGGACCTAATTTTTGGTCTGCCCTTACTGGTCTTACCACGCCCTCTTTAGTCCCCCACCTTCCTGGTCCCAGCTCCCGGCTCTTTTCTTTGTTCCCACTATTGACCCTCTACTGTTCTCTTCCCGCTGGGTTCCTTGTGCTGACCCCTCCTCCAGGTTGTTCCTTTACCTCCTGGTCGCTCTCCTGGTCCACCCTAGTGGTCCCCCTTACGGCCCTTCTCCACCACCCCCTTAGTGCTCCTCCCATGTTCACGGCAGACGTCGGTGACACGTATTCAGAATCTGGACGCTTCTTGCGCGACGTAGAGGCCCTTCTTCTAGATCCAAAAGCACGGAAGACCCGTCTTCAAATTCAGAAGCTCAGAGGCGTGCGCAGTCGCCGTTGTGTCGACCATGAAGAGACTATGCATATGGCAGATTCCTTGCTCTCCGTATGAATTCCCTTACGGCTCCCTTCTTGTTGCTTCCCCGTCCTGGTCCCACCTCCATTACCTCTCTTCCAGGTATATCCCTCTCCCTCGGAATCCTCCTTACTACTCTACCCCAATTAGATTGCCCTCCCACGCTCACACACGACGACGGCGAGCGAACGCTCGTTGCGCGACATGTCGCATCTTCTAAATCCGGTCTCCCTTACTGGTAACGGATCCCTTTCTCATCCTCCTTAGGACGTGTTCATACTTCGCGACAAGAGCGACAAAAGCGACAAGAGCGAGTGGAGCGACGGATGTAGTGTGGTGTACGTAAATAATTACGCATTTCACACTACATTCGTCGCGGACGGAGTGTACGTACGCAATTATTTATGATCCCACTATATGTCCTTCGCCCCAGTCGCTCTTGTCGCTTTTGTCGCTCTTTTCGCGAAGTACAATACCGCCCGCATCGCGCGGTCAAAAGGCGATTTGCGACGGAAAAATCCGTCGCAAACCGTCGCATGCTCATAACTCCTTTAATTTTGAGTTGTTTCAGAAACTATTGTCACCATTCGATTCGTCTCCTTGAGATCTACAAAACGTTGTATGAAACTTTACCAGGCCGCCGCGTTTTCGCAATGGGTGGGCTAAAAAACAGGCTTTTGCGATTGGAGCACCTTTTCGAGGACGTACATGTGACGTACAGTGTTTTCGGAGTATCTCAAGTATGGCGTGTGTTGTCAGTGCTCTGTCATGCCTGGAATGTTTCGAGAGTGCGCCGTGCACAATGCATATAAGATCGAAACTATCAATCGAATGGGCGGAAGCATGTCCACCGGGTTTCTATTTTCGCTTGATGAAAAATGTAAAGCCTTCAAGACTATCTTGCATTGTTTGGAGAATTTTATCAGAAATTTCCAGCCGCCCTACTCTGGAATTGCTCCAATCTGTCCCGGAGAGAAGTTAAGTGTGCGCCGCGTGCAATGCGTATAGAGATGAACCTATCAATCGAATAATCGAATGGGTTCGACAACTGGTAGAGTGAGCGTTTGGGGAGTTCTATCATAAATTTCCAGCCGCCCTACTAAGGAATTGCTTTAAGGCTGTTTAGCTAACCTTGGGAGTGCGCCGTGAACAATGCATATAGAGTCGAACCTTTCAATCGAGGGGGCGGCCGCTTGCAAATTGCACGCGCAGGCGTGTTCGGAGCGCAATAACTCTTTCAAGTTCAAATCGTTTCGGCTGCAACAGCTGGGTCTTGTAGGCAGTAAAACGTTCTAGTAGTACGTTAAAGTAGAACGGTGTAGCTTAGGAAGAGGCAATGTTAAAGGGAAGCGAAAATGCAGGTGAAACTTGTGTGACGCATTTTTTTCCGATTTCGGCGGATCACTGCGGGAAGACCCGGCGAGCAAACGGCCTTGAAATGCGTGTGCAAACAGAGCGCTTAAGGTATTTCACGATAGCGTTCTCAGAACTCCTCAGCTTTTTAAACTGCCTTAGCCTCAGCTGCCAGTTCATACCGGCAGAGATAGCGGTTAGAGTTTCTTGCACTCTTATTTGCCCAGGTTTGACTGCTTGACACTCACAGTGGTACCGTTCTGTTCACCATGAAAAGCGCTATCGAACGGTACCACACTCGCCCGATTCTGGGAAGATCGCTTTTTTTGACAATTTCGTATCAAAGGTGAGGCGGCTCAACTGAGCGGCAGAAGGTCGATGACGTCATCGAAAATCGTTGTCCTCGAACTGGCCCATGCTTAATACCGTTCGATATAGCTTTCCATGCTGAATTGAATGGTGTTATTGTAGGTAGGGAAACATGGGCGGGTAACAGCGAGGAGAACACCGACCCTTGTTGTGCTAAATTGCACCCGCGGGCGCAGCTCTGCTCGAAAACTCTGTCATATATTAACCTTTCCGGCAGCAGCTTGTCGTTTTTGTAGGCAGTAAAATGTTCTAGTGGCACAGTGAAATACAGCAATGTAGCTTATGATTGTACAAAGTTACAGCGGTGCGAAAATGCAGGTTAGCCTTGCCTGGCACGATTTTTTTTTCCAAATTCAGTCGACACCTGCAAGAACACGCGGTGAGCTAACGGCCTACAAATGCGCCAGCGAGCAGAACACTTAAGGTTCTTTAAGAGATTGTTTTAACAATTCCCTAGCTGACTAAACTGCCTTAGCACCAGCTGCCATTTTCGGGCGGCGGAGTTTTAGCTTGAAGTTTCCTGCACCATTATTCGCCCAGGTTTTGAGTGTTCGACACCCGCAGTGGCACTGTTCTGTTCATCATGAAAAGCGCTATCGAATGATATCAATCTCGACCAATTTCAGAAAGATCGATTTTTTGACTCAAACTTCGTATAGGGGCAGAGACTTATTCGGGGTGCCGAACAGGATGCCGAAATTCATTCGGGCGATTACGGCAGGAGACCGCCCATACCGATAACTGAGGATGACCGGTGATCCTGACCCGACCACCCTCAAACGGGTAGTAACCTACTGAAATCGGCGGAATTTTCAAAAACGGACGTCGGATTCGTAATCAGCGCCCAAATAGCCGCCTAGATGATTTTGGACAAAGTTTGCACGAAGAAATTTGGCCAATTTCGAAAACATCGGTTTTCGATGACGTCATCGTTCACCCCAGCTCGGCCAATACGCCCTCGTCCTCGATGGAAAATCCTCAAAAAATCGATTTATTTGAAATTGGTCGAAAGTGACACCATTCGATGGAGTTTTTTGTGTTGAACAAAATGGTACTATTGGAAGTGTCGATAACCCAAATGTGGGCGAATAAGAGGGCAGAAAACTTCAATTGCAAAGTCCGCCCCCTAAAATGACAGATGGGGCTAAGGCAGTTTAGGCAGCTGGGGAGTTGTGAGCATATCGACTTAAAACACCTTAGGTGTTCCATTCGCCTACGCATTTGCATGCCGTTGTTTCGCAGTGTCTTCGCGCAATGGTCGACCGAAATCGGAAAAAAATTGGGTCGCACAAGCCTCACCTGCATTTTCGCAGCGCTGTAATTTAGTCCATCCATGAGCTACACCGTTGTGCTTTGGAGCACATCAAGAACCTTGTACTGCCTACGAAGTCCTCGAGTTGCACCCCAAACGATTTGAACTTGATAGAGTTATTGCGCTACGAACTCGCCCGCGCGTGCATTTGCGAGCGATCGCCCCACTCCATTGATAGGCTCTATTCTATACGCATTGTTCACTGCGTACACTAAAGCCTCCCGGAACAGAGTACAGCAATTCCTGAGTAGGGCGGGCGGAAATTTCTAATCTAACCTAATTTCAAACACGGTTCTATCGTACATGCATTTAGTACGGCGCACTCTCTCTTCTCGCTTCTTAAAGCCTTTTAATTTGTATAAGCTGCAGTCAGTGTGTACACTAAAGCACCAGAAGAGGGTAAGCTTTGATGTTTAGCCCGACATTTGAACCGCTTCCGCTCGCTCAATTGATGGGTTCGATCCCATATGCATTGTGTACGGCGCACTCCAAAGGCTCGTCGGAGTGACTGGAGCAACTCCTAATTAGGACGGCTAGAAATTTCTTATAAAGTTCTCCAAACGGTGCAAGATATTCTTAAAAGCTTTACATTTTCCATCAAGCGAAGAAAGAAACCCAGTGGGCATGCTTCCGCCCATTCGATTGATAGGTTCGATCTTATATGCATTGTGCACAACGCACGCCATGCTTGATATACTCCGAAAACACTGCACGTCACATGCACGTCCTGGAAAATAAGGTGCTCCAATCGCAAAAGCCTGCTGCAGTTATTTTTTAGGCCACCCACGGCGAAAACGCGGTGGTCTGGCAAAGTTTCGTAGATGGTTTTGTAGATCTCGAGGAGACCAATGGAATGGTGCGAATAGTTTCTGAAACAACTCAAAATTAAGGGCGTTATGAGCATGCGACGGTTTGCGACGGATTTTTCCGTCGCAAACCGTCTTTTTGACCGCGCGACGCGGGCGGTATTGTAGATTGAGGAAAATAGACCTCACGTCAACGATTCGCATTACAGATTGCTAGTACTGCCAACAAACTTCACCAGAGTGAAGTATGTGCATATACGGAACTAACGCTTCCGCATACCGCTCGCTACACGCTAGCTCTGGGACCGTATGCTATTCTCAACCCAACCGTCCCCGGCGGGGTATGAGGCGGTCTCCGCCCACATCCCCGGTATGCCCATCATGCGCCATCGATTTTTCGCGCCGTCCCCGTCCCCTAGTCGGGCGAGAACAGCATACGGCCCCTGGAGTGCTCAGAAGATATTTTCCTTAAGGTCGATTATCTACAACTGTGACACGCCTGCGGACTGCTGTGCATTGTGAAAATGGATGCATGAGCCTATTTCTGAAGATTTTTGATGCTTTTTGAATCTTCCTAGGTTCCGGGTTCAGCATTTGGAGCACGTTTTAGTTGTTAATGATCAATGCGTTATTCTTTTTTTGTTGTTGTTTTTTTTTGCTCGTTGCGTTAGCGTTTTACATACTCACCGCTAAAGTTATTAAGAGCAGCGGTTGACGAGTATCATCATTGGGAGATCTGTAAATTTTGCTCTTATTCAAGCATGACCAGGCATTTTTGCTAAGATAATCTAGGGTACATTTATTCAGAGTGGCGGGGTTTATTTTCAGGGGTGTTAATGCTGAAGGCTTCTTAATCTAATATAATAGTTTTTACTGAGTTAAGTTGTCCTATATTTATTTCAACCCGCTTCCTACGGCAGCTGTCTACCTGGCGTTGCTGAATATTCTAGGCTTACGAACTATTTTGAACTTAGGTGCTAGATAAATTGCGTACGACGTTCCATAGGGCCACAGCTGTCGTATCCAATATATTCTATAGTCCGCTTGGAATTGTTGGCTTACTATTGAAAGTCTCTTCTGTGGGACTGTCTAGGGACATGCTCTTCGTTCGCCCTCGCCGACGTGAGCGCTGCCCGAAAAGGCTGGTTTATCTAATTTATTTAAACACGCATTCTACAAAATTGTAGCGGAGGCTTTAAATACACTGTCATGTTTTTTATCAATTAAAATTGTTTTTACACTTTTACCCCCTTTCCGCACTAAGCATCTCCGGTTCGTTCTTTTTGTTCGTTTTTTTGTAGTTCGATGTTGCCAATGTTCACTCTACTGATACGTGAACGACGTTTGTTTCCATGGAAAGTCCGCCTAGATTAGATTGAGAACTTTCATCTGTCTGCTTTTTCCCTTATGTGACGTTTATTATGGCATCCCACCATATATAATATATTCAATAAATAATTAAATAAATAATATATTTACTAGCAATGTCAACTACACATCCATCCTATTCATGCGCTTTCCCACTTTTTCGATTACCATACGGTCTTATCGAGGACTTCACCTATGTTAGGAAACTGAAAGGAAATGTAAACAGCAATGACGGCAAGATGAATTCGTGCAAGATGGACTCCAAGGCAAAAAGCTAAGCCAAATCGTATGACATGTTGCTTGGAAATGTCTTCCGGTGGATAAGAAATAAAGTTGATTCATATCCTAACATGTGTTGCCTTCCCTAATTGACTCTGCTTTCCTCTACAAGGCGAATGAGGATGACGGTGTATGCGACAACCCGGTCAGCGCCTTGCACACGATCATTTTTCTGTCGTATTCCATGATTTTTCACCGTTGACCAGGAACGACTCAAATAGGGACATCAAGCCGTTGTAATTGATATTTTCAGTGAAGGTAATAAATATTTGCTTCAAAAGCAAGTTGTCTAGCGAAATATAGCATTCTAATCAAACTCAAAAAGAGATACTCAAAGTGCTTCACGGTCCTACAAATGTAACCACATTTTGACATTTGTCAAACCTTAACATCGAATATGGCTTTAACGGGAATCCAGAATAATGTCTTAGGTGGTTCTAGGTGTGAGTGTATCTTCGCAGTAGAGGAGGTTTTACCACTGTTTTTTGCAATCGTTGGTTGGGAGCGTGTCAGAAAAGGCACCTGCATGTACTACACTAGCACGCTCGAAGAAGGTCGACTATGCTCGAATATGCTAGCCAGAGTGTTGTGTAAAACCGTTTTTTGCGCCTCCAAGCTAGGACTGTAATTGCACAGCTATTATTCTGCAGACGAACAAACTTACCCTCAGCGAAACACAAAATGGCTTTCAGAACGTTTTAAGGCAAGACTTTCTCTCGTGCGTTGCAGCTGATTCAGTCGACGCAAAATCCAGCGCTGCCCGGTTAAAGGACTTTACAGGCACTCTTACCTGGTAGTCGAATTCGCATGGCAATGCAGCAGGATCGATAATTGATTGTTTCGAAATAAGGCGCGGCTCCCTGTCCACCGAGTACTTGGTTTTCATCACCTTCGGCTCACTTGTCGAAGTTGTTGCGCTTAAGAAAATAATTGCGCGTGATAGAAATATACGACTCATAATTGCAAAAATAGCTCTTCATTTAAACAAATACATTTAATATCGTTGCCTTAAATCAAAACGATGCACTACAATGTGCCTTGATTATGCAAACAAAAGAAAAAATTCACTTGGCGTCTTGAAGCAGCAGTGAGGAAGCAGTGCGTATCACCTCGCGTGTAACGTTTCCGTCCGTATTCCATGAAATGTTTTCGGTCGGCTTTACAGTGACGTCGCCTTAAAAAATGAGTTTTACTTCCATCATCATTAGAAAAACAATTTTGTCTCGCAGCAGCATTTGTAGGCATTGCAGCCATGGTGATTAGCGGTTAAAAGCATGCTCAACGTTCTGTGGGAGGTCCAAAGTTTAAATTGTTATCTTGTCTGGCATGAGGGTGCGAATTGATAAGTCCGAATAGTGCGTGAAAATATTCGTATAACGGGATCTTTTTCGGCTATTCGATTGCATTTTCGTCTAGCTTTTCTCCTGCTATCTATCACATACTATCACTAAATATCCCCAGTTATTATGCGCTAAATCTCTTAGTTTGTCATATTAATAAAACTTCCTCAATTCTGCTGTTTGGTACTTCTGGTCCGTGGTAAGCGGATAGATGCAGCAGCCCACAATTATCACGACTTTCAATGCCTTCCTCTCAAGAACAAAAACTTTTGACACTAAAAACTTTGCTTATATTTTAAACAGCAACAAAAGTTTTTTGATTCACTTCTAAAGGAACATTTTTGTTTTTCCGTGATCGGTTGCTCTTTACTTGGGATGTATTTTAAAATCCAGACACTCTTTGTTTTTGTTTGCAATAGGCAACCTCGTAAATTGGAAAAAGGAAAACTGATGAAAATTTAAAATGTGAACAAACTGTTGCGACCTGCCCTAAAAGTCTCCTGCTCGAGTAAGTACTCAGACAATTGGGCTCCACTAACAGAAGCTGGGGGCGTTTGTAACGCAGCACAAAACGCCTCGCAGCACAATAGAAGCATGTGCTGCAACGTGCACCAGTGGTGCTATTGTTCTGTAAAGCGTGCACCAATGGTGCGATGGTGCCACAAAGCGTTCACCAGTAGTGTTTTTGGGCTACTGCGAAGTAGCTCACGCTGTGCACCAGCTTGTGCTACAAAGTGCGCTCCAATGACAACTACTGCAGTGCTGAAGCGCACGCATTCAGATGCAGCGCCGGTGCGCTGCGGTATCGGCGCGCGCTGTCCGCTTCGAATCAATCCCGGCTCTCCCCTGTCGCGGATAGCCGACAGTAGTTCATGTGCTGCATGTTGTGTTTCCTGGTGATACCGCGTCCCGTATGTATAGTGTGCTAATCGTGACGCGGTATTGGCCGTATGGTGTTGGCCGTTCACGACCACATGGACTGGTGTCTCGAATCATTTTCGGGGGAAGGGGATTGGTATTGCAGCTTTAGTTAAAAGTGTTGCTCCTCGCTGGTGTACATATTCGATGTCATTGTGAAATTCGTGCATCTACGTCTAGATCCTTTTCAGAATGATGGGTTGATTGTGTCTGTAATTTGTTGTTGTTTGAGTTTGGTTTTGTTAATGATACAGCTGTTGCGAGCCGAAATACGATGTTGTGAGAGGGGGACTGAAAGAGCAGCGAAGGTGCAAAAGGAGCTGCATTTATAAATAGAGCTCCGAATCACACGAGCGGCAACTGCCATTAACACATCCTACAATCATTTAAATAAACTGAAGTTGAAAGTTTCAGCTGAATTAGCAAATTTTTTGTAATCTTCACATAAGCTGCTTGCACAGATTTTATCCTCAGATTTCTAACAACGTTTTCAGAGAGCACGTCTAACCATTTACAAAAGCACGTCAAAAATGTATTCCTGTGCAAGTCTAATTAGATGTTGGTCCACCTAATATTCTCATTTAAATCAACAGATCCTCTGACGCTTTTGACAGCACACCGTTTATTGTCACGTCATGTCCCCATGAGTACCCTGACTACACGAGTGCGCCTCGACTGCTTGACCGCGCTAGCTATAGGAAAAGCTGTTCTGGGAGCGCCTAGCGCGTTTCTTCTGTCTGGCTAGTAGTACCTCCTCTTCACATTAGCGTTTTTCGTCTTCCTTCTCACTATCTTTCTCCTATGTATGCGTGTGGCAAGGTTAATAACGCAAGCCTGTGAGAGCAGGCTTGTGAGAAAAGAGAAATTGCCTAAAGTGGGAGAAATTCCTTCCTTCAGATAACTATTGCGGTCCTAAATTTGAAGAATTTCGCACTTGTTTATTCCTGGGGAAAGGTGGTTCGAATGTCGTCAGAGAAATTCGACGTCTATCTCGCAAACAAGGGATAGCTATGAAAAACTAATGAATGTTTCAGCTTTCTTAATCCCCATACAGTAACCCTCCAGGCGAGAAGAGGTAGTCGAGATCAGGTTAAACGCTTAAAATGTGAGTGGCTTCGCAAGGTTTGTTGGAAACGTGCAATTCCAGCAAAAACTACTTACCTGAATGGCAACGGTTGCCTAGAGGTAGTGCGCTGACTCACTAGGGTTAGCGTGGCTTAATATTATCAGCTCTCATCACTCATCGCTCTTAGTACAGCTTATTCTACCGACAAGCCTACAGCTAACGAGCTAAAAACAACGCATTATTCGAACTCAGAATTCCGTGCTCCTTTTAATGACCTAGGTCTCTACTTGAAAGTTTCGTGAGGCTCCTTTCCCGATAAGGGCTGCGTATAAAGCAATAGTCGTGTTGCGATAGTAGTTGTCAATAGTTGCCTCTATTACCCACTGAAGTCTTCCAAGGCCAATCGGGCTCAGTCTTCAGACGCAGGTTGGTGAATCTTGCCTTTCGGGGCAATCTCAATTTCATGAGAATTGCTTTTAGCAGACTGTTTTCTAGTGAACCAGTGGATCTTTCTCCCATGGACTTCGTATCGGCAAATTCTGCTTGTTCTACTATCTCGCTTCCTGCTTTTTTTTAATCAGCAACATTCACTTTCGTAAATTCAATTCCAATTCCAAGAAGACATCGGCAGATAAAGAAAACTTGCATTAAAGATATTTAAGAGTAGTATTATGTATTGTTGCTGCCAATTATATGAGTGCTTTTCGAACCGTCACTAAATTTCTCAGCTCGTAGCATTAATCATTGTCTTATCTTCTTTTTCTCAACATTCACATTCCTCGCTCTCCCACATCGTTTCAGCTCTTATGGTGTAATGGTGATTGCAACGGCACAGAAACATTAACAGGCCAAGCTCTTTTTCTGTCTACTTTTCTTTTCGTAGTACTACCGCCATATTCATTTCCACTCTCTCCAATTACTGGCTATGAGTTTGCTACGATCCCAAGTCGTATAAACGATTCCTAAATATTTATGATCAAAGGTTCGAAAAACACTCAGACTGCAGCATGCACATGCAGCACTGTTTTTGTTTCTGTCTGCTGTTGTTTATTTATTTAAGGCGCACAACTTGTGCAATAAATGAAATGAAATGAAATAGTCTGTGCATGTGTAGTAAAGTATAGGAGTGCGACCCAGGATAACAGTTCGGGTTTCTACCATGGAAGCTACAGCTAATACATAAGAGCATCGCTGTCACATAGCTGTTACCATCAAATTACATTAAACGTCCAAAACGGTGAAAACATCCGGTCCGACTACGTACAAACGATAAAAATCAAACGATTGTTTCTAGCTAGCTCCAGCCAGCTTACGGCACTGAAAAGTATTAATTAAATCAAACCTGCCGACACTAGTTAGAATAAAAGCACTTGTTGTGCCAAGTTTAGCATTGATGGCAAAGCATTGGCATAAACCAAGGCTCAGATCTCATACAATACTCATTAAATATGAACCATGCAGCGTTGACAAATCCATCAACACCTATCGTTGGCAGAGCGATGGCAAAATTATCTTTTTTAAGCGCCTTCAACAACGACCGCCTAGAACACTTTTAGTGATCACGAAAAGCTGAGCAAAATGTGAATTCGTAACGAGACAATGCGAAAAATACAAGAAGTAGAGGAAACGAATAACAACTACAAACAAGCATACGACTTTTATTAAAAACAGACAAACAGCACTCATACGCAATTAACTTGACAAAACTAACGCTAGATAGCTAAGAAGTGCTTCTAGAGAATTAGAGATGTGACAAAGAAGGTGCAGGAGGACAATGCAGAAGCCAAGACAGGTGATATTGTCAGCAGAAACGAAAAGACAGTGCTTCCTAGACAACAACGACTTACGATTAGTAGAGGTTGAAACGGTGCTCACCTATCAGCGCCTCATTTCCTCCATCAATGCTATCAGAATCCACATTGTTGAGGAGATCATTGGCCTAAATCATGTATGATTTCCACTTGGTAGCACGCTGCTTCTTAAATTTTTGGCGCTTACCATGCACTGCAGATGACCATAGTAGTCCACGCAGCGCATATTAGCTCCACAGTCTGAATCCCGCTTGCACGACAAACCCACGACGTTCCCAACTGAATAGACCGTGATTAGTTCCATTCACTTTTTACACTATCAAAACAAAAAGCGTAAAAAAAGAGTTTCACTACTTAACAAACATTTGAGCATTACTGTTACACGAACTAATAGGTATCCTACTACATATAGTCGGCTAATGTCACGTGTCCGTCACATGGAGGGGGACTGAAGCCAAAAGATAGGTTGGTGCGACGTATGCCAGCCGGGCTTTCTTTGAGCTTAACCATGGGCGATTACTGGCGAACTATATCCTTGGCTGCTGATCGTCCAAGTTTACGAGATATTCAAGGGGCAACGCATCAGAATGTGTAAGGGGATCAAATGCAGAACGTAGGGATTCAGGAGGCGTGCCCTAGACGTCGTTCAGCGTGCGTCTGGATTCAGAAGACGTGCTGCAGATGTCACAACTTGCGTAGGGATTCAAAAGTGCTGAAGACGTCGCCTAACGTGCGTAGTGATTCAGAAGACCTGCGCTAGACATCGTCCAACGCGCGTAGGGATTCAGAAGACGTGTTGAAGACGTCGCTCAAAGTACGTAGGAATTCAGAAGACGCGCTGAAGACGTCGTCCAACTTGCGTAGGGATTTCGAGTAAGTGCGACCAATAGGAGAGGAACAACAAAAGGGGGACCATTAGAGGGAGGAGCGTGAATAAGGGAGGGGAGACCAGCATTTTCGCCCAACATCGTTCAGGGTGGATTTCTGGAGACGGCTTACAGAAGTCATTGCACGTGTGTCAGAGTGCAGAAGGAGTGTCATAAATGTCGTGGTAACGTAGTGACACGTGAATCGGTACTCAGTGTCACATGTGCGTGGAAACATAGAAAAGGAAGTATTTCGGGAGGGGGGGGGAGGAGTAGAGAGAGTACCAAGGGATTCGGAGTATTGTTGCCGTCGGACAGTAAGCGGTGTCGACCAATACCGATTAATTTTAACTATGATTTTGCAGATTAAGCGCCGAACTGGGACTCTCATTATCTGCTTCTTGACACATAGAAAACGAGCGCTTCGGAGAATAAATCGCGTGCATGTGATGGACGGTGGATGGGCTTCATATACGCAGTGAAAATTTTACCCTACCATATCCCACTGCACTAATCTATATAGCAAAACTAGTTTTTTTTTTTACTGTAAGAAGGCCTGAAGAAGGAGGGAGGAAGATTGGGGTTGTTCTATTCTCGGGGTTTGGCGGCGAAGCCCACAACCAGACGTTTGGCGGCCGCTAGGCCGCTGAACGTCTGGTTATTTATAATAGTGGAAATATACGATACAGAACAGCCCGCTAATGCGAAAATATGCCATTTGATTACTTCTATAGTCGCGAACTACTTTAGCAGCAATGGGCCAAACCTCGTTTACGTCTGTCGTCGAATACTCTGACTTTTATAATACGTTTAGCTTGAGCCCGAACATCGTCACGTGGTTCCGTCAAGCTTGCGCTTGTCGTTCGAGTTCGTTCTTGCCTCCGCTGGCAAGCATTACTTCATCTGCATACACTACCGTCAACGGGGTAGGCTTCTCAAGTCCTCTCAAAATGACATCCAGACAGACTATGAAAAGAGGCATGGAAAGCGCAGAGCCTTGGTGAACACCGAGGGAGATAGGCAACTCCGCTGATGTGCCTTCTGGCGTTCACACTCTATCCTTCAGGCAAGAGTAAAGTATTCAATAAGCTCATCGAGAACACCCTGCTGTCGTAAGGCGTACCATATGACTTCACGCGGTACACAATTAAATGCATTCTCTAAGTCTAGAAAAGCTGGATGCGGCGATTTCTTCTTTTTGCGGTGTCTCTAGAGCAAAAGGCAAGCAGAGTGTATGGCACCGATAGTGCCACAGCCCGTTAAGAAGCATTGGTTCATGGAAAGTTAAACAATATCGCGAATACTTAATTCGCTCGACGACCTTCACGTTATGCGAGAACAAGCGATTCTAAGGGTGCATATCAGCGGAAGGTGCTGTGTGGCGACAGTCTTGTACGGCCCGACCTTCGTTTCTGTGACCAGTCGTCAATGACGATGCTTAACAAGAATGAAGTGAATCTGAGTCTTGGTACTCTCGCTATAGAAAAACGCAAGATCGGGGTCGCTTTTTCGGAAGGTTTTCACTACGGTGAGATTATGCCAGTCCCCGCAGTCATCATTTCCATAGCTGGGCTCGCTCACCAACAGCGTCACGTGCTCCATATCCAAAACCGCTATTACAGCTTTTGCAGTACCAACATGGCGGTTGAGGTCATCTGCGACAACAACAGCGTCTGCCTTCTGACTGCTGTCTTCTCGTTAAGCAAGCCCCAAAACTCACTTTTGGCTCTCTCAGAGCAGCCTGCCTGCGGACCGCGCGCTGAGAGTAGCGACAGCGACCTTCATGAAGCGGTCAATAAAACGTTCCACGCTTTCAATCACGTCTTGGAAACGTTTGAAGACGGTTACACAAGCTCAGCTGGTAGTTCTGCACTGGCGCACAGAATGGTCTTGAATACCAGAGCTATTCAACTACAACACAACAGGACCACCTCGTCGCCTGTAGGTAGGTCGACTCGTCTTCAATGCAGTTCTTCATCCAACTCCACGAGTGACACATCAACGTATCCATATCCTGCATAGCTACGCGGGCCTTGCTTACATTACGGAACTTTCGGAATAGCTCAGTTGCCCCCTATGCCGTCCTCGCATCAGGGACCATCGCCTGTTTTTCACACTCACCAGTCTCCGCGAATGCGCATCAGCTCTCGGACGTCGTGACACTATCTCGATAGTCATACAACTATGTGATGGGACATAGAATCTTCATAGACCAGCCTTTCACAAGGGCCGGTCGTCTGTACTGTTCAGCTTAGTTCGCTGAAGCGAATAGTTTCCAGAGGCACCCCGTGGAGAAACGGATTCCACCATCCAGTTTGACCACCACTAGTGCGCTGAATTCCACTACCAACTTGATAGACTCTTATCGTAATCCATTGTAACTCCCGTGCACTACCCCTAGTTGATTAATTCGGCACTCCTTCAGTTCTTCTTGGGTCCACTGGGTCGATGTCTCGGCCAGCGAATGTTAGCTGTATGAAAAGTATGAAAAGGAGGAATCAGAGACGACTCCTGGTCAGCCCACCGTGATCTGAACCACACTTATTAGCTTTAATGAGTTCATAGCACTGCTTTCGAGTGCTCACAACCCCCGAACTGCAAGTAAAGTCTCCTGGATAATTGGTTTGGGGGTATCTTATAAAGATTTTGAAGCATTTTTCAAATAGCTGTTGTATATGGATCCTATTTGAAAAATGCTTTAAAATTTTTATTAGATCTTTTGAGAGTGTTTTTCAGCGTCATGCGCCGCAATCTACATATGTATGTAGACTGCACAACAAGAGTTGCTTGCAAATGCCTTCCCACAGCACTTCTCACTAGCAGCTATGGAAATGATGGCTGCGGCAAACCTTTCAGCCATAAAAGTGAACTGTTTCTGTGGAAAGCAACCAAATCTCCCGGCCTTATGTATAGTCCCCTCTGCTCATGGGAAATGATGCGGCACTCTCGTCCAGTAATCCTTTGTTCAACCTTATATGTACTCCGACCTTATATGCACATGCCTTGTCGGCGTCATCCCGTGGCTAGCAAATTTCTTCAAACACCACACCCATTCAGGCTTAGTTTTTTTTCGAACCAGCGCCTTTCTTATTATCTTGCAAAGCTCCTTGTGTGTAAAGATAAGATGTGTTCCCTTGCATTTATGGATCACTCCTGCCCAGGGGTGTGCGTAAATGAAATTTGAAATTTCGTAAATCGTAAATCGTAGTTACGAAAAAACCGTCGTAAATCGTAAATCGTAAACTGTAAATCGTAAGAATCACCAGACGTGTAGTGCAGTACAACTAAGTTTCCAGAGGCTTTTTCCATTAATGTTAGCCAGATGTGATTCAATATTTACTTATTTATCATGTTATTTTCAGCTCTTTTTGAACAGTTTTCCTACCACACTGTTTCCTTTTTTTACGCCTTCTTGCTAGTAAGAGACCTTTCAAATCAAACTTTACACGTTTCTAGAAACTCGAAAAAACTGCAAATTCAAAAAATTAACTTAAGCCTATGCATGGTATTCCAACAAAAACCCCGCATCGTTTGAATATCCAAATTTACTATCAGTTTTTCCTTTGGCCTAGCAAATTAGCAGAAACAACAACGAAAAATTCGCTGGCAACACTAAAAATTTTAAAAAATCGCTTCACTTCTGTACAATGCGGCGAAAACAGCAACTGCCCATGTAATAATCTAACAAACATACTGGGCCGTACGATGAGACTACGCCTTGCATTCTGATTGAAGGCATGGCGCAATCATCGCACCGAAACGCTTCTCTTCTACGCTTTCCAACAAAGTCCTAAAGCATTCGGAAAACCTTTGTGGTGGAAGCCGAGGAGCTTCACAAGACACCGCCAGAGGGACGTGGACGTAGGTGAAATTTACGATTCACCAACGTTCACCTCCATCTGACGGTGACTGTTAGAGCTCCTCGGCTTCCACCACAAAGGCTCTGAAGAAGGCGAAACCGCCGAAGAGCAAGCCGAATAAAGTGTTGTAACAATCTTGTTGGTCAGCTTCACAAACCAGCGATTCAATACGATGCATCATGCCGAGATTCATGGAAAGTCGGACATGGAATTAACGTAAACATTCTTGAGGTATCTTCAGTTTGGCATCTTCATAGACAGACAATTTTTATTTAGAAGGTGTCCAGCTTGGTTTGAAAGCAATCCTAATTCAGTTATCAGTTGGGGGAACACGGTTGGAGTTAAAACTGGTTCAATTTGAGTTTGCAGGTGTCCATTTTAAACGCAGCGAGTGAAAACGGTATATAGATAGCTGCACGAGGGTAGTTACACATCCATTGTTCAATGAGATACTAGGTATGTACCGAGCTATTGCTAACCACAGCACGATACTTCAATTTGGAATCTCCGTTAATTGTAGAGAGATTGCAAAGAAGACGTTTCTTAACTTTAAAAGTGCTCTCAGTTCTGAACCATCGATCGACAACATCATCGTGGTAACCGAAAGCTGCTTAGAGCGCAGGATTTCTATGCAAGTTTGCCTGCATTTTTCCAATTTTGAAAACTAAAATATGGAACTAGTATTATTCTCCGCACTCACTCCGGCTACCCTTCGCCAGTTCTGCAACGAACGTTGGCTCTCCGAGAGACAGCAGCAGCAAGTGACTCAGGGTAAATGCAATCGCCTCAATCAAACCACTGAAAAGGGAGAACAAAAGTGCCAGAACCAGTCAGACCTTTTCTTGAAGTTTTCGCTTCGGCCGCACTTTGTACAGTAATTTGCACCACCCTATGAGGTGCAACGTAAACCGATAGAAACACCAGTGGCTTATGCTTTCCACATGAGTGTAGCAACTTCCTAGACCCTGCTTCCAATCACGAACGACACTCGATAGTGGATTTCCGCCAATTTTATTCATGCAGAATTACAATGAGTCTATTGTAAACAAATTCACGGGGCGTTATTACCAAATAGGACGTGTGTCAAAGAATTCTCGTCCCTCTTTCTTAGAGAAACTGTCTTCAGTGTCTTTCTGTGGGCTGGGGTGGAACGACCTTCGACTGTAGGAATGCGATCTGCCTTACTAGCTCTCGGCTGGAAAACGAGGAGCCCAGTCTCCTAGAGAGGAGATAATTTTTATAGATGTATTGCACTTGTTTCTACTCTTGAGCTTATCCGGTTCCAAACGTCATCCCTTACAATGTCAGAAAAATGATAAAGTTGGTTAAGCGAAGAGATAAGTCGTATTCGAGAAACCTGTGCACAGGGCGGTGTCCTCTACCACAGCAACACATTAGAACTCAAAAACAACTCTAAAAGGAAGTGGGAATAAGAGAAGACCATTGTAGTGGGCACATCTTCATAACCCGGTACACATAAATTTGGGCCCCAGTTGGTTGTTGATCGAAGACCATATTTACGAAAAATTACAATTTACGAGACTAAATGTCGTAAATCGTAAATCGTAAAAAGTTCGGCAAAAATAGCCGTAAATCGTAAAATCGTAAATCGTAATTACGCACACCTCTGCTCCTAGCAGAAGCGCCATTATTTAGCATTTATATTGCATCATTTCTTCCTCCCAGCTGTTGTTGCTGCACGTCTCATTGCAGAACCTCACCGCTTCGTCACTCTTGATTGCTTGTTTTATTTCATTCCAAGTCTGTTGGCCATATTTCGGAGGCGTTTTATTTGCCGATTTTGACGGGTTCTTTACTGCTTTATTTAAAGTTAAGAAAGCAGCTTTCTATACTATAGTTTAAAGCATGTTTCATCTATCATGTAGTTTTTTTTCATCACCTGAATGAGTGCTCAACTCTTACCTCTGATTTACTAGACCGAGTTTGGTTTCAGTAGCTAACCAAAAGCGTATGCTCTATAGTTGTGCTATAACGAATTTATTCGAGTAATTATTCTAATTAATCGAATAATTTGTTCGAATAAATTACTCGAATAGTCGAATATTAGATATTTTTGATTTTCAAATATTCATTCGAATTCGTACCGGGTTCTTCTTCTTCGTTCGCAATGAAATGTCGAAGTGAGCCAGAGTCAAATGTGATTCGAAAATCAAATAATCAAACTTTAGTCGAATGAATAATTTCATTCGAATGTCGAATAAACTTTAAATCTTCAAACATAGAACTTGATCACGTAACATATGAGTGATGATCTTAGCAAGGTAACAAGTTGGAATGCATTGAGAAAAAAAGAAAATAGGAATCGATTTCTGTTTGGAATCCATCAACCCTTATGCGTTTTTTGTTTTTTAATCTAGAGCCGCAGCGTGCACTTATCAAACCAGCACTGTTTTGGTCTCACCCACTCTCAACCCGCTAGAGTTTCCTGAGAGTCAGTGCCCGCCTTATGGAGCCTTGGATACACAAACAACCTTTTCTGAACCCCTCGGTGAATCGGTATAGGGAGTCGACCCCTCTCCGATCAAACTCGGACCTATCTACCAGTGATGAGCGAATTAACGTTAACGAACAACAAATGAAGTGACCCCTCTATTGCCGCCGAGGACAATGATATGGCGGGGCCTATTGCCAACTCAAGTTAAGACACTCTCTCCCACGACACGACACCAAGGATTAAACACGTTCTCTTCTCTCTGCTTTTGTACATATTCTCTAAACTCACTGAACCGCGCATTTTGGTGCAACGGCAGAACAAGCCAAAAGTCGATCTATTGCAGATCCATTCTCTAGACGGAAGAGAAAAGAACGGAAGAGAAAAAAGAACGTAAGTATCTCGCGCACATCGCCTGAGCCGCTAGTCGATCACATCGCATTCTTCGGTCAAGCGAATTATACTCGGTTCACACCTAGAGTTGATCTAATTGTGAGCACAGCCTCTGCTTAAAAGACTAAATAGACTTTTCCATATACATTGCGGTGGGCAACGAGGGAAAATTCTCACTTCGTTTCTTTAAAAAAAGTACGAAAACCTTTTTCGAAAACAAAAGTGTCGACGCACTCACAACATCTGGCGCTTCATTTCCATACGGCGTCTAATGTAATGAGTGACACTCAAAACCCTGGTTGATCGGTGCAGTGAGTATACCGCTGTGGTAGACTTCCCTACCACAGATGAAGAGGCGTCAAAAAATCTTGGAACCACAGCCCTCTTACGCTGTAAACCGTCCGCAAACTGTCCAAAAGCTCGTGAACATGAAATCAGCAACTCTTCATGTGTGAAAAAATTCAGGTGCTAATGAATCAGTTGATGTCTACTTGATGCGATGTCCGTAAGGGCCTCTACAGAGTCTCGAGGCAGCACCCGGAGAACTCGTCCATATCACTCCCGCCCAGTGGGACCAGAGATGGCAGAAATTTTGAAAATTTTCCCAGAAAACAGAAAATCGCTTTCGTCGGAAAATCGAAAAATCAAAAAACAGAAAACAGAAAATTTCACAATTATCATATGGCCTAATTATTCAACCCGACGGTCCATTAGTCCAGTAGCAAATGCTTTTTGTACGACTAGAAATGTAGTCGTGGACCAGCGTTTTAAGTTGCAAACGTTTATAGGAGTGGCTTATAAACGATGAATGTTACCTGCTGCATTCATATTAAAATATAGCTGTCTAAGGTTCACAGTCCAAAATGTAGGTGTAATCTCAAAACAGACGATTCGCTAGATTAGTGGCCCCACTAGTAAGAGACTAGCCTTATAGAGCACCAAATACGACTGAAGATGTCAGGTACTGGCTTGATATTTCACACGAGATTGATTGAAGGGCCTGTCAGCGCAACAACTTTTGGACGAAAGTGTTTCTTTGAATACGCAGACACTATCGAATAAGGATCAAATATATACCCTTTCCATCATATTATTATTCATCATACACGCATATCATATTATATCTCAGCGGAAGATCAGCAGGTTCATTTCGCTGTACGGGAAGGAAGATATGCACAACATTGGCAACTATCGCCCGATCTGTCTGCTTTCCGAAGTCTACAAACTGTTCACTCGAGTGATGCTGAATAGGATTAGCAGAACACTAAACCAAGGACAGTCATTCGAACAAGCGGATTTCGGAGAGGATTCAGCAAAATCGACCCCATACACACCATTACGAAGCTCGAAGTGTCGCGAGAATACAAGCTGACGCTGTGCCTCACGTTCATCGACTTGAAGAAGACATTCAGCTCCGTCGAGACTGAAGCGGTCATCGACCTCACTCAGGGTCTTCCCACTCAGCACATCAGAGTCCTTGGAGTGCTGTACAGTGGATTTACGACCAAGATCTCACCATTCTATAACGACGTCGTATTCGATATGAAGAGAGGGGTTCGGCAGGGGGACACTATGTATATCCCCAAAGCTCTTCAGCTCCACCCTCGAAAACGTCATGAGCGAACTAGGATAATAAGACATGGGAGTCAAGACGGAGGCCGGCAACTGCACCATCTTCGCTTCGCTAACGACATCGTGCTCATAACACCGAGCATGAGCCAGGCGGAGAGAACACTGAGCGACCTTGATCGTGTGGTTCTTGTGCAACTGCTAAGGTACGTACCTGCTCACCTTCCTAACACTTGCGCTTTCTTGGAAAAACTCCGACACGCAAGATTAGAATGGAGCTGCGTGGTGGAGTCGTTTCATGTTTCTTCACTGTACACAAATGTCTCCAAAGTAGACGCAATGCAGGCAGTCTACGAAATGCTCGTGGAATACCAGGGCCATATCTCACTATATGGGCTCAGAATAGCTCAAATAATGACGCTCGTGGACGAGTGTCTTCAGTGTAACATCTTTAGATAGTCCAACGAGTACTACAGACAGGACAGAGGGGAGAACGTCTGGCTTCGGTGCTGGCCATAGCGTATAGGTCAAAAACAGAGAGACCCCTACTGGAGCGGTGACCTTTGCTCTACTGTCGGTATATAGATGATTGTTTCATTGTTTGTGCAACGCAAAACGAAATGGATTCCTGTTTCGATTTGCTCAGGCTGAGCATATTAAGCTCTCAAGGGAGAAACCGACGAACAGCTGGTTGCCGTTCCTTTCCTGTGCAAGTTCCTGTCTCGAAAAACATTTTCCAGACTAGATGGTACCGGGAGTCTAGCAACAAGAACATCATTGTTCATTGCAGGTCTGAACACTCTGACAGTGGCCACTGTAAGTGACATGTCTCGCACAGCGGAGTTGGTATCCTCCAACGGCAATTTCGAGTCCGCTTCAAGGGAGATGGCATCTCGTATAGCGTTGTCCAATGGGTACACTTCCGACAGTCTGCCCAAGCAAGTCGCCCGCCTGCAGGAGCGCAAATACGCAGAGAACAATAGCGCACCAAGATTCCTTTCTTGGTGCCCTTCATCACAGATGCTCTTAGTGCTTAAGTACGGGAATGTATGCGCAAGGCTGACATAGAAGGTTTGGTCAGACTAGTTAACATACCGCCAGCTAACCTCAGGACCCAACTTGTTAGGAACCGGCTGTACGATCGCGCTTGTGATACCCCGTCCTGCATGATTTGCCCGTTCGGTAAGGAAGGGGATTGCACGGCCCCTGGTGTGGTATAGCTCATCAGTTGCACGGAGTGCAATGAGGAATATATCGGTGAGACGGGCAGGCCGCTTCCGATGAGGGTCAAGGAACACATGGACGGGCTTCAGAGATGCCAGATTTCCACGCCGTTGGGGGAGCACAGGCAGCGTAGCCATGGTGGTGCAGTGGTATGTGTCGCGGTTACAATCCTTGCTCGAGAGGTCGACATCGCAGCACGCAAGACTCTCGAAGCGCTCTGGATTACTTTCAAGAATCCCGCGATTAATAGGAGGGAAGAGCGCATAGCGCTAACCCAGGAGCTGACCCCATTTGCTGACCTCTGTGAGCTTGACCCCGGAAGGCGACAGCCGGAGGATCGCTGAGGGGTTGACCTTAGGTGGTAGTCTCATTCACCCAAACTGCCTCCATCTGAGGGTGACGCACCAGCTTCTTGGCTGCTTCCATTAGGTTAGTTGGGCTGTCTCATCCCCTTTCGTCTCCATTTTCATATTAATTCCGGAAACTCCTGTGACTTGAAACAGTTCTTGGACGAGTAACCTTTCAAACCTCGTTTGACTTTTCCAGACTCTGAAGAAGGTGGTTACGCCGAAACGTCAGCCGAATAAAGTGTTAACAATCTTGGCTCCACAGCTCGAACAGTCCTATTGGTATCAACGTCATGCCAAGATTCAGCGACAGTCGATCATGGGATATTCATTCGATAATTCCCAAATATGTGAGGAAGTTCAGCAATTCCCTGTGATTCAAAATAAAACCACTCCTTCACAGCTGGTCCTGACAGCTGAGGGGAGCGTGTGGAATCTCAGAAAATGGCGAACAGTAGCGCTCTATTTTTCTTCAACTCTGGAGCACAAAAACTATTATAGAAAAGGTTCTAGCTATATAGCTTGGTGTCTCATTGAACTTTGTACAATGTCCGGCATTGGGTGTCACGTGGCTTAGAGCACTTAAGGGTTTTTCTCAATGGTAGAGTGTTGCCTAATATAATGGAGTTCTAAAGCTTACCTTGGATTTTACCATAACCTCCAGTCTTCAGGCCTCCAATCACGATTTGGCATGCGGTCTGTAGGTTGGAAAGCACAGCGCATGTCTGCCCGAAAGGACAGTCGATATCCGAACGACAGCTCACTGCTAAATGCTCACAAAAAATTAAAAACCTCGAGGCAAGTATGGCGTTGTTTCACATCGCCTTCTACATATGTGAAGTATAATAGTTTTCCATTCCTTGAAGTGAGCGATGTAGTGAAAAGACCATACATTGCTGGTACTGTTATTCCTACAACTGTCATTGTTCTAGCCTTTCGTATTAAAGAGTGCCTTTGATCTAACACGAGCCACTATGTCCTACCGATCCAGTTTGCAGCACTTCCGAAGTCGCTAGACTTCTGAGAGTTGGAAGAAGGAATCGCTCTGCAGAAAGCAAGCGAGGCGAAGGGCTCAGCCATTTACAGACGTGAGCAGAAATGTGAACGTCTCAACGCTTGTGGCTGGAGCTTATAACAGCTGGGCACTCAGCTACCTCTTTCCTTGATGAAGAATTCCTCATAACTGGGCCGTTCTAGAGAGGTCACAATAATAGCTGTTTGATACTACCTCTACCTAACCTGAAGGCTCGCAATGGTGACAAATATTCGCCTTCTACGTTTTTCTAAACATATCATCCTATGAAGTTTTCATGAAAGGATAAAGGATAAAAGACGGCGCGACTCAATCCCTTTTTGGGATGCGCCACGCATTCTACTTCTACGGGATGTCGTGGAGGCGACTTGAATGCGTATTTGGCCATACAATGACTTGAGGTGGCCAGCCGATGAACAGGTCAGCGTTCTACCCTTCCCAGACAAGTCTGGTACCAATTCACCGACCCCGGAGGGATGGAAGGCTTGGTTGGCCTGGGCGGGAAATCCGAACCAGGAACCTGGTATCGGGTGCACGCGACAGTCGCGCCTCCTCCGACTGCGCTACACGCGCCCTTCATGAAAGAAAGAAACGAAAATCTGAAAACTATTCGTCCTAAAAACACAAAGATATAACATCTCTATGAATCCAACCCTTCCATATAGGAGCAAAATACACATCACTTAGTACTAGCAATGTGTATGAGGTTCCTCTAACTTTAACTTTCCGATCATCCGTTATGCATATATTCAGGAAAAGCCCTTGTCTAGACGTCATAGAAAAACGGAGAGTCTGGTGTCGTTTTTGAAAAAAAAATGGAAAAAATCCGTGAGGGG
This sequence comes from Heligmosomoides polygyrus polygyrus, assembly GCA_947396885.1. Classification (NCBI taxonomy): domain Eukaryota; kingdom Metazoa; phylum Nematoda; class Chromadorea; order Rhabditida; family Heligmosomidae; genus Heligmosomoides; species Heligmosomoides polygyrus. The sequence goes on along the minus strand of OX377203.1, from coordinate 71,349,149 downwards.
TGCTGTGACGCGTCCTGCTACGCTATGCACTTCATCCAAGGGTCCACGTTAAGCCAGAAGTTGGCCGTTATGATCAATACCGCCAGGGAATAGATAGATTCTGTCTTAAGCTCTATTAAATTTGGTCTCTCCCGGCATTTGCTATGTGGCCACTCCTCCGACGCAGTAGGCCACCCATTACGTTTATATTTAGTAGAATCGAGGAATGTCAGCCACCTACCTCTTGAATCCAGGCAACTGCCCAACTGTCCCTGAGCGCGCACGCAGACCTGCGACGGTGCGCAGTCACGGTCCCCGTTGCAGTAGAATGCAGGCGGTGTAGGATAGTTCGGCTGAATTTGAACGCTTCAATGAGTTTACTGCGTCGAGGCGTTGCACGGTGACACACTCCTTGATGCTTTAAATTTAACGAAGGGCCGTGACTGCTGGTCATGACCTCCTACTTCGTTGCGCTGTCAGAAGTTTGAAATTGTTCAGTAGTCGAAAACCTCTAACAGACCACCATAGCGGACTTTTGGGGGAGTAGCTGGCGGTGTACGTTTTAATTTTTGATTTGTATTTCCTCCATCGCCACCTTGGATGTACACGTCTTTGTAACTTGCGTTAATCGATGAACCCTTATACGGTGACATATCTGGAGGAGTGTAAAAATGAAATATTTGAGGAGTTTTACTCTATTTCTGGTTCAGTGTTTCAAAATCGACATTCGAACAGTATGATTATTATGTAACTTGAAGCGGATTAAGAATTGAAAGTAATTAAGAAAGGGAAAAACATTCGATCACAACCTTCACTCCGTCGCCAATTTGTGAACAGATGCTGTAGCCGCCTGCCACAGCAACGCACTGCATTCCCGAAGGACACGCTGAATCCGAAACGCAGTTCTGTGCATAGCCGTCGGCACAGAGAACGAGTGCAGTGAGCACAGCTTCCAGTGGTTTCCAGTTGATGACCATGCTGTCGTGTTCTAAGCTGAAGAGAATATTCCGAGGAAACCGACCGCAGTTGCTGAGTTATGGGAAGCTTGACCTGATTGGATTACAAAAGGGATAATCTTCGTAATCGGAAACTCGTTATGAATGTGGGACGCAGGTCTATTTCTGGAGGCTTCTTATATAGACAGTTTGCGCAGAGGGCGAAGTCGGGTAATTGTTGACATTTAAGCCAGTGGCCTCGTTGGAGAAAATCAAACACTCCACAATCATATTAGTCACCAGCCTGTTTGCATTAGAGTGTGCTTTGTGGTCTTTACCTGAACTCTGCTGATGTAATATTTTACTTCGAGAATTTTATGAGGAACAAAACTACGAAAGAAGAGCAAATTTATTGGGCATGTAACATTTTCCGGAAATTGGAAGATACTGCACAGGAAGCATCTTCATCCTTTCTGAAAGAGGGACACGCGCGGGCGACGCCATCGACATGTGAGCATGTCACTAGGCGTCGCTCGGGGTGAGTGGTGGTATAACAAAGGCCCTAGGCTATTTCATGGTTTTAATCTCGATGCTCAGAAAGGCATTGCGAAAACGAACCGAGATGTGGGGACTACGACAAAAATGAATTCTCTGAAACGACGTGAGCGAGATCTACGTGAACTTTCGAACTGAATTTACAGACTGGTGAATAGGTTGGCCCAAAATATATGACGGTGCAAAGCAACAAATGTCAGGTCTAAGAGGTGTTCTACGTTGTTTGTTTGATACCTTCTCCAACTGAGCACGCATCAAATCTGAATGACATACATATGTATTGACCATTTAACTTACTATTTTGAAGGCCAGAGAGTTGTTCCTTTTAAGTGAACAAATCTTTCAAGAGCATCTTACATCTCCGATTTATCGTTTCTTGGTACGTGGATGCTAAGAGTCCCATTTCATGTTTTGTATGCTATAGTCAGTTCAAAAGCCCTGCAGTAAACTGTATGGGGAAAGCTAGAAAGAGAAGAACTCATTACATCGGCCGGACGAACGTCATTTATCCGAAAGTCTCTAGAGGAAGGGAACGAAAAGGTCATGGGCCGATATCTTTAAAAGGTGGTTATAGCTCCATATAGATGATGGCTCTATTGAGATAAGAGATCTCTATGGAGATGTATGCACTTCTACTGTCATTGTTGCTAACCACCTCATACTCGCCGATGATCTGATACAAAGTTAGGTGCCTCCCCAGCTAATGATGCTCTGCTTAATATTCCGGTTCGGGTTTACTTAGCGATAAGCTCGTGGAGATGTATGACATACACTACTTCGTTACCCTGATTGGATCGGTTATTTTCTCAATATTTGAGCTAGAGCCTCTACCACGCGACAAGCGGCCATAATCCATATAATAGAAGGGCTCACAGACTCTCTAAAACGGAGATCCACGGGGTAGTTCGGCAATTGATTGACAAGCAAATGAGTCGCAGATATTGGCGAGTTTCCTATAGAGGAAGTAAGAGAGTGGAAGCAGTATGGGCTGCGGAAAAAATAGAGCGGGAAACGCGCTTAACTGTTCAATCTATGACAATTCAATCTATGACAATTGAGGAGAAAATCCCAATATTTACAATCTTGATTATGCCTGCAGCGTTTGTGGTTCTACTCCTGAGTGACGCACCGGTTTTCTACTCCTTAAAAGAGAACCAGCACGATTATTCGAAGCTATCCATGTGAAATCACCAACGAAAAACTTCGCAACAACGAAAGGAAACAAATTCAATATTGCTGATGACCCTTACGAGTTCAAGTGTTGACAAAAAAGAATCGCCCACACTTCGCGCAGGTGGTTACCCCCGGTGCTGATCACAAATCTGACATCCGTTTTTTTTTTTCGGGTGACTATACGTTTCTATAGATATAGGTTGGCAAGAGCAACGGGGTCAGGATCACCAACCTCACCCAACTTTGCCTGTGAAAGTTATTCGAAATGCTCATCACAAATATGAGATTTATTTCTGAAATATCGGGCTGTTATGTTGAGTAAAGAAATATGGAAGCCTGTATATCACTGAAGTCGTGAAAGTGCAATGGCACCCTTGAACGTTACATGCACCTTCCAACTCTCATATTTAGATGGTGAAAAGCGGAGGTGAGAGAGAAGAGGTTAAATCAGAAGTGCCAGAAACAGCCATGCGTTAAGCGCACGGCTGTTGAGGTGAGGATCAGCAGAGAAATCCGGGCATCGGCTGCAATGGTCCGCAACGACGCGCCTTTCTTTTGTTAGGTCCAGTTCAACGACGACATTCTCCTCCTCCTCCCTGCCTTCAGTGGATTTCAAGCCTACACGGGTGCAAACGTTGTCGACGCTACCGATAGCTGTAGAATTCTTTGAAACGGTTTGCCGGTTTCCATTTGCTGACAGCGAGCATAGGTCAAATCTGAACATATCCAGATTTCCTTCCTTCAGAACCATCGCTGTCCTCTGACAGTGCTCATGTTAATAAGGAAGGCATCGTTCTGAATCAAACTGAAGAGGGCATTTGATGGCGAGGGTTGTAAAATAAATACAGGGTGTCTCAAAAAAATGTATACACTGTTTGAAAGGTGATAACTTTGTTCATAATAAAGGTACTAAAAAGTTAAGAACTCATAGGAAAGCTTAAGAAAATGGAAATTTTCCGACATACGAGTGGCATGGAATGCGCTATGCACTCCTCTGAAATTTTTCATTTTACACTCGAGTAATTGTGTTTCGCTTGAATACATGCTACAGTTCCTTCAAGAAGTTGTCGTTTTGATTGATTTGTGCTTATTTTAAAGTTTAAAATTTAATTACGCATTATAGCTCGCGAAAAATGAAGAGTATTCTAAAAAAATAAAAGTACTATGTGAAGGGTTGTAACATTGCTGCTAATAAAGCATTAAAAGATATTTAAGACTCAAATAAAAGCGCAGGGCAACAAAATTACCGTAGTGTGCAAACAGTGAAGATTGCGCCATGCTCCTGCTTGAAGCATTGCTTTCCAGACTCGATTGATTCTGCATGGGTTGAATGCTTGTTACAATCTTGTTTCTACTTGGTCACATTACTCTGTGCTGTGCTTTTTTAACGTTTTGAGCTTGACAACCTTGCGAAAGACACGTTACGTGCGAGTTTATTGATTGCACGATTTGACCAAGTAGCAACAAGATTGTAGCAAGCATTCAGCCCATGCACAGTCAGTCAAGTCTGGAATGCAAGGCTTCAAGCAGGAGCATGGCGCAATCTTGACTATTTGCAAACTACATTAATCCTGTTGCCCTGCGCTTTTATTTGAGTCTCAAATATCTCCAAATGCTTTACTAGCAGCAGTGTTACAACCCTTCACATAGTACCTTTATTTTTTAGAATACCCTCCGTTTTCCGAAAGCTATAATGTGTAATTAAGTTTTAAACTGAAAAATAAGCACAAGCTCAATCAAAACGACTACATTGTGAAGAAACTATAACATGTATTCAAGCGAAATATAATAACCAGTCGAGTGTAAAATGGAAAATTCCAGACGAGTGCATGGCGCATTCCATGCATCTTATATGTCAGAAAATTTCTATTTTCTTGAGCTTTCATATAAGTTTTCGATTTCTTCAGTATCTTTACTATGAACAAAGTTATCACCTTTCAAACAGTGTATGCATTTTTTTGAGACACCCTGTATAATACTTACGAAGGACTTATGGCCGCATACTTTCAACTTTTTAGGTTTAGGACAACCACTGAAAAGCATGTGCTTCTATTAAGAGCTAGATATATGAACATGGGTTGAGCAGCCAAGGTTGTGAGTGCAGCCTGGTCCAAATGGCGCTCGTTTACTGGGGCGCTTTGCGACAGGACAATACCTGAGCACCTCAAATCAAAGGTTTATAGAACGGGAACACCCAGTAGCGACGTACAGTGTTGGCTGTGTGTTGGCCCGTGACGAAAGAAATTGGAAGCTGCCTCAGTGTAATGGGGACGAAGATGCTACGGTGGACGGCTGGAGTTACGCGTTTGGACGGCGTTCGCAACGACACCATACGACATAGGTTCGGTGTCGCCCCGATAGCCGAGAAGCTGCGCGAAGCTCGTCTTCGATAGTACGACCACGTCCTTCGTGCAAGCGACGACACCGTCCGTAAGACTAGGCCTGTACCTTGAGGTCCTTGGAAAGTGGCCCAGAGGACGCCCGAAGCAACGTTGGCTAGATACCTTGCACTTGGACTTAAAGATGGTTGGTGCGCACCTTAATCAAGCATTTGATCGGGAGAGTTGGCGTCACCACACCAGAAAAGCGGACCCCGCCGCCAAGCGGGACAGAATGAAAATGATGATATGTACATGGGTTGCAGGTGAATTACCTTCGAATACCATATCTGCTTATCCGGTTTTACGTACCCGATAGGACTTACAAGGGAGGCCTATGAACATCCCCCAGAGATTCCCAACGTGACATATATGGTCTTGTAGAGCATTGGACGAAGATCCCAGAACAGTGCTTCGTTTTTGCAATGGGCCGCTTCGTGGTCCGAAAACGGTATTACTTCAGGGCGGGCCGATAAGGCAAAAGTGACACCTCGAATTTCCATGTAGTGCTCTGAACTTAACTTACAAAAGGTTTGGAGCTCAAATTGAAGTTTGGTTATCGGCCGTTGATCATCGACTTGCTCGAGCGGGCGCCAGCAGCGTCTCCATTTGTCCCTCTCGCGTGCCAGAGTGGTCCAATGGATCCTCCTCGCTCGAGGGACACAAAGAGCGTCGTATCGGTCGTTCAGGGCTTTCACGAAGAAGTCCGACCAACGCGCTGGTGGGCGCCCCGGTGTTCTCTTTACATCTCGCGAAATCCAGTCGGTGATGGCTCTCGTCCAGCGGGTGTCTGCGAAGCGCATTACGTGGACGGCCCACCTAATTTTCGACAACTTGGCCCACGCGACAGCGTCTCTGATCTTCGAACGTCGGCAAAGCTCGGAACTCCGGAGGCCTTCTCTCACTTGCGTGAGTCGTGTCACTCCGAGCATCGTCCTCTCGATTCCACGCTGCGCGACGCTGGTCGCGTGCTCATCCTGCTTTCCTATAGCCCAGGTCTCTGAGGCGTATGTTAGGGCAGGAAGAACAGTGGAGTCGAATAGGTGGGCACGGAGTCGGACGTTCTTCGTCTTCTTCGCGACTTCTTCGACGCTCTTGAAAGCTCCCCATGCCGCTCGTTTCCTCCTGCTTGATGTTCATGGCCAAGTGCGTGTTGTCGAGGACACCAACGCCGCCTAGTTCCCTTCTGTCGCATGTTCCGAGGAACAGTTCTTCTCCGGAGGCCTAGGCGGCGTGTAGGGGTGATGTCTTCTCGTCTCGGTCAGTTCGATGACGTCGTACTTGATCTTCCTGGCTTGCACCATCAGGTCCTCGACGGATGCTTCCGATGCAAGCGTGCGCGCGTTGTAAGTACAGACAGTCATCCCAGTCCTTCTCAATGTGCGCAGCCTGGTTAGGCCCTGAGATTTTAGCAGCCTCTCCGTACTCGTCCTTTCCATCGCTGCAGAAATGGGGGGGGGGCTTTCGGGGTCATCAGGGGAATTAGGTCCTTTACTGCTGCTGTGGTTGACTGTATTACAACACGGGTAGATAGTCAGGCTTTATCGTGCGGGCGAAAAACTCCAGGCAGTCAGCCAGACTGTCCGTAGCGACGGGACGAGAATTTTGAGGCGGCCTCGAATCGCCTTAGGATGTACTCCCAGTCTACAGAGTGCAAGCTTTTGGCCGGGCCGACACAGTTACAATCCGCACAGGCACGAACACATCCACGCACACTGAGCATGAACATGCCGCTCACACGCACAAGGAACGCGCCGATCCGGCACAACAGGGCAAGGAGTCCATCCCCTGCATCCCACCTCCGTCTCTGGGCAGTACACGGTCGCATTTGATTCGCGTTTTCATTCCCCTATCCACTACTCGGGGACGCGCCACGTGGCCCTGCGACGAGCGGCCCGATATCCCTCTTAACAAGAGAGCCCGAAGTCTCTCTATCGAAAGAGATCCGCGGAAAGTTTAAATATAGTGAAATGATAATTTCCTGCGCTCCCTAGACGAAGCTGCAGTGTGCATTCAAGCGCTTCCTTCTCAACGGCTTCGTCAGCGACTGTGTGGCCGAGTGGATAGCGAGGCGGACTTGCGGGAGGGAGCCGATCGCTTGATTCCGGGGGCTAGGTTTCTGCGTGGCTAACTGTCATTTCTACAAATGAAGAGTACGTTTTGGCAAACGTAGGGTACCTTCATCGCTTCCTAAACCTGCTTTCAACCTGTTGTCAGATGTGGAAGAAACTGGTTTTGTCGCGTGGATGTCGCACGTCCATTAAACCATGCTTGTCTCGCGTGGATGTCTCGAAAAAGCTCTCGTCAGATGCTGTCCCCTTATGACCCCTTTGGAATGTTCTCAATTAGTTTTGGAAGTGTTTCTCGCTGTCACATCACTTGCGAACACGATCGACATTTAATGACTTGACCCATCATCAAGACATGCTCATCGTCCTTCGAATTTCTTTATGGATCTTTTTTATTCTTCTTTATTTTTTATTCATCTCACAACTTTCATTATTTCAGATAACTGTTACCAAGTGCAGTTTATCCATCTCTTGTGATTGGTCGCCTTGCTGGGTATTTGTTCCTCACCTCTCTCGTGTACAGGAGACGGGTCGGGGCATTGCAGATAGGGGTACTTGCACTCACACTCCCACAACTCTAGAGGTCGAAAAAGATTTTTCGTTCCAAATTCATCTCTAGGGTTATTTGGAATGCAGATCACCAATCTGGCAACCAATTTCGGTGAAGCGATGGATGGCAGAAGGTTACTATGGGTATGTGTAAGTAAAGGAGTGTGCTCAGAATAACTGGCACTGCTGCCTTCTACGACTCCAAAGGTCGAGGAGAAGTCGAAAGGAAACATTTCGCTCAAACATCGCCCATGGCGGTTATTTAGGGTGCTGATCACGGATACGATGACTATTTTTAAAATTTCGGTCGACTACGGTAGATTACAGTAGACATATGTGACTCGTCGTCGATAGTAGAGTCGCGTTCTTCTTCAATGTGGTCTTCTCCAATGTTATTTTCCAACCTTCGACTTTGATAGGCAAAGTAGGGCAAGCAAAGTGATAATTTAGAACAAGAGTGACAGATTCGTGGTCGGCGGCTTAAATAATCATCTTACTATATATAATTCGCTTGATCCGTCGGTCACGTTGTCAGTCACGGGGAGGGGAACTGAAGCCAAGATATGCCTAGGACAGTGCGGCGTATGCCAGCCGGGTTTTCTTTCAGCTTAACAACGGGCGATTGCCAGCGAACTGAAACCCCGGCGGCGGATCACCCAAGTTTACGATGTATTCAGCGAACAACGCGTCAGGGTAAGAATGAACACGTCGGCGACCGTGCATGACGAGCCGCAGACGTGCCGAACACGTCGGCAACCGTGCATGGCGAGCCGTAGACGTGCCGAACACGTCGGCAACCGTGCATGGCGAGCCGCTTCAATGTAGTTTTGAGCAAGGATGTGTTATGGAATCTTTTGACGTCACAGCACTGCATGCAAACGTCTCAAACGGCCAAGCACTTGAAGCCGTGTCAGAACTCCTTGCTGAACATCACACGGATATAAACATGTACGGCTTAAGCGTGCCACAAGTTATGGTGCTTCTCAGCGAATGCTTACAGTGCAATGTGTTCAGGTGGTCGGGTGAGTATTTCAAACAGGTTAGGGGCCTTGCCATGGGTCAAAGACTGGCTCCCGTTATGGCAGTGGCGTTCATGTCTAAAGTAGAAGCGCCGGTACTAGCGCCGGTATCGGATGCCTACTCTTTACTGTCGTTACATAGACGATTGATTTGTCGTCTGTCCAACTCAGCATGACATGGACACTTGCTTTGAACTCTTAAACCAGCAATCGGAGCATCTCTCCTTCACGCGTGAAAAGCCGACAAACAACTGGCTTGCATTCCTTAACGTCCACATCCAACTTTTCGAGGGTGGTTACAAAACTAGGTGGTATCGTGAGCCTACATCCAAAACATCATTGTGCACTACAACTCCGCGCATCCCTCCAGTGTTGAGAAGGCTATTGTGCAAAACATGTTTCGTACAGCGTGCACAATTTCATCTGGCACCGTCGAAAAGCCTTCTCGATAAATAAAGCTCGCCTTATAGCCCAGCAAAACGGTTACCCCTATAAGGAGCGAGAAAACAGGCGTAGTCGACGAACTACGGGTGGAGGGAGCCACGCGGAAGAACAGACGAAAGTAGCATTCTGCGTGCCGTTCATCTCGGATGCCATAAGTTCTGCAATACGTGTATGTGTTCGAAAGGCCGACCTTCACGAAATGGTTAGGGTGGTGGAAATATCACCTATGAATTTAAAGGGTCAGCTCGTCCGTAACCGTTTGTACGACAGCATATGCACTACACCATCGTGCACTATTTGTCCCTACGGAAAACCGGGAGATTGTATGCTTACGGGTGTTGTGTATCTCATTAAGTGCCTCGCATGCGAGCAGGAGTACATTGGAGAAACCTCCCGGCCATTATGTGTCAGGGTAAAGGAGCACCTTGTTGGGCTAAAAAGATCCAACGCCGCCACCCCCCTGGGCGACCATAGGGCGCGATCGCACGCAAACAGCTGTTTCGGGGTCGCAGTCACCGTCCTGGCGCGTGAACCCGACATCTCGGCGCGGCGAACCCTAGAAGCGCTTTGGATTGCAGCCAGGTCACCTGGATTCAATAGGAAGGATGAGTGTGAAGCAGTGACGCAGGAGCTGGCACCATTCGTGGACATCTGTGGGTTTTGCCCTACAAGGTCATGACCCAAGAGGTCCACCAGGCGGGTAGTTCCTGGAGCTTTAGTACGGGGTCATGACCCTAGAGGTCGTCTAGGCGGGTAGTCCCTGGGGCTCTAGCTTCAGTCGCCCTCGTTAGACTTCCAGCTGCGGGTGCCCGGTGGACGTCACTAGTCCACTTGCTAAAGGTTAGCCGTCCTGGTCTCTATTCACCGCTTCTTTGGTCTAGTGGTCTCTCAAACAATTTCCGTAAAATGAAATGGCGTTTGGGGGGATAGTTTCTCAGATTGATTTCGTCTCATTCCAGGCTCTGAAGAAGGCGAAAACGAACGCCGAAACGTTAGCCTGAGTGCTGTCTGTGTTACCAATCTTGGAGTGGCTTGAGATAAATATTATTTCTCAACATCGTGGACTACTATGCCAAGATTTATCGAGAGCCGAACGTGGAATTATGAAGTTCGTTTTTGACGTGTAGATCACATCGATCGATATCGACCAAATTATCGATTTTTTATGGATGTCGTCCAAGCGGTCCAAAACTTCAGCCCTGGGGGTAATCGAGGTCGCTGAACAGACGTCGGCATCCGTGCCTGGGCATTTGGATGATCATCGACGGAAGACCTTCACAGCAGAGGAGAAAATCGATATCGAACGATATTTCCGATTTTTTGCTGTTGTCGTTCAGGTGGTGCGGAACTTCAGCCCTGGGGTAATCGAGATTGCTGAACACGAATCTGAAGTCGATCAATCGATATCGATCGATATTATCGATTTTTGCGAATGTCGTTCAAGCAGCACGAAACTTCAGCCCTGGGGCTGACTGAGGTCCTGACCGGTGGTTTTCTCCCAGATTTAACCGATCGGGGTGGAGGGCGGGGGGGGGGGTGGGAGACACGCCGGCGGTTTTCTCCCAGATTTAACCGATCGGGGAGGGGAGGGGTGGGAGACGCGCGGGTATTATGGCCGAAGGAGTGTTCCACATCAGGTGGAAAGTTTCAATGTGGTGGCCAGTATCGATCGATATTATCGATCGAATGAATGGAGGTTTTCTCCCAAGGTTCGAAATTATTAAGGTTTTCAAATACCTCTTTTTACTGCTAAGGTGCCGAGAAGGCAGCACAAGCAGAGCAGCTGCTTGAAGTAAGTGATCTTGGCTTAGTGACTCTCTAAGGTCCCGCGAAGCGCGCCCGGTGCGAGACACGCCGACAGGCGTGTGGAGCACTTGTTCCCATATATAAAGTCTAGGCGAAATCGGTGGTAGTGACCTGGTCACCCTCATTTACCGCTACCCGCTAACACGGTATCCTAAGAAAATATGTACTCTTCTTTTGTAAAAATGGGAACAGATCACCTAGCAAAACCCCAAACCTCCTGGAATCGAACCCTCGTCACCCTTCCGAATGTCCGCATCGCTGCACTCGGTTATCCAGCCGCAGCCACCATCGATGCGATTGAATCGCTTGAACGCACAGTGCAGCTTCGTCTAGGGAGGCAGGAAATTATCATATCACTACAATCAAACTTTAATTTGCGCTCCAAGCCTTTCTTAAGCTAGGATAAGAGTACGACAGAACCATTCCAGGTGCCACTTTTGCCTTATCAGCCCGCCCTGAGGTAAAACCGTTGTCATTGTTATTTTCGGACCACCCAGTGGTCCATAGCAAAAACGGAGCATAGATCTGTGATCCACGTCGGACGCTCTACAAGACCATATACAACACCGCTCATAACTTGTCGCATTTCGCGTCGCCGACGGGACGAAGCGTCGCAAAGCGTTGGAATCATTCACAATGAGTTCACTGAAAAGCTGACTACATCACTGAAATCGCCTCATCGAGGAGATCTCGAAAATCGAAACGGATTCGATGTGACTTCTAATCTAACCTTGTTACGGTGGTTTAAGTGGATTTTTGGTGGCTTCTATCGAAATGGTTACATCTTCAAATACGACACAGATGCAGAATCTCCGTGAAGTCAGCTCTATACTGATCTAAAAATTATTCCTCAATTTCTCAAAAAAAAGTTGCTCGCCTACCGCGGCGACCGCTGTACTCGCAGGAGATAATTTCGCCCACAGCATAGCTCCATAATTGGTCGCAAATCCACATTTCTGCTGAATTTTTCTACGGAATACATATTGTCCATTTTGGCTTCAAATCTGAATTCCTACCGCAATATCCATTATTTCGATATGGCGTAACGCCGTCTTTGGACGACTCATTGTCCATTTTGGCTTCAAATCTGAATTCCTACCGCAATATCCATTATTTCGATAGGGCGTAACGCCGTCTTTGGACGACTCCAAGTATCCGCCAGTTAGCATGCAAACGTTTCTCTTCATGATGCTCCTTCATATTCTAGTTTACAGCATGCCCCAATGAAAGCCTAACTTATGAGGCGCACAAAGCAGTAAACGTGTGCAACCTAGGCGCGGACTTGTGCCCAAGTGTGAGGCCCACTGGCGCTGATCCATCTACTGCATACATAGGAGAAGTTACATTTAATCAATTAACACTATTGATCAATCTAGAGGCGTACTGTTGACACTGTCAACTTTCTGTTACATTCCTGTTTTCTTGTATTTTTGTTTTGAAAAACGCTTTCCACTAACGACATGTTGCTATGTTTTTCTATTAGGTTGGACAGAATGATTCCACTGATTTCGACTTCTAGTTTCAGGAGATCATAACTTTGCGCTTTTTAACCATTTTAGTTGAAGTAAAATCTGCTACATCCGTCATATTTGTGCCAAGGAAATACAACAGTAATAATTTTCTACTTAGAAGAACTGAGTAGCCAGAGCCTATAAACCGTCAGAATATTTATCAGTGTTTGAATATTTTCGCGTCGAATTGGACAGTTTTCAAATCAAACTGGACACTCTTCTAGGCTAGTCTAAGACTTCTGAAATCAAAGCGAACTCTTCCAGATCGAAATGAACCTTTTCTACATTAACTTGAGGCTCTCCAAAAAGGTTAGAATAAATTTGTCATCATCATCATTTTCATTAGCGTCTGTCCCGCTTGGTGGCGGGGTCCGCCCTTCTGGTGTGGTGACGCCAATTCTCCCGATCAAATGCTTGATCAAGGTGCACCACACCAGCCATCTCTAAGTCCAAGCGCAACGTATCTACCCACCGTTGCTTCGGGCGTCCTCTGGGCCGCTTTCCAGGGACCACAAGATTCAGGCCAATCTTACACACGGTGTCGTCGTTAGCGCGAAGGACGTGGCCGTACCATCGAAGACGAGCTTCGCGCAGCTTCTCGGATATCGGGGCGACACCGAACCTCTGTCGTATGGTGTTGTTACGAACGTGGTCCAAACGCGTAACTCCAGCCGTCCACCGTAGCATCTTCGTCTCCATTACACTGAGGCGGCTTTCAACTTCCTTCGTCACGGGCCAGCACTCAGCACCGTACGTCGCTACTGGGCGGACTACTGTTCTATAAACCTTCGATTTGAGGTGCTCAGGTATTGTCCTGTCGCAAAACACCCCAGTCAGCGAGCGCCATTTGAACCAGGCTGCACTCACACGCGCATTCACCTCCATCTTTAAGCTGCCATCGGACGTGACTGTTGACTCAAGATACTTGAAAGATGTCACTCGTGAGAGCTCAGTACCATCGATCTTAATAGATCCGTGCTCAATCACATCCGTCGTCAAGTATTCCGTCTTTTTGACGTTTAGCTTGAGACCAAACAGTGCCAAACGATCGCACCACGCCTGTGCCTGTCGCTCGAGTTCGGTTTTGTCTTCACATGCAAGCATGACGTCGTCAGCATACAGCAGCGTCCAAGGTGCCGCCATTTGGAGATCTCGTGAGATTGCATCCATCACGACCACGAAGAGCAGTGGGGATAACGCAGATCCCTGATGCACCCCTACAGAGATGGGAAACTCCATCGAGGTGCCCGCTGGCGCTCGCACTCGACTCCTTCTGCAAGAGTATAGAATGCACACCCACTCAATAAGCTCTTCAGGGATACCATGTTGTCGCAACGCGTACCATATAACATCTCGCGGAACGCGGTCGAAGGCCTTCTCCAAGTCCAGGAAGGCAAAATGGACCGGTTTCTGTTTCTCGCGGTGCTCCTCTAGCAGAAGACGTACGGCGTGAATGGCGTCAACGGTGCCACAGCCAGAGACGAAACCACACTGATTCGTGGAAAGCTGGACGACATCCCGGATACGTCGATCGACAATTTGCTCAAAGATTTTCATGGTGTGCGAAAGAAGGCGAATTGGACAGTAACTAGCGCAGTCCGCAGGACTGCCCTTCTTCTTCCAAATCGGGATGGTCGTGCTTTGCTGCCAACCCTCAGGCACTTTCTTCTCAGCAACAACCTGATTGAAAAACGCAGTCAGCCAGTCAGCAGGGCACCAGCCCTTCGACTTCCACAGGTCAGCTGGCAGGTCATCGGGACCAGTGGCTTTGCCTGACTTTATCTTCCTCAGGGCTGCTTCAGTTTCGCTCAATGTGATCTTCTGAACGGGACCGTATACAGGTGATGCAAAAGAAACAGCAGGATGTTCAAATTCTACATTCGAGATTTCCTCGAAGTAGTCGTGCCATCGCTTCACAGCCCTCTTACGATCCATCAGAAGATGACCGCTCTCGTCGTTAATGCCAAAGAACTTCTCAATGTCTCCTGCTTGGCGACAGCGAGCTTTGGCGAGTCGGTAAATATAACGCTCACCATCGCGCGTTTCCAATTTTTTGCTGATATCAGCGTAGTAATTAGAATAAGAAGTATAGTAGTAGTTAGAATAAATTTGTGTTCAACGAAAATTTTAATATAACTTTCGCTGAAGTTTTCGCTCACCTTCCTAATAAGTGAACACAACGTTCGAAATCTTATAAAAAGTTGAGGAAAAATAGTGGTTTAGAGTCTGTTTTAAAGAGCAGAAGAGCGGCCATTTTTCAGCGCCAAAAGAAAAGACTGCGCCATGCTCTCGTCTAAGACGTCGCGATTTCCATTCGACTGATGGCAGTATTTTTGTTTGCGCGGAGTTTGACATCTGTTAGCGATATAACAAAAAGAACTGTATAGATCACACATATTTTTTCTTTGGTGGTTCATGTAACTGGCAATTACACAACCAATCAAATAAAAATTGCAACGACGAGTACATGGTGCGTTCTGGTCTTCTAATGGCTTATATGTTGGTTTTTAATCTGCCTTAAAGCACTTTTAATTTTTTGATAATAAAGATTTTATAAAAATTGTTACACTTATTGGGACAGGTGAACTTATAATTTAAAAAAGTAAAAAGGCCTAAAAAAGAAAGGAGGAAGATTGGAGTTATTCTATTCTCGTGGTTGGGGGGGGGGGGAGCGAAGCCCCAACCAGACGTTTGGCTGCCGCTAGGCCGCTGAAAGCCTGGTATCAAAATAATTTTAATTGATAACTGGACACGTGGAGGCGCAGCCGGATAAGGCGCCGACTGTCACGACACTCTATTCCAGGTTGTTGGTTCAGATTTCCCGCTCAGGTCAACTAATTGTAAGCCATCCATCTTTCCAGGTGGATGAATTGGTACCAGGTCTGCATGGAAAGAATAAAACACTGATTCGTCATCCGCTTCTCTCATTTTGAAAACTCGGCATAATTAATTATTGTTCTTGTGTTAATATTGTTTCACGATTAGACGGAGCGTAAGGCCAAATAAAGATCAAACTTAAAAACCTTGTATTGACACAATATTAACATAAGACCACTGACTTGTCTACCACAACAAGTCGCTGTATGGGACAAATACGCACTGAAATTGTCTCCACGACATCCGAAATAAAGAAAGAAGTGGCGTGCCCCTCCCCATAAAAAAAGGTTGTTTGACGCCGTTCATTACACTCTATCATTTATTCTAGCCGGATTTAACACAAAAGATTAAAATACATTCTGCTTCTGTGACCGCACGACTGTAGAACCAGATACGGTCTCGTTGTCGTTTGTAAAAAATTTAAGATCAATAACGGTGCCGCGGCATTAGAAGTGCGAAGATGCTTTATGGGCGACGGTGGACATCCTTAGGCGATGGCGATGTCCGTTCCTCCACGTGGTGCCACTGGAAACTGCTCCCTCTGGAAGCTAAGCTAATCGCGGACATTCGATTGCAGGCGACAGGCCCTTGTGACAGGCCGGCCTACGAAGACCCATGTCACATCACATGATTGATGATGCTTAAGAGATTTCGAGATAGTGCAACGGCGTCCGCGGGAGCCGACGCGCACTCGCAAAGCCCGACGAGTGTGGAAAGTATGCGAGGGTCCCTGATGCGAGGACGGCATCGGGGGGCAACTGAGCTAGTCCGAAAGTCCCGCAACGTAGGCAAGATCCGCGTAGAAACGTTGAATGTGGGTACGTTGACAGGCTGCTCGTGCGAGTTGGAAGAAGCATTGGAACGAAGAAGAGTTGATTTCTGTGCGGTGCAGGAGACGAGGTGGTCCTGCTGCAAGTCGGGAGACATTGGCCGTGGCTTCAAGGCCGTTTTGTGCGGCAGTCCCAGGACCACCATTGGTGTTGGTATGATCGTCTCCGAACGTTTCCGTGACGCGATTGCAAGCGTAGAACGTTTCGATGACCGCTTGATGAAGATTGTTGTCGCCGTAGAACAGCGACGATGTCATTTCTTTTCTGCATATGCTCCGCGGTCTGGCTGTTCCGAGCAAACCAAGGACGAGTTCTGGTCCCTGCTTGATGGGAAGACAGCGGAAGTGCCGTTAGAAGACATGATTGTTGTGGCAGGTGACCTTAATGGTCACGTCGGAGCAAGGAAAGACGGCAACAGCTGTCATGGTGGTTTTGGCCATGGGTCGCGCAACGCCGATGGTGAGCGTATACTTGAGCATGCAGAATCACATGACCTCACCATCGTGAACACCAAATTTAGAAAGCGTGACTCCCACCTCATCTCGTTTTATAGCGGGAACGCCAAAACGCAGATCGACTATGTCCTTGTTAGACGTCGAGACCAAAGCCTTGTCACAGATGCGAAGACCGTGCCATGAGACGGTTGCCACGCAACACCGCCTACTGATCTTCTCGCTGAAGATCACACCCCGAGGTGTAAACATGTGGAGCGATGCTGGTGGGCTAGAATCGAAT